>VZSV01000049.1:3659892-3671761 GCA_013398735.1 Nothocercus julius | reverse complement strand
AAAAAAAAAAAAAAAAAAAAAAAAAAAAAATCCGCCTGACCTATCAAGACACCAGGGAACTGCATCCTTGGTAGCCACTGGAAGCAGGACTCATAAAGGCATACCAGCAAGAGCAGAGTAAGGACAACTGCATGACAGTTCCTTCTGCGGTTCAAGCTAGCCCAGGAAATACTCAGACAAACTAATGAGTCCCAGTGTGGTCCCACTGTTGTTTTTAGTGCTTTCAGAGGACTTACTAGCTCAAGCGCAGCTCTGTAATTATGTACGGAAACTGAACCCAGGCTCACTCTGGCTCACGTTCCCCCTCTTGTGAGTGTCGTTGGCTCCATGAGGGCAGGCAGATGTTTCCTTTGCAGATGTGCAGCTTGGACCAGCCTTCCATTCACAGTCCCTAATTAGAATTGTGCTACTGGAAATGGTGCAAAAAGAAAGAAACGGGTACTGGGTCCTACCAGGGGTCTGCACAACCATTTGATTTCACCATCTCTCTTGTCCAAAGCTCCTAGTCAAATATCAGGGAAAGCAAGTGAGTTTCGTTCATTGTTCTTCTGTTCTTTCTTTTTGATATAGACTTACACATATGTCTCATCACTTTTTATATAGGTTTCTGGACAGTGCTAAAGCCAGGAAAATTTCACTAATATGCAATTAACTTAACAAAAAAAAAAAAGAAAGAAAGAAAATAGTCAAATATTCAAGGATTTAAATGTTCTCTTTTGTAAGACCTTCTTTAGAAATTTTACCTTTGTGGATATATATAAAATAGGTGGGCAATATCTTTGAGAAAGCTGAGTTGACCTTTGGGGAAGAATTAGAAAATCAAAAAATTCCTCTCTGAAATATCTCTTTTGTTGAGCAATTGAAGTTGCCATAATTAAGCAGCATTTTGTTCTCATATAGGTTTGTTTACATTTGAGAAAATGTGATGGAACAATTAAATTTTAATAGTATGGCAAATAAGAACTGAATAATTTATTCAGAGCAAGTATAATGAATGTTTATGATCATATTTTTGAGACTGAAAGAGAAACCTGGCTTCTAAGACTATATAGAAGTTTTATTCTTTTGTTTGGAACAAATATGATCCATCATCAAAGAAAAATATATATGTATTTGGATTTAGGGACATCCAAAATCCCTAAGTATATGTAAAGCATGAACTCTTTTGAAATTAATAAAACTTGAATAACATAGAAATTATGAAATGGCAAATACTGATTTTGACATATCACATGCCAGCTTTTCTCTAAAAGTCATTTTAAATGTGTGTATTATATTGTGTATTTATACATTTCTTTATGCTTTTGGAATGGAAACAGTAGAGAGCCTTTTTTTTTTTTTTTTTGCCATTAACAGTAATGGGATCTGTACCATTAGCTTCAGTACTGCATAACCGAGGCTATTATTATCATTATTTGTTACAAAGGCATCTAGAAGCAGTAAATAAAAATAATAAGAATAATAAAAGCAGAATCACATTGTACCTACACATAAAGGCTTGCAAGTTAACAGCACACTTTGTTACAGACCCTTTCCTCCCTCTGATGTGAACTTTCTTCCAATAGCATTAAATATATACTTTTTCTTTGAGTAAGTTTAAGTCAAACGATGCATCTTCCATTCACTTAGTAAAATATTTTCTATGACTTTTATAATTACTTATACAGTAAAGAAAACCTTGTTTATTTTCCCTGAAATGTATTTGGTTTTTAATTCAGCATAACAGTCTTGTGTGATCAGCTGGTGAAATTAGTACACCCATCAATCTTGTTTGTGGATGGTTGTTTATAATTCCAGGGATTTGGTCATTCATGGGCCAAAACTATGAAATACTGATTGCTTTTTAATCATTTTTAGTATAAAAGAAGAAACAGAGAAGTCTTTGGTGAAAAACACGAGGAACTTAAGGACTTCAGAACTTTGCCTAATCCTGCTGTCCTTGCTCCATTTCTCAGTGCTCTAGGTTTAAAAGAGAGCCACACACAGGTTTGAAGAATGTCGAATCCAACGAAGTTGAATTGTTGCTGCAGCTCTAGGGAATGGCTCAGTAACAACTACTAAACTCATAAAAGCAGAGTCAAAGACATATGTGGACCATCTGAGATTTAACATTTTCTGCAACCTATGGAGAGTGACGGCAGTATATAACCAGGTCCTGTGCCGTGGCTGAACTGAACTGAAAAGCAGCATTCAAGCAGCATAGTGAAACCTCTAACAAGTTAAAGAACTGCTGAATGAATGCAGTGTTTTTAGTTGAAGGGTTCAGTCTGTCTTCCATGCAGACTGGATGTTGCATTGCTTATTTTAGTAGATTCACGCAAAATGAGAGAGAAGTGTTGAGGCCACTAGTGTTATTTCAAGCTATCAGTAAAAATGGTGAGAGTGTCTCAGACATCTGCTGAAATTACAGGGTTATTTTCTGTCCTTGCAAAGGGCTGCAATATATACTATGCAATATCCACAGCAGCTGAGGGTTATGTATCCAATGAAATAATGAGAAAGAAAATAAAAGAACCAGTCTGATGGTATAAAAGAATTAAAAACAATAATCAAAGTGAATCTCTGGGATCAAGAAACAAAGAGACAGCAGGAGAAGGGGACAGTGGAGAGGAAGACTGAGCAGATAGCTTTATGATACCAGCAGCTACTGTCTTGGTGGCATCTTCAGCACAGTGAGAAAGTGCCTGTTTGAAGCTGCTGCCTTTCTTGCAAGGTCAACACATTTTACTGGATGGTCTGTGTGATCTTGTCACTCAGTTAAGTCATACTAGTACTGTGCAGTCCTGCTCTATCCATGCTCTCATGCTGTTTCCCATGCTGTCCTGGCAAAATCATGTTGAACAGGAACATTTCTCTAACCTGACATTAATCTGGAAAAAAAAAAAATATATATATATAGTTAGATTTAACTTGCTCCTTGGTTTATCTAACTGCCTGACTTTACAAAGGTTCACGTCACTGGCTTAGATATTTTAGTCTGAGGGTCTTTTTTCTTTTTTCTTTTTCTTTTTTCTTTTTCTTTTTTCTTTTTCTTTTTCTTTTTCTTTTTCTTTTTCTTTTTCTTTTTCTTTTTCTTTTTCTTTTTCTTTTTCTTTTTNTTTTCTTTTTCTTTTTCTTTTTCTTTTTCTTTTTCTTTTTCTTTTTCTTTTTCTTTTTCTTTTTCTTTTTCTTTTTCTTTTTCTTTTTCTTTTTCCTCTTTCATTTTGATAAATGAGAGACTGAAGCATGGGGCTTCAAATCCCTGAGAGTCTGACTGGAGTGATAGCTGGGAAGGGCATGAAGGGTAAAAGTCTCAGGGTAGACCTGAGAGAAATTGAAGGAAATAGCAACAGGCTAAAAACCTGAAGTCTGCAAGTCTCCTCTGGCCAGTGTTGAAGCAGATCTTTAATGCCATCTCAGTAAGTGAAGAGCCGTTGTATTGGTTATTTATGGTCAAATCAAGTTTCCACAAGGTATTGCAATTCCACAAACAAATGCAATCTCTCTTTTGTTATTGTTTTGAGAAGATGGGTTAAAGACTCAGTCTCCACCATTGAGTTTAGGTAGTTTGAAGCACAGACTTGAAATGAAGCAAGCAAGGAGGCCTGGAAGACAGGGACTGCCTTATTAAGGAAAGGATCTTGATTTTCTACTTTCTCGAGATTTTCTTTCTTTTGCCTTGGTCACATAGGGCTATTTCTAGAGTAGGATACCCTCCACTCTTCTACAGAAGTCAGAGATTAAAACTGTGGTATATAGAAAGGGGTTCAGACTGACTATCCAAGCAGAGCTGTTAAGTTTATGTGTGTGTTCCCCAGTTCGTGGGTGAACTTGGCATTTCTCTGTGCCTTTTAATCTGCAGTGCAGCTGGATCCAGTACATAGATCCATCAGGATCTATGTAAACTAGCTAGAAACGTGTGGAAGCTTACTTCTGCTGAGACAAAAGAAGTGTTTTTTGTTGTTGTTGTTATCTAAAACCCAAACCCTGAAAATAAAAAGCATAAAATTTGTCTCCAGACTTCATAAACAGAATGGTAAATATGTATTTTTAAAGTCTCTAAAATTGCAGAGCCACCACAACATTAGCTGTAAGCACTTCATCATTTTAATCCAGAATACACTGATGTCTCACAGAAAAACTTGAGGCTTAACCTATGGTAACAAATTTGATAACATTGGTCATGTAATGTTAACTGCCTGTGGCTACTAAATCTCATTAGCTTACTAACAGTTGTTTTATTAATTACTGCAAAGTCCAAAAATAAAAACTCTAATAATCTCTTAAGTATACAGCATAAACCATTTGCACAAGCAGAGTGTCTTTTGTAAAGCAACAAGTCATGTGTAGCAAAAATAAACAACAAAGCCACATTGAAATCCCAATAAGAAACTAACTGTCTCTGTAAATTTTATTCCCTTCATCCCTCACCACTGACTCTTGTGCTTTATTTTACAAAACTCCCATTTTTAGCTCTTTCCTATCTGTGAGCAAAATGCTGCCTATAGATGAGGAGATAGCTTTTCTCTCTGTCTACTAAGATATTTTCTTCACTGTACTCTGGAAATCTGCCAAGAGGGAAGGAGATAACACTTCTGAACACAAGGTGGATGGGAGACATAAATCCGACAGAGAGATGGACTATGGCAGCTGACTGATGATGCAGAGATATCACAAAGACTGCTTTGTTTATTCTGAGCTTGAAGTTTTCTTCTTCTGTTTGTGCCCATTAGAACAAGGACAGTTCAAATCACTCATCAAAGAAGTACAGACATGTTGTTTTTTTCAACATGTGTGAACTTTATCTTATTTGTTTTAGCAAATTTTAATGATGCCAGACCCTACTACTGCATGTGTGGATTCACTGGGGAGATAAGGAAGGGTGACAGAGGTAGTCATCTTCTGCTCTTGTTAACAATGGCCTGTTGTATCTTTACTAGCTACATTTGAAACTCATATCGTTGAAGGTCTTTGAAGGCTGCCCAGTGCCTACTCTTTGCAGTGCTATTTACAACTAGCTCACATTTTCCTTTCCTAAGGGTAACTTGAAAGGTTGAAGGTCTGGATCCTTAATCATCTTGCTTATGTGATAGAGGAAGACTGGAAGAGAGATTACTGATTTCAACCTGCAGCACTTCTCATGGATGGGATGGATCAGTCCTTCCAAATCAAGCAGGATGTACCTTACTAAACCCACACTAGTTGTTGACTCTCTTATGTGAAATATCCCTTCCAGCAGTGATCAAGTTTTGGTGATAGAGAGGCTTTGATGCATGGCTCAGTGTTCAGTGAGGGATTCCTTGTTAATTATGGTGCATTTGCTCTGAGGAATAAATACAGATGCTAATTTGACTGGATAGAACATTGTGCAGTGGCTGCTATGGCTGGGAATTTGCTCTTGGATTCTTTGAACTGGGGACCAGCATCTAGTGGGAGTCAATGGGAAGGATTTGACCATAACAGAGGATCCTTGATCAGGTTCTTCATGAAGAATTAGGATTAGCTCCTTTACAGAAGAGCAGAGAGAAGAGAACAGACTCTAAAAGCAGTTCAAGATTTATTTTTATTTATTTATTTTTTTTCTGAGGGTCGCTTTAGGCATCATGTTAAACAAGTATATAAAAACAGCCTCTTGTGAATTACAATTGCTACATGTCTCCTTTTAAAGATTTGGCTCTCTGCCCTAAGTAGCACAGAGGGTTTTTTTTTTTTGTTTTTTGTTTTTTTTTTTTATGATTATCCATTAAATTACAAGTAGAATGTTAGGCTAAAGCATTGGCTTTCTTCCCTAGGGAAAAGACTGATGCTTTCGTGTCCAGGGTGGTGTGTCTTACTCTCATTCAGCCTTTTTTTCCCCATTTATGCTATGTTTAATCAACCTTCATGTTTTTTATAGTGCTTAGCTTGGACAAATAGCTATTTCTAACTCTTACTTAGCAATTTATGAGAAGAGGCTGTGTTTCAAGTGCTCAGTGAGGTTACGTTTCATTCTTCAATTATTTTTGCCCTCTGCACTCCTGTTATATATACCATTGAAAAGTCTTCCTAGTTTACATATGTTATTTTGGCTGAAATCACATAACTAAATGGCAGAATGACAGCATGGATGTACATTAGTCCAAGTAGGTCAGTAACAGGAATGGTCTACCTGCAGAGGCTACACACCAACGTCCTCTGGTAGTGTATGCCCTAAGGGAGAGAGAAACGCATGGAGCTGCATTAATAGCCTCTTTACAATTTGGAGATGATAGCTATAGAAATGTAGCTGTACAAGCTGAAGAAGTTAGCCTTTATTTGCTGGCGGTTCCCATTTTATTGTGGCAGCAGTGGTGCCACAATACAGCTATTTGATTTACCCCAAAATAGAGCAGGGACAAATAGCCAAATAATGACAATATCCACCTCTCCTGGACTGCTCCATGCATCTTGCTTGGAAGTTTTCATCCTGCACTACCCTTCGGCTTGCCGGCACTGTTCTTGATCACTTTCAGGTCTTATCCCACTGGATGGCTGGATCCAACTGAGCCCAAAAGTGCAGCTCCACAGGCAGAGAAATATTTTCTTGATTTATGTGTTGGTTGCTCTTCGATGAAATAATTGTGTTAATATGCTCTATGTTGTCTGTAGGAGGTTTGCAGCACTTTACCAACACTTCCTCCATTCCTCTCAACAGGTTTGTGGAAATGTTTTGGGCTGATCTGCCAGAGCAGGAGGAGATGAAATAGGAGCAGTCATAGAAATGATAGAATTAGAATCTAAACCTTTGAATTCTGTTGCTTCCTGGAAAAGTGAGCAACAAGAAAAAAAAAAATTTAAAAATACAATTTTTTTAGAATATAAAGTAGAACTATGGGAATTAACCAAAAAATGTTGCAGCGCAGTGTACACTGAACAGCATAAGGAGCAGGTAGGTTTGCAGCAGAAAAATCATTCTGTGTTTATGCACCTTTTGCACAATCATTGCACCAGATTTGTGGTAAGTCTTGAAAGTCCATGTGTCCTGCAATATGTTTACAGCTTTCCTTGTAACTCAGGAACAGCTACCTGGTCTTCCATTTTGCCTCACTCCAGATGGAAGATAAATATTTTCTTTCAAAATATCAAAAATAACCAGATGTTAAAAAAGCTAGAGGTTAAACATTATGCTGATTTTGTAATACTGATTATAAAAAAAAGAGAATAAAAAATAGGTAGGATTTAGAAAAGCAATTAAAAATAAAAATAAATATGATTTAAATAATTTGGAAACATGAACTAATGAACAGCAGCTACATGGATCTATGTCCTGTGAGCCCACTCTGTTTCCCCTGTGGAATGAATCTCATATCCTTGGCACTGCAGTGAGAGACTCCTCACCTCTGTGGCCTTGTCTTTTATTAATTACACACCAATTTTATTACAGCAGTGTCTAGGGACCCCATTAAATTTGGGATCTTCAGTTTGTTAAAAAAGCTTAGAAATGGAAGAAATCATTGCTGTCCCAAGGATGTTATTGTAGAAAAGAGGGGGAAAAAAAGGTGCAGATGAAAAGGATGGATCAGTGTCACAGACTTTTTTCTTTTAATTTGTATATCATTTTGAGTAAATGAGTTCCTAGAAAAAGTAAACTGAGAAGCATCATTTTGCTTTTAGCAGCATCTTTAAGGAATCACCTATTTTTATTAAACTCAGCATTAAGCTCTCCTGAGATGGATGGTCCTAGGTTATAATCCCCAAGCAAGCTAAAATTGGGGTTGAAATGCAGCTGGGAAGCAGTTGTTCTGAAGCCTTCTCATGTAAGCAGAAAGGTTACGTAGTACCACCTGGAGGACACAACTGATCCCTTTAAAAAACTGTGTTATAATCCAGAGAACAAACCGCAGAGTTGGGCTGTGCTCAGAATTTGTGTCAAGCCTTAAACATGCATGAAAGCATATATTACTTTCAACTTAAACCCTTTAATTGCAGACACATACCACCTTAGATGACATATATATCTCACAAAAGATGATGTATATCTTCTTATTCATAACGGATTCATTCACTGGAAAAAAAGTAAAAATAAAACAGATCTGTTAAAAATATCCATGGAACCTCTCCACAATTGTTTTTTTTTGCACCTCAATCAACTGCCCATGTACATCATCACATTCCCTATAGTTTCTAAAGGAAATTGCTAAGCAGTATCAAATAACCTGATATAGCTGTGAATTTGCCAGTGCTTTGAATTCACTGCTTTTTAAGAAATACTTTCTTGTTCCAATCAATATAAGATCTGCTTCTGATTTTGTTGGGTATGTTGATACCAGAAACTGAGAAACAGCAAATGTCTAATTTGGCAAAGAAACTGTTTCTGTTATTCCCCCCCTCCCCCCTTTTTTTTTTTTTTTTTTTTTTTTTTTTTTTTTTTTTTTTCCTCAATTTAAATAGAATTCAAACTTCTAAATGAAAGTGGGAGGTGGCACTTGAAGCAACACTGCAATATAAATGAGTATTGCCGTTTTGCTTAAAGGAGGAGATCAAGATAAAGACAGGGATAAAACAGTATTTACCCTTCCCTGGGTGACTGATCCATCTACCTCTGGGGAGCATATGGTTTACTTGTTTTAAGCAAGCAGAGAGATTCACCTGTAAAGGTTTGAGGGAGTCTAGAGATCAGTTACACAGCAGTTATCATGCTGAAACAGGGTGCTATGGCCACAGTTAGTTTATGTAATTGAGGTGAGACACTGGACTATGACATACGGTCACCCAGCCTAATTACTGAATCATTAAAGATGTTTTGAGCAAGGGTTGAAAGGTCCCTCTCCTTTCAAGTCTCTCTCTGCCCCTGGTTCTCCTGTGGTCGCTCAGTTTTTCCCACGGTCAGCAGTTTCCTCATTTAAGTCACTTCCCCACAAGCCAGACTTCTCCCACCTTCTTCCCTATAAGCTGCAATCAGCACCAGGTCAAAGCAATTAATTTGCTTCAAAGCGCTGTAGCCGCGTAGACCCATATGGCTGCTTCCCATGTGACTCTGTAAGCTAATTAGACTTGACTTTATTTTGCCCTCTTCTGTTTTCCCCCATCTGAGGTTGCGGTTCTCCAGTGCCTCAGACTCTACACCCATATGGACCTCCTCTGAAGTCAGGTTCTTGCCATGCAAAAATTTCCTTGTGCATTTAGCCCAATTCTTTCCCTTTTTTAATTTAATTACATTGTTTCAATTGTGTTGCTTTATGTCTCCATAAACAGCAGGGTTTGGCACAGGTACAAGAAGTTTATGGCTGAGCAGATTTAAAGAGACGACTGTGACCAACTATTAGCAATGTGTTGCAGAACTGGTTCTAGGGCAGATAATCAGGTCATTTCTCCTCCAGGACAACCCTCAGTGTCTGGGTCATCAGGCTAAGGTAGATGGCAATGGAAATTACCCAATGTAGTAGGAACTTCTGCTAGGAGCAACCATGAGGCTGGTGCATTTCTACCTTGCAAATCAGTTCTGTGCTGCAACTTCCTATGAGCAAGGCAAGGATATACAGGCATTCAGTTCCTGATCTACATAATAGCAGTGGCAGAAGCTCCAACAGTAGACACAAGTTTCACCTGCAAAAATATCCTTTTGCTAGTATAGTTTATTCCATCCCCAGAAAACTCATTTTATTTTACAGGATGTAAAACTGTTGTTTGTTACAACAACAACGTTGTTGGTTAAATATAGCTGGAATGTGTTAGGGACCGTTATAGCAGCTTTCTTGCCCTGGCAAAACGTTTCTGAGATTGACACAGATGAAGCAGCATTTCATGGGGACTTCATCTGAGTACGAGACATTAATACAGTTAAACAAAGAGAGGATGGAGTCCACAGGACTTCTATATTCTTCTATATTTGACTGGAGGAATTATCGCAAAGGTGCCAATTGCTTCTCATAGAGCATAAAGGCTGCCTTTAAGGTCAGTAGCTCAGAGACAGGCATCTATTATGTAGCTGCCAGGAAGAGATGAACCACAGCCTTTTTTGTTTAATGTCATGCCAAAATTAAGATGTAAATCTCATTACTGCTATATTCCTGGGCAGGGCTCAGGTTTTAAGGTGATAGGTCCAAGCACAGAGATATGATGGAAATGGATGCTGTGTTTGCTGTGTTTACTTTGTACATGGTATTCAGCACTGTAGAAACCAAAGCTAGGAAATACTTTCATTTCATCCTCATGACCTTCCACTGCAGGGCTGATCCCTATATTATATTTCCCAGTCTTTTGTGTGTTTTGGTTTTTAAATGCCTTTGTGAAAGGTCATAGTATGAGAGGTTTCTCAGAATATGAAGTTTTCTGTTAGGTTAGTTAAAAAGAAGAAGAAAAAAAATATCCTTCTCTATATTTCACCTCTTCCCCAAACACTTTCTCTCACTCTTGCAGTATCCAATGGGATCCTGAATGTTGCCAAATCCTACTGAAGTGGACCATTATATGGCTTCTGTAACTTGCCAAAATCAGCTCTTGATATTTACAGGCCATGTGATTTGTAGAGTGGATAGGGGTTTAAAAAGCCTGCAGTTTTGGTTTATTGGTAGTTCCAGAAACTTGAATCAAATTGTTTCAGGCAGAAAAAAAAAAAAAAAAAAAAAAAATTATTCGACCTGTCACATCACTTTTCATTTCAAGCTCATTTAAATCTGTTCTAAAAACACTTTTTAAAGAATTGAACTGAGTTCGGGCAGAAAACATCATTCGGAATTGGATAAGCAAAGCATATTGTTTTAATGGTGAAAAATAGAGCACTTTTTTCTTCTGCCCGTTTCAGTTCTTTTTAGATTACCTGAAGTTGGGTTTTAACAGAAAGGGCTAAATAAATTTGGAAATCTTCTGGCCTGAATCTGCACACAAAAACATTGCCTGCCACTTTTGTAGGTAGCTTTTCGCCTCTAATCCCTTAATAGCGTTATAATCTTGGAAGAGCTGATATTGAATTTTTGCATTTAAGCCAGTCCCCATAGCAGCATTCATCGTATATTCAGAAATACAAGCTGTAGGAGACAGATTCTACAGGAGCCTCCACGATGCTTTTGCTTTCCTCTTCTCACCTTTGACATTCAAGACCTTGTCCTCCCCAAACTGTTATATATCTACTTAATATTTGCTGGAAAAAAAGCAGTGCTGTAGCAGACACAGTGGGAAAGTGAAGTGATAAAGTCTTTGCATTAGCTATGAAATAGTTAATGCTCTGAAGCCAAGATCGTCATTCGAATCCCAGTATACCTCCCATTTAATCCATCTGCTGAAGAGGGATGGAATATTGTCAGTCATCAGGCAGGAGGATTTTAGATATGCCCGTAAAAATACTTGCCTGAGTTCCCTTAGCTAAATGTTAATTAAAACACAGGCTTTTCAAGAAGTGGCCTGGGAGCTCCAGTGGTTTCTTTAGCTTTGCTATGTTAGTAAAAAGACTCTCCCTAAATGGCATACTTAGGATGCCTCTGAGCTACAGGATAGGTGGTCACAAGGTCTGATCGCTATCTCTCCTGTGCCATGGAGAGCCCTATTTACCTTCCTTTTTCCTCAGATTCTTCATGCAAGACACTTGCCCAGTGGCAGCTGCCTCCCCCTTCAAGGGCATCATGAGCTTTAAATAAGAGGGGCTTCTAAAGTGGTCTTAAATCCTTAGGTGGACAATAGATAAAAAATGCAGTTATCAAGCTTGCACACATAAAACATACCACTTTGGACAACTTCCTCTTGGGGATATTCCTGAGTAAATAGGGTTTCTAATTTCTCTCAGCTGAGTCCACTAGCACCATTAGGTAAGAGCCAGCCTTGAGCATGTGGGGACAGAAAGCATGCAACAATCAAAATATCTTTTGTAGTTCTCATAAACACAAGAATCAGAAAGACTTACCTGGAAAGTATTCAGGAGAGATCAGGAGAGAGGCTT
>VZSV01000049.1:3627114-3644462 GCA_013398735.1 Nothocercus julius | reverse complement strand
CCTCCTGCCCTCCCTACCTGACTTCTTCTTACTCATAGGGATATAGAATTATGCTTTAATACTCCAAGACATAATGCCCTGGGTTATCTTTCTACAACTTTTCCTCATAGACCACTTGTCCTAACTATCTTGTTATCTCTCTAATCTCTCTTTAGCAGTAACTCCACTTATTTCTGCAAATGACCTTTGAATTGAGAAGGCCTAAAACTGAATCCAAGTTCTCAGGTAGGGCCTCACTGGGGCAAGCAGAGAATGCTAACTTCTCCCAATTTACTCTCCATCCTCTTCCTGAAGGAGGCCACTATGGGGTTTTCATGATAAACTAGCTTATGCTCATTCTGGTGTATCTCTCACAACTCACAGAATCACAGAATCACAGAATGCTTAAGGTTGGAAGGGACCTCTAGAGATCATCTAGTCCAACCCCCCTGCTCAAACAGGGCACTTGGCATAGGGTCATATCCAGGTGGGCTTTGAAGATCTCCAGAGAAGGAGATTCCAAAACTCCCAGGTCTTTTTCATCATCTTCCATTCACATTGGTGGAATTCTGCCTGGGCTTTGTGTATGCCTCAGAAAAGTTATTTTGATAGCCGTTTTTTGTTCCTGTGAAGCACAACCTTATAACCTTTTCTTTCATTAAGGATGTTGCTTCCTTTACCACTCTCCTGAACTGTTTTTTTTCTGATAATTTCATTTCCCTTGTAGACACTTCTTCCTTGTTTTCTGCTTCTGCATAGCATTAAACAAAGCTGTTAGTTGTCATATTCAAGGATATTCATATCTTTATCACCTCTATACCTCCCGTCATTTACTGACCTGCTAGAAAAATCTATTCCCAGGATTTACACAGCATCCTTTCAAAAGAGCATACCTGTACTTTTTATCTAGTATTTGTCATGAGTGCAAAAAGCTTCTTGTAAACCTCTGTGAAATTATATAATTCCTATTTCTACACCCATATATAAATCTATAAATAATATTGAGGAGTCCCCAGATCAACTGAATATATAGCTTATATTTTTTTTTTTTTTTTCACGATGCCTGCTGAAGGCACTAGGTTAGAAACTTTGTGGAGTTCTGGTCTTATTCCTCTGTAGTTCTTCAGTCTGTCCTTATCTCAGTTTGGCTTTTTGTCTCATCCTATGATCATAAACTCTATAGTCAGCAACTGTTTTTTTTTTTTTTTCTGTTCGTACATTGAGTAGTAGGATTTAACCTGGTGTTAAAACAGATGTCCATTCGTTGTCATCGTGATAATGTTAATGCCAATAATTAACCTAAGCAAGGCTAATTTTAACAGACACCTGAGACTGACTTTAGAAATTAGTCATTCAAAATTTTAAATATCTAGTTTACAATCTGTCTTATTTTGTTTTGTTTTGCAAAATGCAGGATCAAATTTGCATTGAAAGGCAATAGCTAGACATGACTGAATAAAAACATTAAACTTCTACTTATCAAATGGATTCAAATATTTCATTTCACCTTCAATTGCATTTTAATTTGGGTTGCCTGTCAACTCCGTCTTTGGTGGAAGCGTAATGCACCAGTTAGTGAAAACCTCCCAGTATCTCCAATATGCCTCACTATGGGGTGCATCATTGCTGGGCCCATGAGCATTTAGCATCATTGCAGGAGGGGAAACCCACTCAGTGCTGATGGGGAACCCAACTCAAGCTGCCCTGAGGCAATAGCACAGCATGTCACTTGCAGACACACAGGGTCAAAAGGATGTGTTTTCTTCGTCTACTTTAATCCAACCCAATAACCGCCTTCTGCTAGCACAGATCAATAGATTGAATCTACTCAAGAAAGGTGAGTTAACGGAGACTTTAATCAGATTCTGATATCACGTTCCCTGATGAAAACTGAAGGCAGCTCTATTATAATCAATTGATTTGCACCACAGTGCAAAACACTTTTAAAAATGTTGGAATTGGGTCCAAAAAGTGTTTATATGCTGCTGATCTAGAAGCAGTGGGCAGATCAAGATCATACTTGAGGAATCCGCTTTCATGAGCTATAATTTTAATTGCTGGCCGACAGCAAAAATCTCCTTTATCATAATTATAACATATCCATCTAAGCACCTGCCTCCCATGAAAACAAATGACCCCTTTTCAATCACACTGTTTAAAGTCCTCCTCTATTTTTGTACAATCCTGTTCCTCAGATCTTTCCTAAACCAGGGAGCAGCAAGGGCATAGTCAGCCCAGTAATGGTCAGTCAGGGTTCTTAATCCCCATTATAGTCTCTTCATGCTCAAACTGCCTATCAGGAATGGTCCCTGGCTTCTGCTAGCCCCAGAGCAGTGTCTAAGTGCTGCCCAGGAAGACTGTGTGGGGACTGTGCTGAGAGCAGTGCAGTTCATTGCATGGCAGCACTCAAGCCTGCACTCAGGGCTAGTTGGGACAGCAGAAAACAACCTGCAACCCCAGGTTGTCCGAGGTGGGCTAAAGATTGAGCTTAACCATGAGAGCTTCTCTGGACCATGACAATTATCTCTTTTCATAGCAAACCTTCTCAAGGTCACGCCGGCCATGCGTCGATGGATCTGAGGCAGCTTTGTTGCCATCAACACAGCCCTGGCTATGGCTAAGCACATTTGGGGGAATGTTTTTCCACTCATCCTGTTGAAACTATGGAATTTTGCAAGATTTAGGAGTCAGTAGACCAGAGAGAGCAGGAATAAGTGGGAGTGTGTTGCAGCAGTTAAGTTACTCCCTGAAAGGCAAAATCTCCACTCTTCTCTCTGCTCCAAAAGCTGCATTGCTGCCAATGGCTATTTAATGTAAAACGCTTAGCATGAGAGCAGCTAACATTTGTGTGTCTAGCTGTGTTTGCCTTTTTTAAAAAAGCAGCTACTGCCAATTACAGTTGCAAAGCAATATTCACATGCTCTGTGCTGTTTTAATCAAAGACTATTTATTACACTAATATGAATACAAAGAATTCTTCCTAAAAAAAGAAATGATGCTAAAGTTGTGAAACAGAATGGAAAAAGACCCTCAAAGCTCATTCTTATGAGCAAGTGAGGAGCTCCAGATGTACTAGGAATAAATCAGCGATTTCTGGCAGCCGTTGTCAGCCCTGGATAGAGCATAACCTGCGTTAAACATGTTTCAGGTGAACAAGTAATTACATAAAGAAAACACCTACGGCCATAAAATGTGATTTTCCTCCATTACGAGCCGAATACTATACTCTTGCATACACTGTGCTCTTGTGTACTTGTGGATAAACTAGATGTTCAGTATCTATTGATATGTTCCTGTTTCCCTGGTGTAGGAAATTATGTTAACTTCCCTAGGACTTCATAAGCAAGCATCAGAAGATCTTTAAGAACAGCATTTTCTTCTCTTAAGACAAGAATCCAAAGACTCATGACTTAACCAGCACCATGCATTACACACGAGGCCCTTAAACCAGCTCTAGATAACCAGGGAGATTCTCTCATGCAGTCTAAGGCATCTGTCCTAAAAACGCAGTATTCAAACACACACACACATGGAAGTTAGCATTTTGCAGAGTTTTAAAGTGCTACATTCCACACCAAGTCTTTTAGTGTTTCCTCTCAACTGGCTTCAAGTTTCATACACAGTTAAGACAACCTTTGCAAGCAACCTATTTTTGCCAGTAATTCACTCTGTTACTCTGACCTTATTTGCTGATGGCATAATTTGTCTTACAACCCTATATAAATACACTACATCAATAACATTTTCTCAAGGCTATTTTCCCCCTGAACCACACAAGAGCAAATTGGTTATTTTTCTTTTCAGCAGAACAACAGACAATATTATAACCTTCCTTGTACAGTTCTAATGCTAAGCAGACATGCAGATGAGGTTTGTTTTGTTTTCTATCCCTTTTTTTAAGATGAAGACAGGGTGGTAAACTAGAGTGAGAATTCCTTTTTATGAAAAATCTACAATTGAACATGACCTTTTCCATTCTCATTCAGTTTGCACAGAGGAATAATTTCCGAAGGAGTGTGGGAAGGAACAATTAAAGTTAAATGTTAATTTTCAAAAAAAAAAAAAAAAAAAAAAGACCCAGCTTGCTTTCTAGTTTCTGAATTACTCCTGGAATACAATTCAGGCTCAGTCTCCTGGGGAAAGACATTGGAAATGAAGCACTGGCAAGGTAGACATTATGTACAATAATTTCTGGAGAAATCAGTCTGGTCTTTATAAGCAGTTTTCTAAATGGCTATGATCTAAGGTAGCAGCATGCTCCTGCGAGGCTGCATCTGTTGCCAATATCTCTGCTATAGGATAGGGATTTTTACAAAGGGGCCTCATTCTGCATCCCAACTGAGCCACAGTAGAAGACAGGAGACTCTGTCCTAGCCAGAAGCATTGGTACTTAATATCTCTGCTTCATAAGAAGAACCAGGTTGCCATTCTCTGGGTTGTTTCTCCAGTGCCAATGTCCTTCTAGACCATTGAGTCATGTCAAAATCTGGTGCAGGTGGCAGCTGGGTATGTTGTGGGAGGGTCCCCAGAATAATATTCCTATATATAAGGTCCTAAACCTAGGCAGAGTTCCCTCATTACATGAGTAATAGTATGTCAAGACCAGATCTGCTGAATCCATATCGACTTTACAGGATCTGTAAGGTCAAGTGATGCTTGGGACCTCCTGCCTGGGGCTGAGACCTCATGGCATCTTAAGTTAAACATATGCTAGTTAGAAAGAACTGAGATCCTGGCATCTTAAGTTAAACATATGCTAGTTAGAAAGAACTGAGATCCTGAAGCCTTTCTTAAAAAATTAAAAGGAGAATTTTGCTCATAACGGGGAAGCATTTTTCTCGATAGCTGTTTCTCAACTGGAAATACCAACTAATTGGAAATACCAACTAATTTTCTCTGACACATATAACTATCAATAATATAATTCATAGATTTTTGTGAGCTTACGGGAATGTTCTGACTGCATGTGCTGACCTCATAGATAAGTCAAACTATAGGAGTAATATGTATTTTTTCCTGTTTCAAGTGCAATACCTAGAGCTACAGTAAAGCATATAGTGTTTTATGAAATAAATATGCACTCCCAGCTTTAGAGTTACAACTGATGAACAATTAACAACCAAGTTAGGAAGTGATTCCTCTGATTAATCCTCTTTACTTTTAATTTTGTCTTATTTCCTGCTGAAATCAGATACTGGTTTTGTAATGCCTTTGTCTCCTAGATTGAAAAGAGTTCTGCTATGGAATTTCTGGGATGCATAGAGCAGCATCTCTCCTTGGTAACTTAAGAGATGAGCACCTCAGGTCCTCCAGGACACCAGAGTATTTTCCAGTTTCTGAAACACTCCCACTGCTCCTCTCCAGATCTTTTCCAGGTTTTTAGCTTCTCCCTTAAAGCACTGATATGAGAAATGGACAAATTATTCTAGGAATGGTTTCATTAATGTCAAAAGGAGAGGCATTATAATACAGCTGCTCACTGTTCCATATTTCTACCCAAGAACTGCATTATTCCTTTTGACTGTCATGTCACCTGGGACCTCGTTAATAGCTGATTATCCACCATGGCCCTAAATTTTTTTCAGAGTCACTATTTCCCAGATTTGCAAACCCATGCCATTAGTGTAGTTTGCATTCTCTATGCTTATACGCATGGCCTTTGGCCATATTGAAGCAGATATTGTTTTACTGAAACCAAGCTCTCTGTATCCTTCCTCATTAGCCACTCTCCCGCCTCTCATGGTACCAACAGATATTCTGGGTGATAATATTATTTTCCCAGCCATTTGTAAAAATTCCAAGCAAGAAATTTCTCTGGTGATTCCAAAGAAACAAGTCATTGGAGATGATCCTTTACTATCAAGTGTGAGTCGTACAGTTTAACCAGTTTTTAACATATTGTGCAGCTTCCAGGTTGGTGTGATTTTTAATGTTTTTGGAGTTTTTACCTTTTGAATTTATGAAAGGAGATTTCTTGTGATACCAGATCAAACATCATATAGACATCAAAAATATTATATTAGCAATATTACTCTGTCAACCAGACTCATGAAAAATGACATCAAGTTGGGTTAACAGATCTACAAAACATGCCAAAGAGTATTAATTATAGGTGGTTATGATTATGATTATTATTATTATTTCTTTGCTAGTTCAGTTCTATATCAGTCATAGTTTGATTCTGTATATGTTCATTTCAATATAATATATTTTTTTTCAATTCAGAGACTCATCTTTCCCTTCTATAAAGAAAAAAAAAAATATCTCTCATAAGAGCTCTTGCCTTTTAAGTGATCTTTTCCTTCCGTTCCACTTGACATCAAAAATTTAGTGTTGATTATATAGGATATAGTAAAATCTTAGAACAAATCTAACTATATCTAACATAACTTTGCTACTTGTTCTGTGATAAAAAGTATTTTCTTTTGTTTGCTTATTGTTTTGTCTTGAAAAAAAAAACAAAAAACAAAAACTTTAATTAGTTTTAGAAACTAAATCTGGAATTAACTTCTAAATGAATGCAAAATACTGAAAGAACCAAAATAAAAACATAAAAATATAAATTCCATATTATTTTGATAAGAGTTGTTTGTCTTTAGAAAAAAATGTACCTATGAAAACAGATTCTCTTCAGGAAAACAGTGATTAAAGATAAATTGCTTTCAGAATCCTAAATAGCCTCATATTTCATCCATATTCATGCATCATTAACTGAGTCTAATTATTGCTAATGTTAAAGGAATTCCAAACAGAAAAAAAAATACTCATTAGTGATTTTAGCACATTTTAAATATTTTGATAATTCTATAGATTTCCCCCTATAAAAATGCATAATTTAAACCATCTAGTCATTTCATTGTCTTGATGCTTTATGTCTTCAGCACAAAGCTGAGATTTCCTAGTTCCTCCTCAAGGGAAGCCAGGAGTTTCTCTTCTCTCCAGGAGCAGCGGCTGCAATGAAACATCTTCATTCTCAAAACGAGGAATATGTTCAGATTTTCGGGTATTTCTTTCCTAAACCAATCTTTTTTCTTCAAAAGCTTTACAATAAGTGTGGAATTAATTTCTCATAACTGTACGCACCCACTCTGTAGATGTCTCCAGCTGTGCTTATTGCCCTGGATTCCTTTATAGTCAGCAGAGGTTCTTTTAGGACATAGTTCATCCGACTGAGTTTGGATGTTTATTCTGGGAGAGATGAATTGTACTTTAGAAGAGTCTGTTTTTCTCCTTTATGGAAAACAGAGTCCGGGGTTACTGGCTCAAACGCAGGTATATCTGCTGCACATGTCTAAAGCGAGGTGAGGTGAATTCCCACCCTGGGAGACTCTGGGCAAAATTTGCAGAATGACTTATAGTTTCCTTTAGTACAGCTGAACAGAGGGTTACTTTTCTGGATCTTCTCAACAGGGGATGTCCCTCCAGCACGTTGCAGAAAGAAGGATTAGGTTATCTATTGAAATCCACCAAACTGAAAGAGAAAGCTAGTATTTCTTTTTAAGCTTCTCAAAGTGCACCTAGATAGTAAACATAATCTTAGTGGTAGAGGCCGTGAAGATATTCATTTATTTTAAATTCTAATACAAAACTCATTCTTTTCACATTTCCCAGATGTTGAAAGGAAGATTTAGTACAAATCAGAAGCACCCTTGAAGGTGCGAAAGAAGTTGATTTTACTCCTATACAATGGGCTAAACTCTTTTCCTCTAACTAATATATCCAAAGAAGATTAAGCAACTGTAAAATTGTAAAATTGTGGAAGGTTTCTAATGAGAGAAGAGTGTTGCAGATGAATCAAGTGTGTGGTTATTGAAGATACACAAATTCAAAGTAAAAATATGGATACTATATATTTAATATATAATTTAATTTATTATTGGAACAATTTATATTCAAAGTAGATTTAAAGATTATGCTCTGACGTAACAAGAAGTGACTCAATGAAGATGCTGCAGGATTAGTTTCTGTTAAGGTATTTTACTGTGAGTGACCATATAAAAGGATGCATTTTTTATGCAAAGACATATTTTTATAGAAGTC
Source organism: Nothocercus julius (assembly GCA_013398735.1). Lineage (NCBI taxonomy): Eukaryota > Metazoa > Chordata > Aves > Tinamiformes > Tinamidae > Nothocercus > Nothocercus julius. The sequence goes on along the minus strand of VZSV01000049.1, from coordinate 3,636,443 downwards.
ACTGACATAATTCCTATAGTATTCATTAGGAGCAGAAATTCAGCCAGATGATTATATTAAGTACTGAAAAGTTTTATAATATCTGAGATTTTGAGCCCCTTCCAGGAAGTGCAGGTCTTGTAGAGGGAACAAGTTGATATTCTTGAGCAAATTTTGATTAATATTGTTACCTGGGGAGAGGGATAGATTGCCACTACATAAATATCGCTAATAATATAGAAACACAATTGAAAAGGAAAATAGATACCATAGGGACTGTTCCGCTGTATATACCCCTAACTACATTCAGTGAACGTGCGATATTATATAAATTGGAATGGACTGCATATATTCTAAGAAATTAAAATTCATAGTTTGATTTCTTGTCCATTTACTGAATGCACCAGCCACAGAAGTGCATACTGCTGGAATACTCCAAGATATATGTTCCACTTTTTTTTTTTAAGTATAGATTTGTGTGACTTTTAGAATATCCATCATTTTAGATGAACAGAGAATTAGGCCACATTATCATACAGCATATGTTTATTTCTGCATGTCATATTGATTGCTATTTGTCTTCAAACCCACATGGAGATAGCTTCTCTTTCTGAGAAGAACACAAATGTCTTCTGTTATATTAAATATCATCAGGTGTTCAGAGAGGCAGTGTATAGTTAGTTTTATGCTTGCCTGCAAGGAACAGTTTTTTGGAAAAAGGATCAGAGGAAATTCTACAATCTTTACATTTTCTAGAAAAAAAATACATTTATATATACATTTTTGAAATTCAACCATAAGGAAAATGTTAGGAGTATCTGAATCAAGATAGAATAACAATAAGTCCCATCCGCAGTGAAAGCAGCTGGTTTATTTCCGTGTGGGCATGGAAAGTGGCTTTTCTATTTGTGCGATATTAACACCATTTGAACAGACTTTTTCTAAGAAGTTCTTCATTACACCAAAAATTGCAAACCTTCCTTAAAGAGGGAGAGGAGATGAAAAACAGTTTGCTTTGCTTCAGCACTGTATTCATAATGATATTTGAACAGAATTTCTCTAGGTTGTGCATTACTTATATATTTTGCCAGCTTCCCTACTGATGAATAAAAATAGATTTTTTTTTACCTTGTTTTTCAAAGTAGTGCAGGAGTATCCCTTAAATGCAGACTCAACTCCTCTTTGTTTATGGATTGTTGTTCCACCTGGGAACAATTTAAACAAGTCCTGATTGGTCTGCAGCTCAGAAAGAATTAAACCATGACTCTTACTCTGGCTTGGGTAGCATTAGAAGAAAAGGTACTGAACTCAGAATAGTCAACCTTTTCAATTGGCATTTTTAACAGATTAATTGCTTTTTGTTCTAACACAGGAGAAGCCATGCAGAAAAACCACCGCGTTTGCATGCTGGGAGACCTGATGGAAGGCTCTCTTATAGGTGAAAACAGATCAGTGGTATCAATAAGGAGCCTGAAAGAACTTTATAAAACATGCTATATATTATATATTATAAAATAAACCAAGAAAAAAGTCAATGCAAACCATTTGCATAAAAAAAAGCAAGATTTAAAATGTGTAGAATTCCCATTTCCGTTGTAATGTTGGAGAGTCATAGGAATGATAGTAAAGAGAGACCTGTGAAAATCATCACTGAGGTCAGAAGTCTTCTTCTTTGCTCTATCTGATTAGATATTGTTTAGAAAAATAAATAAATAACATAAAAAAGTGCTTGTGCTGAGGGAACTGGCAAGGGTTAATGCTCAGCCGCTCTCCATCATCTTCGAGAGGTCATGGAGGGTGAGGGAGGTCCCAGAGGACTAGAAGAACGCCATCGTCACTCCAGTCTTCAAAAAGGGCAAGAGGGAGTACCCGGGAAACTACAGGTCAACCTCACCTCCATCCCTGAAAAGCTGATGGAGACCTGACCTTGAGACCATCTCTTAAGCATGTCAAGAAAAGAAGGTGATCAGGAGTAGTCAGCATGGATTCACTAACGGAAAGTCGTGTTTGACGAAGCTGATAGCCTTCTACAATGGGGTGACTGACTGGATGGATGATGGGAGAGCCGTGGATATTATCCACCTTTGACACAGTCCCCTATAACATCCTCATAGGAGAGTTCTGGAAGTGTGGACAGGACAAGTGAGCAGTGAGGTGGATTGAGAACTGGATGGATCGCAGAGCCCAGAGGGTGATGCTAAATGGAGCCGAGGAGCTCTAGTTGGAGGCCTGTAGCCAGTGATGTCCTGCAGGAGTCAGTACTGGGCCCAGTGCTGTTCAACTCGTTCATCAGTGACTTGGATGAGGGCACAGAGGGCACCCTGAGCAAGTTTGCAGACAATACCAAACTGAATGGAGTGGGTGACACTCCAGAGGCCTGCACTGCCATTCACAGGGACCTGGGCAAGTTGGAGAGTTGGACAGAGAGCAACCTCATGAGGTTCCAGAAGGACAAGTGCAGGGTCCTGCACCTGGGAAGGAATAACCCCAGGCACTAGGACAGATTAGAGGTTGACCTGCTGGAAAGCAGCTCCGCAGAGAGGGATTAGGAATTTCCAGTTGACAACAAGTTAACGATGGGTCAGCAGTGTGCCTTTGTGGACAAGAAGGCCAATGGGCTCCTGGCCTCCATCAGCAGGAGTGTTGCCAGCAGGTCGAGAGAGGGGATCCTGCCCCTCTCCTCAGCTCTGGTGAGACCACACCTGGAGTACTATGTGCAGTTCGGGGCTCCCCAGTGTAAGAGGGGTGTGGAACTTCTAGGGAGGGTCCAGTATAGAGCGACAAATATTATGAAGGGACTGAAGCATCTACCTTATGAGGAAAGACCAAGTGACCTGGGCCAGTTTAACCTGCAGAAGAGAAGACTGAGAGGGGATCTGATCAACATGCACAAGTACCTGAGGGGAGAATGTAGGGAGGATGGGGCCAAACTCTTCTTGGTGGTGGCCAGTGATAGGACAAGCGATAATAGGCACAAGTTGAAACAGAGGAAGTTCCACCTCCATGTGAGGAAAAACTTCTTTCCTCTGAGGGTGAGAGAGTCCTGGACCAGGCTGCCCAGAGAGGTTGTGGAGTCTCCTTCTCTGGAGATCTTCAAACCCAAACTGGATGTCACCCCTTGCCATGTGCTCTAGGTGTCCCTGATTGAGCAGGGGGGTTGGACTAGATGATATCTAGAGGTGCCTTCCAGCCTCAACCATTCTGAGATTCTGTGCTCGTGCTTTCACCAAATATCTAATTAATCCAGTTCATTAATTTTCATTATCCTTGAACTGGGAAAGATTTAGCTTGTATTCAAAGATCTGCCTGTAATGTTTATGTTTTTTTCTTTGTATATATATATTTTTAAATTAGTTGCTATGTAAGTATTTTAAGTCAGCATCATACAAGCAGATAGAAAGTAATAAGGTGTATTGCAGAGAATCTATTGCACTTTTATATTAATTATTGTAAAGATGGTTTTAATTTTATACTGTTCTCTGGAAAAAAAAAAAAAAAATTAAGCTATTCCAAAATACATCCTTGGTTCAAATACATCATATTATAGGAGAACTCAGATGTGGTGGAAACTGTAAGGGAAAGCTAGATAGCTAAAGAGCATCCTGCAAAACACAGCATGCTTCAGAGCTCTTTTCCAGAGTTGCTCCTCGGAGTGACTTACATTTGTTGAGAAATGATAATATCCATTTGCCTTTTTCCTCCAACAATGAATGCGAGGCAGTGCTAATTTGGATATAGTTTTACTCCTTTAAAAATATCTTAGGGAGAAACAGTAGAGCCAAAATTGTGGCAATGGAGTTGTCTTTCTCTCTTTCTTCTCCTTTGCATGCATGTAAAAATGTCATGTAAAAATGTCATGTTATTGATGAGGAAAATGTCACTTTATTACTGATTGGTAGTTCATGCAAATCCTTTATAGGTTTTGTTTTGAAGCTGCTTGTATGCCTGGTGCACAGTGGGACCCACGCACATGGCGCTGGCAGCTCCCAATTTCTTGGTACGTGAGTCAGAGAAAAATACTCACTGTGGGCTGCAAGTCGGCTGAGAGAAAAATAAAGTCCAAGAACTTTCTAAGAATCCCAGTTTCAGTAAAAGTGACTGTCTTGGGGCCTGTGAAAGGCATTAGAGCCAGGTTTATTGGCACAATTAATACCTTATTTCTAACACAATTCAGTGGACCACAGATACAACTTGTGCAAAACCCCTCTCCTCCAATAATTTGCAAATCACATAGGATGCTCATTCCATCAGCCACGGCTGCTTTGTTAAACAGCCTTCTAGCAATCAGCTGCAGGAAACCTGGAAAATAAAATGCATTATGATGATTTGTATTAATTTATCACGTTCTCTAATAAGCTTTAAATACAAAAAGTTATCAAGCTATATAACATTCAGTGAAAAATACTGGATTTTGAATTGGACACTGATTAAATTTCTCCCTGGAAAAACAAAAAGAAATGAGTTCAAATAATAAAGAATATATAAAATATATCTAATGCAGCAGATAGATAGATAAAATCCAGCAATCAAGGTACTAGTCTAGAACACAGAAAACCAATGTTTGGTGAACCACAAGAACTTCTGTCACCACATTTAAAAAAGAAAGCCCAAAAGAGACAGATTTTTCAAAACAAAATTAGGAGGTTAGAATTATGAAGAGAAACATAATGGATAATTTGAGGTACTTTTGCTGGCTAAAACTGGTGCTCATTAGCAATTCTAACCCTGTTAGATTGTTTTTGAAAATTCCTTCAAGCTCTGAAATGTACATTTAGCTGTCTGAACTCCCTGGAAACATCAGCATCCTCACTCTTCTAGATGTATATAGGTGTTTGTGCAGGTACAAATACACAGAATTGCAAGTGAGATGTAAATAATTTGGCCAAGATAAGTATTTCAACGGTTTTGAAGACCTCTGGTACTATTTTTTTTCTTTTGTGTAAATATCTAGACTACATAAAAAGCATGGCAGTGTAAGCAATAAACCTACTTATGAAGAACCCTGTCATCCCTAAATAATGTCAGAGACACACTAAATGTTTTATTACATCAATATATATTTTTGTCACTTTGCCCATGTCTGTGCTGCTGAATGTAGACTCATAGAAAGGAACAGGATCAGCTTCCCCCCTAAAGAGTGAAAATCGGGCATGGGGATGAAGCGGTAATCATTTTAACATAGACATATTTAAAAAAAAAAAAAAAGGTAGATGCTGCTTGTTTTATTATTTCATGCGTATCATCCATATAATAGCTGTACTTTTGAAAGTGGATCATAGCAATGGGTGGAAATGAGCACATATCTCATTTGCCTTGCCTTGCCTTGCCTTGCCTTGCCTTGCATTCCCTTCCCTTCCCTTCCTTTCCCTCTTCATTCTTCATATGAAAATGACACTGTAATAAAGGAATTTCATGTACTTAAATCCCTAGAAGATATGCTTCAAGGTAAAGGCTTGCATTAGCAGGTCTATGCAGTAGATTGAATATAATTGGCATTTTAATAGAAAAAAAAAAAAAAAAAAAGAGGGAAAGAACTCTTGAAGTTCCTTTCTTTATATTTCACAAATGATTAAATCAATTCTTGTCTGTTCTCCTTCTCAAAAGAAAATAGACCTCCTTTCATGTTTTCTTGCTGTCTAAATGAAGCCATACTCAGTACCTACTTTCCAGCACTACTGTTTCTTCCTGTCTTACCTATATAAGAAGTCTTTGAAGATCTTTGCATGGCGGTCTGACATCCCCTGGATTCTGATTCTCCCTCATTCCTATAGGAAATCAGATCTGTTGGAACTACCACACACAGAATCAAAACATCACAGTATGGTTGAGGTTGGAAGCGACCTCTAGAAACTGTCTAGTCCAACCTCCCCTGCTCCAGCAGGAACACCTAGAGCACAGGGTGACATCCAGGCAGGTTTGGAAGATCTTCAGAGAAGGTGACTCCACAGCCTCTCTGGGCAGCCTGTTCCAGGGCTCTGGCACCCTCACAGCTAAGAAGTTCTTCCTCACGTGGAGATGGAACTTCCTGTGTTTCAACTTGTATGCATTATCCCTTGTCCTATCACTGGCCAGCATGGAGAAGAGTTTGACCTCATCCTCCCTACATTCACCCCTCAGGTACTTGTACACGTTGATCAGATCTCCTCTCAGTCTTCTGACCACCCAGATTATAACACTGTTTTCATGAGATAGCACAGGGCAGCTGTTCCTCAGTAGCTTCACCGAAGGTGTCCAATTGACACCAACAGAGGAGCTGAGCCAATGCCAGGCTTCTGGTGCACCCCTGGGCCTTGCACCTTGGCTAGCAACAGTGATATGCAGAACAACGAGAACAGCCCACAGCATTCCACTGGCAAGACTCCTTCATCTACCAGTCTGAAAGTAGATGCAGGGGGAGGAGAGAAAACACTGAAATGACTCATATATTNAAAAAAAAAAAAAAAAAAGAAAAGAAAAAAAGCAAGAATTAAGCTTTCCCATACATCAGCAATTCCTCAGAATTGTACATATAAGCTTAGACTCTTCATTTTTCAGGAACTTTGTTGTGCACCCTAGATATCTCAACTGGTTAAGAAACAAACATATCTGAAAAAAGTGGTGATCTCTACCCATTTAGAATTTATCTAATTACCTAGACAGTGAAACTATGAGGGAGATTGCTGAGTATGAAGTAACACACATGAGTTGTGCAGCAGCTAGAGGTGAACTAAGAAGTAATATGTGGACCTCTTGTTGCACTCCAACAGTCTCTTCATTATGCTGGGAAATTTTTTGTCATTGAAATTCTAGGTCAAGTCCTGCTGATAACATGGATGAAGTCCGTGGAGCTTTCACATGGGAGATCTCTGTAGAGGAGTTATCTCCTCTATTCATTGTATTCAGGAATACAGTGAAGATAAAAAGCCCAGTTCTGTTTTTAATGAGTCTGATCATCAGTGAGGCCATGGCTACCTTTGGGGGTGTTCTCTATAGACAATTGTTTCTTAGTAGGTTGCCATCACCATCAAGCACCATTGCTTCTCTTGAACTGTTTTCCACGTTTCCATAGTCCAGGCTGCTACTTTTGACATTATAGCACACCAAAAAGACTGTAAAACAGACTTGAAAGAATGGGTTTATACAGAGACTATTTTTAAAGCAGTAATAGCAGATCAATCTAGGACTCTATCTCAGCATTTCAAAAACATACACACTGGCAGTGTCTAAATGGCACAGCACAATGCAGAGCTGTTAATGGACCAGATGCTGCTATTTCTTACCCTTCAGCTATGCTTCTTTAAATTTTATTAGAACATAATAAGCTCAACTAAAAATATGCTTTAATATGTCTGCATTAGTTAACAGCCTGGTAGGAATTCTAATTATTATTAAGTTTATCATAGACTACTACAAAATGCCCTTTCTTTAAATTTCTAGAGACCACTTAAGCTTCAGATTGTTAGTTGTATAAATATTTGTTGATATTAAAGATGCATAATTCATTTGTTTCCCCCCCAAAAAACTCTGCAGCTGATTTTGAAACACTGTGCAAAAGCTGCTATTTTAGTCAAATCTTGTTGCTTAGCTGGTTAGAATCACTGGGATTCCAGTGAGTAGGTGAGGAGATAGGAGCTCTGAGTTTTAAAGGCTGGTGTGCTCCTCCTTTTAAAAATTATTCTAGGATATTCGCTTAAGAATTGTGCTTTTATTAAAAAAAAATACATACATATTCTTGTAAGATATTGGACATGGGATTCATAATTGATGAAATAATGTAAAAGTATCATTTTCACTGACTGTTTATCCAGATATTTTTACTCATAAGTCACAGTGGTACTCCTGATATTTTACCTTTTCATGTGCAGATACTGTGGCAATTCACTGTGTTACCATTAATCAGGACTATATCAGGGTAGAGAAATCATTCCTATTGCACTAGGCTGGCAAGGTGAGTATTCTTTTTGCAGTGTACTTCAACAGAGCCCATGAAGTGTTGTGGGGACACTGAACACTATTTCATTATAAATAATATTTTATTTGTAAATCAGAAACAAATGAACACTGCTGCAAATCACCCATACTGTTTTTTTTTTTTTTTTTTTTCTCTTAATAAGCATGGAGCTCTCCATGCTCTTCCAGCTGAGGTTTATTTTTCTCTACTCAGTTTGCAATGATTAATACAAAATAACATGAGGATATTGCTTTTCTTTTTAAGTCCTACCCTGCTTTGACTAGCGCTACTAACTTATTTTTTATAATTTCCTAATTTTTATGTTAGCTGCTGAGTTCCAGGCTTTGATATGAGCAGTCTCTGTGCCCACACTAGCATCAGATGATTGTGGGGTGTGATCTTCGAGGTATATCTTTCTCTGATGTACCTGGAGATCTGTGAGCTACAGCCTCTGTAGAGAAAAGCAAACAAACAAAAAAAAATTCTGAAAAAAACAGGATTTCATCATGTAAATCAGTTTTTATTGCACTTCAAAATACTATTTTGATGTAAAAGCTGCTTGCCAGACATCTGTGAGTCTTTAATATAGAAATAATAGCAGTCTAGCTCTGACTTTTTAGCTTATTTGCCATATTATTACATGTTCGTTCTCTGATCACTGACCTGAGTGGCCCTTTCTGGCTCAGAAATTATGCTTTCACTTCTTTTACATTTTGTCTACCAGAAAAACATCCAACAATTACCTTTTTTAAAAAAAATTATTTTAGCAGATATGTCTTCTGTGAATAGAAACCTTGGAAACACTCTTGCTTATTAGACCTCAAACATGCTGGGTTTCTAATTCTGGCTGTTTTCACCATTCTTGGTTTTCTCCTTTTTTGAGTGAAGTTGCATTAACTCTTTCCTGCCCTTTACCTCTATGTTATCTAATTTCTCTTCCACCACATTCATCCTATTAACTTCTTTCTCTTAGGAAGACCTGGTGTCTTGCTCTCTCCTTCATAACTAGGATCATTCACCAAAGAAAAGACAAAAATGGATGTGACATGAGTGAGAAAATGAAATGAAACAATGAAACTTGTCCTTTCCTAATATAAGTAGCTGAGGGACTTTCTCCTTACAGACTGTTCCCTCTATGAATGCATAGCTGAACTATTATTTAGCACAATTTAACTGCAATTTAATTGCAAGATCTTTGCAAAATCTTAATTTAATTGCAAAATCTTTCCATCCTCCTTTGAATCATACTTTTTATACACATGTCAAACCGTAACAAGTTTAGCTGCTTTGCTGTGATCTGCCATCACTTACTCGTTTCTGTTTAGTTTTAATTCCCTGCTCACCCAAGTACTCATTCATTTGACTGGTCTTTATTTAATGTTTTTACCACATTGCTGAGCTTTCTTTTTTATTCCTTTTT
>VZSV01000049.1:3615774-3626204 GCA_013398735.1 Nothocercus julius | reverse complement strand
AAAAAAAAAAAAAAAAAAAAAAAAAAAAAAAAGAAAATAATATTTAGTTTTAGTTCAATTGTATCCTGTGTAACACTGTGCACTTATACAGAAACACTTGTGTATTATCTCATGCAACCTTTAGAAAATTTGAATGTATTCAGGTAAAAAAATGTTTTTCTTGTCTATAGATGTAAATATAAAAAATCCATAGTAGCAGTCTCCAGGATAACCAAAATCTCTTGGGTAACACCACTTTCAAAACACAGAGTCTGTACGGTACACATCATGCCTCATGAACACAACAGCTGAGATAGCTATAGTTTGTGGATATCTGCATTTTACTCCTTTGTTTGGAGAGCCTTGCATGCTGCAGAGTTCATGGAGGTGGTTAGAGAGGTCTGAGGCCTCCCACAGACATGCTAGCCCAGCAAAGCCTGTGGTAGTCACCACGGCCATGTTCAAGGCAATGTGATTGCCTTACATGACACTCTTTCCCAAAACTCATGCAAAATCTCTGAAACGCAGAGCACAATAGAAAGGGATGTGATTATTTCTCTGGCAAGCTCCAGGACCAGGGAATTGCTCCTTCCTAAGATGCTCAAGTTGCTTTGTCCTAGGCCAACAGACACCAATATGGCAGACTGCCACACTGGGGGCTTTGCATTCAACAACACCCCACATAACACTAAAAGTACACACATAATACATAGGTATATGCACATCTAAAATTAGGGGAATATATAAGAACACCAGACCCCACCAGTTGCTGTCACTCAACACATATGGACTCTGTGATCTCTGGTCCCACGACACCTAGTCATCAGGACCTTCCCTGGCTCCAGCTGCTGACACCACTCATAGACACAGAATCCAGGTGCTGGCCCCAAATTCACTGTGTCTTGTCTCCCCTGTTGCTGTCACTCAGACCTCTCAGGGCTCACATATGGGAAACAGAGTGAGATTACTAGAAAGAATTTTTTTAAGGACATAATAAGAAGATAGGATACACTGTGGTGATCAAGTGCAGGGCTCAGTTGGACAAGGCAACTGACTGACAGCTGCCTACATGCAACAGGCCATTTTTATACTCCCTCCTCTCTGTCCCACCTGCCCCTGAGGCCTCCCCAGTCCTTTTCTGTAATTGTTCCTTGATAAGTTTTTCATCTTCCCACAAGCCCCCTTAAATACTCCAAACTGTTGTTTTTGTTTTGTTTTGTTTTGTTTTTCATATTGTTTGTCTCTTCTTATCAGGTGCAAAGTCCAGATTGGCCCTCTCCAAATCTACATCTGCAGTTTCTTACCAGCCTATCAATTAGTGGCTGAAGAGTTTTGTCCTTTGTCATTGTCTCTGTTATTGTTCATCTATCAACTCTGTGTCTACATGTGTTTTGTCCATTGCTTTGCCTTTCACTTATTCTGTTCCCTTTGAATGGAAAATGTCCTCGGACTAATAACCTTAATGAAGCAGACACTCTCATATTCTGCATACTCTTGCACACAAATCATTAAGATAAATGCATATTGGTTCAGCTGATAGAACTGTTGAGCATGAACAAGTAAGGAACAAAGTCCATTCAAGTCTATCCATCTTGATGGATGTAGTCCTCATAACAGCCTTGCTTTCACTGGAAATAGATGTGGGGGAAACTGAACATCCCTGACAAGCTCAGTTGAAGCAAGTGTATTTTAGCAAAGGTTCATCAAAGAACTCAAAATTTCTTGGAGTTCAACACATCTGTGTAAAATATTAAGTATCTTATGCCATTCCTCTCTTTATACAAAGAACTTCTAATGAGATTGATGCAAAGATATGGATCTCTGTCTAGAAGAAAATGGCATATGGGAGACCAAAATAGAACAGTCATGAAACAATGCTTTCCATCCAGTCTGCAAAAAAAAAAATCTCTTCTAGAGCCTAAGTGGTGAAAGACACATTTTGTTTTCATACCTCTTCATGATAAGCAGAATCAACCCACAATTAGCAAACTTCTGTATGGTTTTGTACACTGTTGCTTAGCTGGGAAGTTACTTCCATAGGAAAGTACTAGATATTTGTTTTGTAGGTAACAGATGGACCTTGCAATAGAAATATCTTTGTTATTATTATTGCCTGATATACTTAATATAATTTTCTCCTTTAAAAATCCAGACTTAAAATATATTTTTTTTATGCATAATGTGCTGCCAGAAAGCAAAACATGCCAGAATGAGTAAGGAAGGGAATTGAGAAGAATATGGCAAAGACTCTTCTATTCTGCACACCAGTTCTGCCCCATCTTACATGTAGAGCAGACCATTAGTCTTATACTGATTGTTGCAGAATTAGATGTTCAGAAGAGATTAGTAGCATGAAAAAAAAAAAATAAAATAAAATACAAAAAACTAATGCAAAAGATGGGAATTTCTGTCACTGAAAAAAATACCCGTATGGCAACAAAATCAAACAAATAGGCATTTGGATAGGGAATGGGACATCTTATTAAACAAGTAAAATTCAAAGACAAACCCAGTGAAAACCTGTTCATGACATAGGATTCTGTTATTATCTTGTGCTGGGACACCAAAAATAATAATAAAAAAGAGATATACATTGTCAACAAGAGCATCCAGAAATGATAGCTAATGCAGAAAGATAGTTTATAAGCTTATAATAAAATGACAGCATTGTAGAGGTCTAAAATTAAAATCACGTTTGGACCTTTGGACCTGTTTGGTCCAATTCTCACCTCAGAGAATGGCCGACTTAAATTAAGTTTCTTGAACTCTTGTACAGTTGGGTTTGAGATTCAGTTAAGATTCCACAGTTTCACCAGGCAATCCCCTGCACTGTTTCAAAATGACTACTTTTTCCTAATACAATATCAGAGCTTTCCATGTCTCAATTTATGTATGTCCTTTGCCTTTTGTAGTTTGGTTGTGCACCTAGAAGTGTCTGATTTCATCCTCTTTATACTCCTATTAGGCGGTAAAATATAATAATGAAGTCTCTACTGGTGTTCTATTCTCCAGGTTGAACAAACCTTGTTCTCTCGTATGTCTCTCCTTATATGTCATGCGATTTTATACCTTTATCTTACTGTCTGCCCTTTATTGGCCTAAATGCTAAAAATGGAGACAAAACTAAACACAGCGCTCCTGGTGTGGTCCTATGAGTAACAAACAGAGGGGAAGAATCGCTTCCCTGACCTGCTGGTAGCTCGTTTGTAAGCACAGCCTGGTACAAGGTTGACATTCTTCAACACAAAGGCATATCACTGACTCATGTTCTACTTGTCGCCAGAAATCTCCACCAAGTCCTTTTCTGCAAAACTGCTTTCTACATATCAGTTAACAGTCTTTGATGTTACGCAGGGTTATTCAGTCTCAGGGGCAGGACTTTCCATTTGCCTTTGTTGAACACCGCAGGAATCCTGTGTGCCTACATCTCCAACTGATTTAGGTCTCTCTGAACAATTGCTCCCATGTCCAGACTACTGAGTGCTCCAGCCCCCATTTGGTTTTACCCCCAAAAATTGCTGAAGTTTACTCTGCCCTAGTGCCTATGTCATTAACAGTGACTTTAAGGGCTGACCCCTGAGAAATGCAACTAGTAACCTGAAATTAGTTGGACTTTACACTGTTGATCACAACACATTTAGTCTGGAAGTCCAGTTGATATGGGCTTTTACATATTCTTCTGAAGCATTTGGTGATGGCCGGATCTACAGAAATGTTTCTGAACAAAATAACATTAACCAGTGACCTAGTATGATCTTCTAATAAATTCTTCTTTATGTGCTATATGGCTTAGCGGTATTTGACCTCCGGAATCATATGTTTTCTAATTCATAGCTCACATGCAGAACAATTTAAAAGGCAAAATCTCTTTCTATTATAAGTGTTCGCACTGTGTTCCAGGACAAAATATTCAGGAAACCAATGAGATGTTTCAACCTTTATTTTCAGTCTATTTTTAACAGAAATGTTTAGATATCTGAAGACTCACAATTATTCAGGTCTACCTTGTTGTCTGTAGTCATAATGAGTGATCGTGTTGGCTTTTTATTACAAAAATCTGCAAAACTTTTCATAGTAAAAGATAAGTTTTACTACTTCATAGTGAAAGATGTTTCAAATGGTAAAAGTGTTTATTTCAAAATGCTGCAGCCAGTCCTTGTCACAAATGAGCAAGTGTGATGTGCTACTCTGACCCTGCCTGTTGTCATACTGCTGTGCAGTTTAGTCCCTGAGAAATCTGAGATCAGGGTATGAATATTACAAATCAAATGTGGAAAGTTTACTCTGAGGAAATTAGTGCAGTTAGCATATTATATTACTTCAACCTAAGTAATGATTCATTCATTGCTCTTAGAATAATATTAAAATGAAGATGGGGTGATATTTTGGTATGCTGCAAGTACCAATATTCTTAAGAAAAAATAATGGAATTTACTGTTTCATATACTAAGAGATGGATAAAAATGGCTGCTCGGGTGGTCCTTTTTTCTAGTTGTGGTGGCAATTGAAGAGCAGGGGCTACCAGCTTGGAGATCCAATAGAGAGCTTATTCTTCATCAGGTCCTGAAGAACTAGGTTTTCTGATTTAGGCCAGTCTGTATCTGCACGCTTCACCAGTCTATACATGTTTACAGGATGTTCCAGAGATCCTTCTGGGTCAGCAGTTGAGTTGCTAGTCAATACATCTACTCCTTCAGCCCAGCCTTTAACCTCTGTGGGGTTGGATTCATCTGCTCAGATAAATTCCTTTTAGGATCACACCTGCTGCCGCTGTGGGCTTCATTCTCCACATGGTTCTCACCTGGGGAGTTGTCTCCCAGGTGCTCAGTATTGGAAGATGGCTGAGGTGCCTGTTCAGCTCAGCTCTGTTCAAAGTTGTTAATTCCCTCATCAGTCTTGCTGAGCCTGCCACAGCCACATCTAGTAGTATAAAATCAGGATGTAGGATATTTACTCATGTTCTAGTGTCATAATGGCATGTGTATTTCTACCCATAGTATCTGCTACAGAATCATATGAAGATTTTTTTTTTTTCCTTTTTGCAAGCAAGCAGAATATTATTATTTGAAGTGAGTTCAAATTTGTTCAGTGTCTTTGGCATGAATTATTTTCCTGTCATGAAATTTTCACTTCAGTTTCATTTAGAAATATTTGTTGTTGTTTTTTAATTAGCATGCTAGTATAGTGGGAGGAGAGCCTGTATACGAAGTCTTAGCTGGAGTGTAGAATAAGAGAGCTTCTATAAGGAAAACAGCTTTTCCAAGATACAGGCCAGATGGTAGCTCTGGGACTTCGAAGCTGAGAGAAGGAGCTGGAGCTGTGTCAAGAGAAATAACTACGAAAGAATAAAAAATAAGAAAGGAGTTCTAAAGAAAGGAGGCAAGAGGGATTGTCAGGTCATATCTGCGCAAGTAACTATCTGTGCCATCATTCTTATGTGCAATATTCAGGTAATGACGCAATAAACAAATTTAAAGCAAGGCTTTAAATGAGGAACAAGGCACACACTGAGTATTTGGATACCTCCCCTAAGTAAACACTGCACTGGATTCCTCCCCTAAGTAAACACTGCACTTAGGCTGTGAGATGTTTTACCCTGTGACATGATAACATAACATCTGAAATTTCCATCAAGGATTAGGGAATAATTAAGATTTTTGCTTACCCAAACCTATAGGATAGGGACAATATACGTATCAAAACGAAAAGGCAGTACAGTGCATTAAAAGACAAGCTATTGTCTATCTAGAGACTTAGAAACCTCTTACCTGGGTGTGACCACACCACTTTGGATGCAGACTCTCCACTATGCAATGACAGCTTCAAGTGCCAGAACCATCTTAAATCACTTTGAAATATAAAACTGTGATAAAAGCAAAACACCTTCCAGAATTTTTCTCTTCTTCCTTTCCTTTCCTTTCCTTTCCTTTCCTTTCCTTTCCTTTCCTTTCCTTTCCTTTCCTTTCCTTTCCTTTCCTTTCCTTTCCTTTCCTTTCCTTTCCTTTCCTTTCCTTTCCTTTCCTTTCCTTTCCTTCAGGACACTATCATCATTCCCAGACATAGAAGGCTGCTAGCATTGCCCAGAGTTAACCTTGCACAGATGGGCAGATGGGGAGTATTAACCACAGCAACAAGTGTTATAATCCTCTGCAATAATAAAAAGCAATTGAACTGTGACTATTTTAAGTCAACTGTCATTTTGTTATGCAATCCCCAAAGAAAAAGGTGTATTGATCCCTTCTTGCAGAAAGTTGCACAAAGTACTGGTATAGCTATATATGAAAGAGTCTTATGGTCAAAGTTAGGTCAATCTAAATCAGATGTATGGCAAGTACTCTAAGAATCATAGAATGATTCATCATAGAATCCTTAAGGTTGGAAGGGACCTTTAGGGATCATCTCATCCAACCCCACCCAATGGCTGCAAAGAAGCAGACATTAGATGTGAGGGGTAGCCGTAGATGAACATTGCTCAAAGCTGGAACACATTGCTGTTGCCATGAATGATGTGAAAATTAGCCATATGTACTTTTTCAGCTCAGCATTCTTGAAGCATGAAGTTGCTGCCGGAGACATTCCCAAATAACACATGTTTTACAACAATTTATGGATCGATCGTGAGCTGAGAAATTCTGCAGGGCTTAGCAAAGCTAACGGTAGCCGTTAGCTAATCGTTTAGCACTGAGGTTCTACCTAAATTCACAAGAAAAAGAACAACAAATATTTATGAATCTAACTTGCTTATGATAAAAGAAAGGATAACAGTTTGCAGAGTTAGGGACCTGGATTCATGTAGAGATGTGTCAGACCTGTATCATTTAGGGGATAAGTTTCCCATCTATAAAGCTAGAAGGGGAGATTCCCTTATTAGCAAAAGATTGAACTTCGTGAGCTGGAAGGGAACCTCTGCACGGGTTTTCCGAGCAGGATTTTCAAAATTGCTGCAAGTGAGACTGATTTCTTCCCTTCTCCAAAGACAAGTACTGGGGCATTGGGGAGCACTTTGGAGAACAACATATTAGGTTAGGGAAGTGAAAAAAAAAAAAAAAAAAAAAAAANGAAGAACAAGAAGAAGAAAAGAAGGAAAAAATGTATAACCGTAGCTCTCAAGAAGAAGAAAAGAAGGAAAAAATGTATAACCGTAGCTCTCCTCTGAAATATGCTGGGAACTGAGAAAGTCCCTGAGCACACTGACAAGGTGTGTGAGGAAGTACTCCAGGACACACTTCTGCTTTCACCCTGTGTTATCCTGTGTTTCAGGAAAGAAACACCATTTCATGAATATTGAGTTTATGAAGCACTAGGGAGAGCCTTTAGACTCTTTAGAGCCTTTAGAGAACATACTAGTATATCCGCTACCCAATAACTTCAACAAGTGGTTAATGTATTTTAAGCAGATAGAGTAAAAATTCTCAATCAATTTATTTTATAAAGAGCTTTTAGAGGTGAATTCTTGCATGATCTACAAGCACTTAAGTGAGGAAAATATATTTTTTTTATAATGATGACTCTCTAATTTACTGGAGAGACATAATGAGTTTCAGTGAATAGAAGCTGGTGCTAGATAAGCTCAGACTAGAAACAAGATATGTGTCCTAAGTTAAACTAATTAAATGTTTGAAAGAGATTTTCTAGGTGCACAATGGAATCCTTACCACCTAAACTCTTAAAATCAGGTCTGGATATCTTTCAAAAAGCAAGAAAAGTTTGTGATGGTTCAAACAAAAACTAGAATTTGATATAGGAGTTAATGAGCAAAAATCTTCATGGGCACCTGCCCAGACATCAGATAGTTATTTTATGATCTGTTCTTTAAACTTCTGTTCTCCTGACTTTAAATCTATACAGTCGAGGCAAATGCTGAATACATGCCTTTATTTTGGTATTACATTATTTATTTATATATTAATATGCATAAATGTATATTATATATTACTCAGAAACTCCTCAGATTTTTACACACAATGGAACTTCGGGGACAACTTTGGATAAGATGGCCAGGATAAAACCAAGTGAAGGAAACAGACACATTTTCCACCCTCTTGAGCTTGCATTCTAACACAAGTTTCAAGTTATATGCAACACTAGAATTAAGTCTGCTTTGCAATGAGTGTCCAGAGAATAAGATAGATATGTGAGTGTTCACAACCCAGAAGATACGTGCATTCCCATTACTGCTTGATTCATTGCTGAATTTAGCTCTGGGCACTGTTGTCATATCTTAGGCTGTAATCCTTGCCATTTTTTTATTTATTTATTTTTTTTTTTTCCAATGAGGAAAAAAGTTCTTAAACAGAAACTGTAGATATGACACAGAAAGTAATGACTGAGAGTCTTATTACATGGTCAAGATGAGTAAATCTGTACTTTTTTCTTCTTCTCTCTTTTTTTTTTTTTTCACTATATATTTCTCCTAAAAATATAAATAAAAAGACTCAAGAGGTTAGAGTTTGAAATTCTGGATGAATACACAGACTCAAACTGAAGATTGAATCAATGCAACTACAAATCAGAAGCTTTCCTCATCTTCCAGTATTTGCTTGGATGAGAGGGTAAAAGAGGTGATAGATCTTTTCTTCCTGCTAGAAGATCCATCAGTACCCATTCTACTCTCCCGTTTCAGTACATTTTTTAGCTTACCTCAGTTGACATAAAAATATCCTGCCCACTTTGTTTACTCGTTCCTGATTTCACTCAGAAAGAATTAGAAGTTTAAATACTCACTTGCATATAGAAACAAGCTTCTTCAGTTCTGTTTATTAAATACAAGAACTGATGCATCTAACTCAGATTTAAGAGACATGCTATATAAAATGCCTTATGTAGGTTCGGATGTAAAATAGTCTTTCTTAAAAATAAAATTAGTTGTGGGTACTACATCTAGAGAACAAAAATATCCATATGGGATAATAAGGAAAATTATTTCAGCTCATATATATTCAAAGGAGCTGAACTGTCAAGACTGTGCAAAACAGGGAGAAAATTTTCCCTACTGTGAGTTATAGATATGAAAGTGGTCACTGAGGAATAAACATTAGGAATCTTGACATATATCTGCTACTTAACAGTAGATATTTTTCTAGTCCATTACATGAGCTCTCCAAAGAGCTGTGGAAGATCAAGTCCCTGAAGCATCTATTCATCAGTACCATTAGTAAATGTGACAGGAAAAAATGAATTTCATTTATTTAGCTGAATATCATTATTAAGCACTCACTTGCCTTGAAATCAAGTTCCTTGCTTTTCTTAAAGGTTGTGAGAAGTTTTATCATCAATGAGGTATCAGTATGGCAGCCAATATTGATCAGTGTAGCCCATGCTCACACATGTACCATACCTGCTTTGAAAGGACCTGGACCTAGCAGACGCGTGATTTAATATAGGAAATGAATATCTGATTCTTCACATTACTTGCTAATGAGTTTTGAGCTGACTTGGTAGAGGTGGCTTCATGTGTACCTTACCATGATACATGATGTTGAAGTATTCCAAAAAGTCTTCTTTCAAATAGAGAAACAGATCTGCCCTCAGAGAAATAGCTCTTCCAAAGAAAAAGTTCTGCCCCCAGGATTCACCCTTTCTTTGGGCCTCTTGGTGAATGTATGAATTTTGTAGATTTGACCAGTCCTCTTTTTTTCTATAGCTTTTTGACAGTCTTGTCTATGCAGTGTTAACTGAAGCAGCACTTTCCATATCTGGACATTTCTCAGACATACAGATCTCTAAGAGTGGTCTACCAAGGCTGCTAGTTGGAGCACAAGTTGTCGTCTGAATGTAGCGATGTTGTTATGCAGTGATGCTTCAGGTGCTGAGTGTTGCTTAATACAGCCACCCTACTGCCAAAGTCTCAGTTTGCTATATAATTATAATAAGTTGAAAAAAATGGATTCTACTGTGAGAGAGCAGTGAGGATGCCAGCAAGAGACCAGTTTTATGGGGGTCTCTATGTTTAAAGTAGATGTTTGCAAGAAAATTAACTGAGGAACTCAATTAGTCATAAAATGGTATTCTTTGAGGGATGATCAGAAAGGCTTACCAAAGTTAGTTGCATAATCTAAATCACCCCCTGGAGGTTCTTTTTCCCGAACCAACTGTAATGGAAGCCTGGGGAAATGATTAATCCAAGGCTTGCGTTAGCCTTTGTGAATATCCCTCTGTGAGATATATCAAAGTAATATGTGTAAATAGATATTGTTACAGTCTTTAAACACTGGCTGCTCAGTCATACCACATTTAATGTAATACACAGACAAAATGGATGCAATCATAAATTAATTTTATGAGCTCTAATGCTGCCTTTTTCAGCTAAAAAATCTAAAGAGGAATCAAAGTGCAGATGACCTGGCTCCCAGGAGTAACTTCAATGACAATAGATAGTTGCATGGAAGAAGAGAATTCAAGGACAGATTTTCAGTTCATTCCAGCTTCTTTAAAGCTTGAAAGTCTTTCAT
>VZSV01000049.1:3594382-3607593 GCA_013398735.1 Nothocercus julius | reverse complement strand
AATTGAATTATTCCTTTTTACGTAACTGGAGAACTCATTAACTTGCTGTTAAAGATGACTAAGACCATTAAGCTTGATATTTCTTAATTAATAGATATAAAAATAATATAAAACATAATGTTATTCTCTAGTAGAGTTGTTTTAACTCTTAATTTCCAATACTGTCCTCACTTCTTATTTCTACTTCCATCAGATGAGTACAAAATTTGCCCTTCAAATGTGATCAGGGATCCATGATCCATTTATGTATTTAGAGTGAAGAGGCCAAGGCACAAACTTGACTTACCTTGCTTTAAGTGGAGGCCCATATTCCATAGGCTGATGAAACACAAAGGACATTTTATTTGGCATCAGTGGCTGAAATATTTGCCACTTTGAAATGACACCAGTAAAAAACAAATGCATCTTCCCCTTTAAGCTTTAACTGAGTAGAGACCAAACTTCTTGAGAAATGTATTTGCATTACAATTGTGCATATTTCCTGTAACTACATAAGGGAAAAGGGGTGTAAATCTTTGCTCAGTAGAATATTGTTTTATTCCATGGGCACAGAGTTCAAATGCTCAACAAAATCCCTCAGCGACTCGATCCAACTGCACCTTTTTTGAGATGGGCCTGACAACCACTTCAGAGGTCCCTTCCAAACTGAATTATTCTATGAATTTGTGTAACTAGCATCATATTTATGATGGTCAGCAATCAATACATGATATATTCACTGACATAGATAACTTAATCTTTGGAAGAAACTACATAATTAAATGCCCAATGGACTAGACCAATGAAACTCTAGAGGTGATAGAGCCAGGAAAAAAAAAAAAAAAGGAACGGGAATTTCTTTAGCAAGGTTAGGATCCAACTGTGGGAGATAATTAGGTACCTAATAAGATAGGTGTGCATATAATTTGCCCTGTGGTTTTCAGATTTTCTTTTAAATGCTTTTGTTTTAGAGTATGACTTGTTCTCAGAAGTCTGTGTGAACACTGACTGCTTTGATCACTGGAGGAAACAGACTTTTACATGCTGGGCATAACTTAAGCTCACTACAGGAATCATGACTGAATTTACAGAGGAAACTGTGGTTCAGTGTCCAGACTCTCTCGCTGCGGTATATCGTACACTACAAACTGAATATGACTTAAGAATTACCGTGCCATTTGCAAAATGCAAAAGGTCATTCCATAATGTAAACAAAAACACAGTTTGCAAGACATGTGAAATAATACTGCTTTGCTTAACTTTAGTACAACTTCCGGGAATGTCTATCCTGGGACAAGAAAGTATCTACCAGTCAAGCATGGCCCTGTGAGGAGATGCACTACTAGAGGTTCCTGAGTGAGACCTAAGAGAAAGGTGGAAACACTTGCGATAGTTTAGAGCTTCAAATGTATGATAGACTTAAAAAGAAAAAAGTGGATACTCTGTTCCCCATGTTCCTTCTGGATAGGGCAAGAGGAAAGGAATTTAAATTGAAGTTCATTTAAGTCAAGTAGCAGGAGAAAGCTAGGAAATGCTGGAGAAAAATAAAGAGCTAGAATAAAATGCTTGCATGTGTTGCAAGGACTCTGTCACTGTATGACCTTCAGGATAGCTTGGAGAAGCTTTTGTCAGGTGTAATGCATCCTCTTTGGGACAAAGCGGTGGATTAAGTCACCTCTTAGGAACTCACCCAGTCTCCACTTTTTCTGTAGTTGTCTACTTCTGGGATCTGCAGTATAAATTAACAGATGAAAAGTCACTATTCTTGTAGGAACAGTTGTGTAGATGCAGTGGAAAAAAATAAAAGGCCTAACAGGTGGTAAACTTTATCTCTTTAATGTATGTGACAGCAGGGAATCTATGTAATTTACAACAGGTAAAATCCATCTTGTCTAAATTGGGAGTAAACAGTATCAGCTTGTGTTTGGTAGAAGTTAAATCCTTTATGGGATCCTTATGGAATGAGTCATTTGAAATCAGAAGGATTTCTTAAACTGCACTCTCAATTTGCTGAAAACATAGAAAACAATATATTGTCACCTTGTGTACTTTAAAATGGCATAGCTTAGAGACCCGTTCTGAACATAACAGCCTCTATATTCCATACGTTATCAAACTCAAAGTATCTAATTATTTAGAATATAGAAATAATGCTATTAGTAGCAAACCACTGCTATGCTGTTGATGAAAAGATTTCTGAACATCCCACTACGCCGCAATGATGAACATACAGGGCGACATCACTACACAAGTTGTCATAATAATGCTTTGGGACATATAATAAATGAATATGATAGCTGGAAACAAAATTATGATTAACTCAATATACCAATTAAAAGAAGCAGCTGCTCTCTTTCCAAACACTAGGAAACACAATCTCTTTAGCAGATAATAGTATTGTTTATACGCCTTGCTGTTAGGTGCATGAATTGATAGATGACACACATGTCTGACTATCTCAATTGTATGGAAATGTAAGCAGTTATAACAGCCCTTTTCTGCTTTACTAGTAGATTCTGAAACTCCTTTGAAAAGGGCTTTTCGGAACTGAGCTCCAGCTTTTCATTTCTGAACTCTTTATCTGTACTTCTCCAGCTTGAATAATGCCAATTAGAGCTGCTGCTGTACAGTCACCTTTTAATTTTCTGCTTCCCATGCCTTAACATACTCACAAACTTGGGTGTTGACTGTTCCACTTGATTATTTGAATGAAAAAAAAAATCAATTTAAGATAAAAATAAGTATTCTTTTTGTCTATGAGATTTCTGGCATTAATAACCTTGATGCTCATCCAGCACAGGTGCTCTGCTGTGCAATTATTGGAAGCATCTTGGAATAAAACAGTGAAATAGAATTAGTACTCCTGAAAAAAATCACCATCATATTAGGTAACGGCAGTTATGAGATTGGATTAAAGCTGAAAATGTAACTTTTCTTGGTCTTTCACTGTCTGATGACTAAAAATTGTGGCAGAAGCAGTACTAATAATGAAAATAAAAATTCAAATATATTTTTACAAAATGTTTTTTTGAGTTGCTAATGACAGGAGAGAGACCACAGTTAAAATAGAGGTCCTCTCTGCAGAAATCACAGCCAGATACACCTAAAAACCTTTCAAGATTGAATCCATTGATCAAATTTTTTTTTTAACACAATGCCATTTCCTCACAGGTTAAACAATAATAATATTGAACAGAGGGTCTCCAACTGCAGGTTGAGTGTTTTCAATAAATAAAGAGTTAAATAAAATGTGGGCCAGAGGCTAGGAGCTCTCACCAATAACTGCATAGTACAAGCTGGTTCCTATTTTATAGCAGACCCCAGGTCAGGGGGAAGTGATCAATCCTGTTTTTGCTGGTGCGAAAGGTACAGTTTTCCCCTGGAAATGTTTAAAAATGTAGTTTTACTTAGAAAAGTTACATTCGTCATTACTGCTGTTTTTCTGACACAGTTGTATGGAACTTTGGTGCCTGATGATGGATGATCTCTTTCTCCAGCCCACAACCACCTGTGGAAGTGCATTTTATACACTGAAATTTGCTTGACATTTGACTTTTCACAGCTCCCTTGCAGCACAAGTGCATTTTTAGAGCAACAGTTTGTATGTTTTTAGTGTTTCACATTCAGATAATGTAAACCATTCTACTTGTCACATATTTACAGTAAAAGCAGGTGATAAAGTTGTGTTTGCTAAGCAGGTGATAGTGGGATATGATTTAAAGTAACCCTTTGATATTTGATAGCATCAATGCTAGGTTCAAAACTCAATAGTAATGTGGCGTAGCCTGTTTTTCAAGGACTCATCTCTTGTCTCTCAGTGGTTTCTGTGCAAACAGAAGAAAGTATTTGACTACACAGGATTCATGTAACACTTTACTGATTAAAGTGCCACATTTCTGTGGCATATTCCACAGCTTGGGAGCTTCAAAGATGCAAGATATTGTAGAAAACACATTCTTTCTCCAGCTCTTCCTGAGGATTCGTCAACCAGAAGGTGACAGAGAGAACCAAAAAAGGAAAATCTACTTTGGATTAGATCTAATCCACCTAGGAAAAAGCATATATACTAAGGTGACGGACTTAAGGAGAAAGGATTATAAAACAATCAGCAAGCAAGGGGAATGTGCAGAAAATGATGAGAAAAAGTAAAGTGGGTTAGCAGCTTGTTGATTTCCTGTGTTGTTTCAGAGCTCTGAAGATATTATCTTAGATTATAGGTTAGTTCATAAGCAAGGATGGCTCAATCTCACAAGACATCTGTTTCTGAAATTAAAAAGCCAACAACTGCAGGATTCCACACTGTTAGCAATCTTTGCTTAATAAAGATGCGTGATTCAAAGAGATATGTGACTTAAAATCTACAAGGGAGCACGAAGCAATTAATAGTTGGGACTTTTTATAGCACCTTTTAGCCAAGGATCTCTGAACACTTTACTGGCTTTAATTAGGCCTCACTCCATGCGATATCCTCCTGAAATAGAGAAGTGCTAGTTTTTTTTCTTCCCTACATTAAGAAGATTTAGGTGCAAAGGTGAAATGACTTGCCAGCGATCATGTAAAAGCAAATGGCAATGATACCAAAAAATCCCAAACCCTTGGCCTACGGCCTACCCATCCCATGTTCCAATCACCAGCCAAGATTCGTTCCTCTGCATTGAAGTCGAGGCTTTTTCTTATCTGTCCTGTAACATGCATGGGTCTGATTACAGGACCAACCACCAGGTAATTGGAAAGACTTTCATCCTTTCTGGGAAAAAAAAAAAAAAAAAGGCATTGAAGCAATTCAGTAAAAGGCCACTTTGTGCTCTCAGGTAGAGGAGGAATAGTTGATATTTAGTTCAGTGAGAGCTGTGAGAGATACAGAGAGAAGAGTCTAGAGGTAAGCAGTGAGTAAGAGTTTGTGTTTCCCTTCATAGAAAAAAATGCAGAATAAAATAAATGAAACCTTCAGTACACTCAAAATTTCAGACTCAGAAGCTGATTTGGGGCTGTGAGTGAGAAATTCTGCTGGGATAAGACAAAAATTCGTCTCATCCAGCTATTGCCCCTGAAGCTCAGAAGTATTGCATAAGAAACAAAGACATCTTCTCATGAAAACTCTTGAATAGCAAGAGGCAGGGGGAAAGGAGGTCACTATTATTAAATTTGCTGGTAATAGAGATAATTCTGCTGTTATGTCACTAACAGCAACCTGAGGATACTACCTTAGGTAATGCAACTGGTTTCTTGTAATTTAAGATACATTTTGAAAATGTTAAGAAGGAGGAAAAAAGCAAAGGAATTAGATTAATACTAGTAGTGTGGATAAAAATAATGTCGCTTCTCAGAAATGCATGGATATGCAGAATTTCAAAAGGTCATATGGTATTATTTCTAGATGTGATTGCTCGTCAGATGCTGTTGATGATTATTAAAAAGAGAAAAACCAATTCAGAACAACTTAAAAAAAAAAAAAAAAAAGGTGAAAGCCTAGGAGGTCTCTATGCTTGGGTATGTGCCAAAGCCATGGAAGGCTAAATTTTTTGGTTTTCTCTCCATAACTAACTGACTGTAATTTCACAACCATAACAACTGTGAATACTAGAGCTGACCAACCATAGTAAAACATTTCCTACCAGTATAAAAAAGTGTTGTGCTAGAGGATCATGAAAATCCTGGACATGGGTTTTACAGGAAGAAATGCCCATTCAAGTAGTGGGTTTAAAATAAAAATGGAAACACTTGCAGGGATTGAAATTTTGAAAGCAGGTATTGAAGTGTTCACCAAGGTAAATGATGCTGAACAGTGTTATATGACGGGATTTAGAAGCATTACCCAGACAAAACAAACCACAATATTCTTATCTCAGAGGTGATGTCCGGGATTAATTCACAAGGGTTTGCAACCAAAAGTTACTTGCCAAGTGTTACATGAGGATAATGTAAAATATGAAAGACACAATTTGAGAGATTAGAAACTGCTTACACATCACTTAAC
This sequence comes from Nothocercus julius, assembly GCA_013398735.1. Lineage (NCBI taxonomy): Eukaryota > Metazoa > Chordata > Aves > Tinamiformes > Tinamidae > Nothocercus > Nothocercus julius. The sequence continues at coordinate 3,601,637 of VZSV01000049.1, read as the reverse complement.
AGGGAAAAAAAAACCAACCAAACAAACAAACAAAAAAAAAAAAAGATAACACTGAGGTGATTTCACTGTTCACACTTCACAGCATCAGCTGAATATAGATTTGACTTTTAAATAAATAACCAGTCCTTCAGTCCTTGTAGTCCTCATCATAGATTCTAAAAAGGCAGATGCAGCCATTGCAAATTATTTTGCTTGGTGTTACATTTTGTCAAAAGCTGTCAGAACATAGTAAAAAAGGTGTTTATATGGAGTAATATGCTGCTTGAACTCCTGTATGTCTCCTAGACTGGAGATTTTAGATTGATGATTAATAAGAGCGAAAAACAATTCAAAGGGGCCTGTTAAAACTCACTTAGCTAACAGATTAGCCATTATTTTGTAACTTTTCTAACTGATGTATCATGCATCTTTTCTACATATATCTGTAATTACAGCTAACACTCGAGGACCAAACAAAGAATCTGATCAGTTAGAAAAAAAGACCAATTTCCTTCATACATAATTATGGTTGCATAATTAGATGGTATATACTGTTATGCATAATGGTTTTGAACTGAATTTACCTATTCAGCAGACATAAAAAATGATTTTATCAGAAGGCTGCATGCCTTTTAAATGTGACTAGATCTCTCTTAAAAAAACAAAATATTTTGGCAATTGTTCAGGCATTGAAGTTAATATAGGAGTCTCACATAAGTGTGTGTACATACAGTGATACATGTGCTGTCGCTGATCTGTTTATGAAGCCTATCAGGCCTTTAAAAAACAAAGCAAATCAACCAAAATGCTGAGATCTACCTAACATGTTATTTAATATACACATTAAAAAACCCCAATATATTATAATATACTCACATGTAGCAGAAAATAATTTATTCATCATAAAAAAATGATAAAAATAACTCATCCTACCAATTAACAGGTACATGCCGTCTGGCCTGGTTGCTAGCTATACTCACCAAGATAACATTTCTAATGATTAACTTTTTGCAAATGTCTTACACTGATAATTATTAAAGAAATTCATAAGCTGCTCAGAGGCAAATTTGGAAAGGAAAAGGAAATTGTCAGGAAAAACAAAGTACTCACTTTTATATTTTGCCAGCTGGTCTAACTACTATATTCACAAGCATGCTAAATAAGGAATGAGGTGATAAGAGAAAATGATACCTTCAAGACCATATGTGAACCAGTCTAGTTTAGTGTAAAAAGTATTAAAGCTGTATCAGTGCTTGGGAACTAGTCTTTCTTGTCTTTTATGGGCAGAATTATAAAACTGATGACTTAAAAGACTGCTAAAAAAGGAACCTACTGGAAGATTTCCCCTTATATATTTGAAGCATGAGGAAAAAATTGCATTTGGCTTTGACACTTTCCAAAGATACCACCTGATTGCCTAATTTTGCTGAGATATTCTGGACGTGTTGCAGGGGCAGAAAGGTCTTAGAAGTTCCTGAGATGTAAACCGTGAGAGATTAGAAACTTCTTGGGGTCAGAGGGGGAAATCACATTATATACTTGCTCTGTTTTTATACCATTGCTATAATCATGGTGTGACAGGCACTCACTTTCCATTTTAGAAGAATGAAGAAATCATCTGAAGTTTTCAGTGATTTCTTCATTTCTTGTTGCTTTTCAGAAGACTTTAGTCAAGATGATGTTCTCCAAAGTTTGCCTTATAAATGCATTTCTTAGGGAGAATTATTTTCTACCATAAAGACAGGCTAAAACTTAATAACTCAGCTTGATTTGAACTTTATGGTTGAAACTAAAAATTTTGTTAGATAAGGAAACTGTTGTGTACGTTCCCAAAGTTATAAAATTTATTTCATAAACACATTACATCTTCTGAAAACATGTAAATTAATCTTTCCAAAGCACAGTCATGTTTCACATTTTGTCTTCTCTCATTGTAGTGATGTGGGTGTTTTCAATTTCCCAAATAGCAAATGCATACTACTTTGGGCAGTGTTTACATTTGAATAAATTGTTTTAAGTTTGATGGGTTTTTTTTGTCATTATTTTAGGTCCTTTGACAGAAAATGAATAATATTCTTAAAGAGAGTACGATGATGAATGGCCTCCTTAGATTTTTTTTTTATTGTTCCTTATCTTTAGTGATTGCATCATGGTTCATATTCTAGCTCGTTGTTAGGATGGGACCTGGATATACAATCTCCTTTCCAGATTCCTGCCTCTTTTTGGATAAAATATGAGGGCATAGATGAGGAAGAAATATAAGTGTGACCACAATCTGGAGACCACAAGGACAAGAACTAGAAATCTTGGTGTATTTATTGGACTACATTTGGGCTGTATTTATTATAACAATCTAGGCAAATTTTGTCAGGTTCCTATCTCTCAACTCCATGGCAACTCCATGGCAGCTCCAGGTTCCTATATCTGATAAGAGGCTTGGATAAGGGAGGGTTAAAGCACATCTGCATGTCTGCTTCGCATTTCTAAAAGAAATAGCAATCCCAAATGAATGGTTAGGACGGGAATCTCATGACAATTAGCATTGGAAGAGCTGAGTGCTTGGAGAACACTCAGAGCTCGTCACCATACCCAACACATCTGCATCACACAATGAAATTCCCAGTAATTCTCCTACTTTCACCATCCCACGGACAGCAGTCCTCACAGACAGGTTCCCTTCAGGCTCAGTGATAATTTATTAGTTTCTTATTGCCTTGAGCAGTACAGAAAGACCACCTGAGGTCTGCGACTGCTGTTGTCTAAAGGAAAACATATCACACCAGTCAGGGTGAGACCATGGTCAGACACATCAGCTGGGTGAATAATTACAATAGATATTCAGCACAGAAACCCATAAATAATAAATTCAACCTAAAATGCCAGTTGTAATGCAGACTATCTCTGGGAATGCAAACTACAGAAGATAAAGTATTCCTTTCTGTTGGTGTTGACTGCAGGGTATAGCATGGGCCTCTTCTTCTTGTGTTCACTAAACTTAATAGCCCATTCAGCTTCATAACGAACCCCCTGTTTATTCATGTCTTTGAGGCGGCTGTAGCACATTCAGCACTATCATGTGTCTGAAGCATGCTGAATATATAAGGCATGCTTGATAGAGATAAAAGCATAATTAAAGAGGTAATGTGGTAACTGTCAGTCATTTTTTTCAAAGTTATTATCTTGTTGTAGGACACTGTTTAAGAGACCTTTCTCTTTAGTGGGATATGCATAGTCATTATCACTGAAAAAATAATAATAATGGGTTTATTTCTCTTTTGACATTAATTGGTGTGTGCGTGTCTGTGTGTCTGTGTGTCTCTGCATCCACTTTTCTTTCCTTCCTCAAAATGTAATTGGGGATGCAGCCCTCAAGGAATTTAAACCAGCTAATCTAGTCACAAACATGAAAGATCTTTTACTGGAAGTGTGCTATTTTATTAGCATTATATGGAAACTGGATATACAATTTATTTATTCTATTTGATGAATGCTATAAGGAAAAAAAAATAATAAAAAGTTCTGAAAAGGATGACACTCAGTCTGAGTGTTTTCTTAAACTGGTGAAAGTCTTTCTGGCTGAAGTCAAACCAACTGTATTTCCTGATTTACTGACACCTTGAATGATGGGAGCAATACCAACGATCTGAGTCAAACTTTCTATTAGAATGTCCTCTGTCCTGCCTCCCTTATAGGTATCTATGTAGGTGCTTCCATTGGGAAGAACGAGTGCCCAATCTTTGCTCTATTGTGCTAACAATGTCTGGCACAAGGTATCTGTTTAAACAACTTGTAATAATAATTTGTTGTTGCTGTTGTTGTTGTTGTTCAATGAACACTTACAATTAGATCCCAGAACTAATAACCATCATATTATTTCTAACTCTACTGGGATCTACAGTCAAAAATATACAAAGTTGTGGGAGAAAGCCTATTTTGCTCTTTTCCATTGCAGAAAGTATGTCTAGAAAATTGAATGTGTCTGGTTGTATTTCCCCGAAGGAGGAGATGACAGAGAGAGAAAAATAAGTATTTTCCATATTGATTGTATAAAAATTTTAAACCTCCACAAATAGCTGTACAAAAATAAATAAATAAATAAACAAACAAACAAATAGCACTTTAAAAAGATTCTGCAGCTGGACCATTAGAGCCATTTGGAGCTCAAAGCAAAAGGGAGAACTCCATAGTTTCCCTGGTGAATAAGACTTTGCCAGCTACAAGCTTTCATCTAAATATGAGGCCCTTTAGTTATCTCAGCTGTTGCTCTGCCCCAACAAGCACAGAAATGTAGATATAAGATGTAGAGTCATCTCTGTATCTCCAGAAAGAACACAGCTATCTTGCTTTGAGGCCGCTGTGTTCAGCATCCCCAGGCAGGCAGGATCTATAAAAAGAATTCCAGCTCCAACAATTAAAATGCTTGCAGATAAGTGGAGATAATGAAACAAGTTGTGCTTCTGAGTTTGGTGCTGACTTCAGAGCACCTGAGGAATGGCTTGGCATGTAATTCAAAGGACTCTTATTGCCCTTAAATAATAATAATAATAAAGGTATTTTAGAAATATTTGGCTAATTCAGATTGAGTTTTAAAAAATCTTTTATCACTGATTGGAGGATTCAATTTATCAAGATTTCTGTAAGGGATTAAGTGTGGTGTTGTATGGGAAATCTTTATTTATACCAGAGAAGACGAGGTTAGTTTAACATAAATACAAAGCTGGGTAAGGGACCAGCTGAGATATGTAACAGAGGTGTCAGAAAAGGAACTGTAGGCTTAGGAGGAAGATACTTGTGGAGTTGCTGAAGTGATGAATTTAGGGCTTTGTTTCCATTTTATGCATATATCAACCACAAGACCAGGCTGTCAATGATTATCTGTTCAAAGGCTAGGCAGAATATTGTGCAGGATAAACTGGATCATTTTGAAGATGGGGATAATAGAAATGGGAGGACACTTAATAGTAAAAAATGAGGTCCAGGCCTTTAGGGATTTGGAATATATCGTTAGGAAGACCCACCGTAAACTCATCACGAGGAACAGTTTTGTTTTTTTTCCATTCAATCACAGGACACATTTCAGTGAGAAAAGTGATATGTGATATGAAAAATGACAAATGTGATTCCAGGATCCCAGGAAGTGAAGCATTTACCATGGCAACATTAAGAAATCCTTTGGAACAAGCATTCCTGTCCTAGAATATGGTGTACAATTCCTAGCTAGAATATGTGTATTTGATAATGTTTAATACAAATTGAAATAGATGTACAAAAAAAAGGCTACGCAAACAATATGGGGAGCTGAGAGACAGAAGGGCTTGCTTTATTTGGTCTGCCAAAATGAAGACTGGCAGAGGGCATCGTTTTTGCCTATAAATATGTCAGAAGTAAGTATCAGGCAAAGATAAGAGAATATAAATATCTTATGCTTATGAATTAACTTTGAATAAATATTAGGGAAAAAACAGCTTTTACAGGACTAGAACTTCCAATCAGAGCAGTGAAATCAAAAAACTTGTTTTATTTAAGATGCAATTTGAACAATTTGAGAAAGGAGTTTTACAGTAGCCTGATACAGCAAAAAAATGAACTTGATGATCCAGTCCCATTTCTGATGCTTTTGATGAAAAGGGATCAAAAGCTCCTCTTAAGAGAATATTACTCTTAAGACTTCACTGAAGAGTCTAAGATCTTTCTTTGTAAGACAAACTGTTAGTTGATCTAAGGAATATACCAGGAATGGACAATCTCCCTGAGCCCAAAAGACTCACAATGTACTTCTTGTGAGGTAAATGTACTTAGAAAGATTTAAGCAGTAGTGTCATCAATGCCTCTTTGCCATCTGCAAGATCCCTTACATATGTGATTTTGGGAGACTATTTTTATATTTCATGAGGGCCCAGGATGTCCGGCAGTTCATCCCATTGACTTCCCAGTGTTGCAGGTCTCTTTTCTAGTTCTCGTGTGCTGCGATGTGGCTCATCACACAGCAGGAGGCTGGAATATTTTTCATTGAAATGATAGTTTTAAAACCTCTGATTAAAGCTAATAAATGTCTTAAATCTCCTCTATTTGTATTAAAAGAGATCTTTGTATAAAGACTTTATTGGCATGTATCAGTGGACAGTCACTCAAGGAGCAAAGCTCTATTAGACCACCACGTTAATCTCTTTGATAATACAGTATTGTTCCCTGCTGTACATTTATTCACCTCTTGTTCAGTCTACTTTTAAATGTCAAGAAATGGGGCTTATATTATTCCCCTTTGGAGATTACTCTATGGATTAATAGCTCTCTCTCTCTTTCTTCCTCCCCCTTTCTTACTTCCCCTCTCAACACTCAGCCATTATTTTCCATTTCTCAATTTTCTCCCATAACTCACAGTCATACGCATTATTGCACTAAATTAATTCTTACTCTTTTTAAAAAAAAAAAAAATAAAACCTTTCAAATAGCTGTAGGTAGTTATCATTCTCCTCTCCACATCTCTAGGCATGTTGCTATTCTTAAAATAGTGAATAGAACAGGAATGGAAATAAAAATCATTTGGTGATTATAGCTCTTGTTTTTAAAGTTTTTTTTTAAGTTACCACGTGTAAACTAGTGTTGCAAACAAGACATCACTTATGCAAAATGTGAGAATAGAGATAATGAATTGCTTGCAAAGGTGATTTGTACAGTAACAATATGGGAAATTGCATTTTGCACATCTTTTGCATAAAAAATGTATATGTCCTATAGAAACCAGTTAATAACTCTTAGCAACTTAATCTGCATATATTGCCTCAAATGAAGGCTTCCTGAACTTTTGTCCCCTTCTCCCTTATTACGTGGTAATTATAATGTTTAAATTGTTTTGCTTCAAAATATACTGCTGTCACAGATTTCTTATTGCCCTGGAAAGAAACTAAAGCATTCAGATCCAGTAACTAAAATACAAAAGTGTGAAAGTAGAGAAAACAGTTCTATTTTTCCATAAAATGCAGACAGTTTCCAAATTCTCTGCAGACACATTGCATTAGATCCTAACCTCCTTTTCTTTCAAATAGAGATATGCATCAGTGGGTGAAACAGACAAGGTAAAATTTTTGTTTGTTTGTTTGGTGAGAACAACTTTATAATATATTATAATATCTGATAAGGAACAGACACTGTGAGCTCTGCAGTAGAAGTTCAACTCAATGTCCTTAAATACCTATTGCTGTATCATACACCAGCTCTGATAAAAAAGACTGTATATTTCTTTTTTTTTAATATAAATCCCTATATTTAATATAAA
>VZSV01000049.1:3545763-3581109 GCA_013398735.1 Nothocercus julius | reverse complement strand
AAAGAAAAGAAAAGAAAAGAAAAGAAAAGAAAAGAAAAGAAAAGAAAAGAAAAGAAAAGAAAAGAAAAGAGTGCTCAGTCAAATTTCCTGTTTTGCTCACCTAAAACAAGGGGCTTTGTACCCATCATATATGTAAAAATAAATATGTCCCTCTCCCAGCCTCAGGAAAAAATGATAAAGTAAAAATAAAATGCATTTGCTGGTAGCATAGATCACTTGGCTACTCCAGGACAGCAGCATAATCCATGGCTAATTAATAACTGTTCTCCCTCTGTGTGCTCCAACTGCATACTACTGTTTGAGATAGTTGAAGCTGACTTTAATCTTTGTTCCTTGTTGAGGTCACAGCCCTGCTGGTATCTATGGCCCCTGGTACTGAGTTAGACTGCAAAATACAGTGCTGAAGGTTGATAATTCACACTTTGTTCAGTGTTATTAGTCAAAAGGGTAGGAAGGGGAGAATTTGAGTGCATTCATAAATCCTATAAACTGAGGATTATGCTGGTAACATTTTTATTATGATAATCTAAACTGGGTAGTCAGTTTCCTGAGATTCATTTTCTTAAAGAATCTGCCTTTGCTTACAATGAAACCACCAACAAATAATGAGCTGGAGCAATAGTCTTAATCCATCAGCCAGAAGGTGTACCTCTAAGCACTCGCTCAGATAACCTAATGGCATGTGGTACCCTACAATGCCTCTCTGCGGCTGTCAACACTTCCCAGTTTTGCAGCCTGTGATTTTAGCTCCAGTTAGTCTTGAGTGTGCTTGCCATGAGGGCATCTGTCACATTGAAGTCCCATTGATGGCTCCATGGTGACAAGATACTAGATTGGTGTTAATCATGAAGCAAAGTCAGCAACTGCTGAGAAGGAGAGACAACATTAATCACATGCATAGGTGTCTTGCAGAATACAAATGGATGCAAAACCACTGTTAAATTGTTTTCTGTAAGTTGTCTTCAATCAAAAAATCTTCCTTACCTCTCTCTTCCTTACCTCTCCATTGGTGGCCCTCTAACCATCAGGCAACCGCTCTCTCAAACAGTGCATGAGATGCTTTCTGTAAGTCTTTTCACCTAGTAAGATTTACATGGGATCAAGTCATGCTCAATGTTGTATTATTCTGCACAAGCATTTCAATAAAATAAAAGCCAACTCTAATAGAAACCCAGTAGTTGCTGAGAAACACCTGCAACACATCAAAATGAGATAAAACATGAAATCAGCATGCACCTCAAATGCTTAGGAAGATATGCAAATGGCAAAGGAGCTACAATCACAGCCATTGCAAAATCACAAGCAGCAGGATGAACGGATGGGTTTGTAATCTAGTCATCATGCAATGATTTTCTTCCTGCTGCATAGCTCGTTAATTACAAATCTATCAATTACGATGCTTGAAAAGCCCTGCCTCCCTAGTACTCCATGAACATTTTTAGAGCCCAAGTGCCACTCATCTCCTGTCAGAGAAAAGAATAACTACTTTGCAGACTGGAAGCTTAATGCCACTAGCCAGCACTGTGTTGGCATCCTAACAGGGAAGAAGAGCCTTATCTTCTACAGACTTTGACCTGGATTCAACCCCTTGCATTGCCACAAAATTTCTCTCTTGTTTTTGTCTGGTTTCATAATCTCTCTGGGAGAAATCAGAGCCTGTAGAGATTAATGGCAACCTCCTTGCCTTGGTTCCCAGACAGAGAAATGGAGATGGCACCCAAGGGTATTGTATAAAGAAATTTGGGCTAAGTATATACCCTAATTAACAGATGCAGAGCTCCTCTGCAGAGATTGGTGCATTTAGTCATAAATGAAGCAGCTCCTGAATATGTTGCACAGCTCATAAAGTGCTTTGGGATTTGGAAAGTGAAAATTTACATAAATCGATGTATCTTCATTCTATGATAGAGACAAAATTACATACTTGTATTCAAAGTCTGAAACTGAAGAAAAATGTGCAGGATCATTTCTTAACTCTCTTACTAATGCAGTGTTCACTTGCTTATAGCATTATTTTTATGGAAACATAGTTGCTTGGAAAAAAGAATCACTATTTTATTCCCCTCTGTCAAGAACCGCCATCATTGCTTGGGCATCCTCAGATTCAGCAAGCAGATGTGCACTTCTCATGAGCTGAGCTCTGAGGGTTGACAGACTATAGTAAACACCTACTCAGCATGTGCATCGGAATCTTTTTGATAGATGGGTGAGGAAAATGGCTAATGTGTATTCAAGAGGGGCAGGAAATAGCAATTCTGAAAAGCACTACTGAGACCTTTTGAGTGTTCCTTCAGCAAGTACACAGTTTATAGCAGGTTTTCAGTAATGATCCTCTGTCTAATTAGTGTCTGCAGCAAAATAATTTGTTTTACTTCCTGACACTGAGGTCAGGAAGAATTCTCTATATGTAACCTGCTTCCTAGGTGGAATTTGTATTAAAGAGAAAAAGGAAATACTTTGAGCTCTGTATAAATTACCCAGCATCAGCCAATTTGCATTCAGGGGTTTATTGCCTAATAGTTTCTCCCTTGACTTGATTTTACCATTATGCCCTAGGATGGACAAACTAGAGCGGTTATTGACTAGGTTGTGGATTTTTTATTCTTTTGCACTTTGAAATTGCTTTGAATCTGCCAAGCTACATCAGATTTTGCTGAAATACTGGTATCAAATTCAGTGTCTCCCAGTTCCCCTATGATGCTCTCCCAAGTCTTCTGCATGTGTGTTTCTGTGTGCATAAATAAAATAGGGAAAAGAGACAAATTTGCAGTTTCTCTTTCACATACACAACACCCCGTCCTCAGATGTCCTTGCAGTTGACATCTCACTGGGGCGATTCCAAGAAGTTTGTTTTCTTGTTTTACATTTAAGTAGGATTTTCAGTGGAAGATTTCATGATGCACATAAGGTGAGTAAGAAAATGGTGCCTCATTTCTTAAATAACAAATCAACCAGAATGAAACATCCTGAAGTACTCTCATAAGAAAATGTAGCAAATCAGGGACAGAAGCTGAGAGTTGAAGACTCTACTTCCTCTCTTCTAACTGTAATTAGTAATAGAAGAAATTTCATTTAAACAAGGAAAGACTGATTCAACACCCTGTGTTTCTGCTGTTCCCAGCATGGGAGTGAGAGGGCTAATATCTTGCCAAGGATAAAATATGGCATCTGAAGCATCTTCTTATCATCTGCGGCAACTGTATGTTAATAATTTCTGAAGTCAATGGTAATTCTTTCATGTACTCCAGTGAATGCAAGAGCAGACACTTGTTATCAAAGATAGCATTTATGACTAACGTCTAACAAGAATAACTGAATGTCGGCATCCACGAGTCCTTCTTATTGTAAGCCAGTTCTCATTTTGATCTTATTATTGCAGATATCTAAGAAAGCATATTGATCCTTTAAGTTTCTCCTAAGTTTGACTCTCACAGTCCATTTCTACAGTGGGAAGGTATCACCTAAAACTGCATGAAAAACATTTCAAAGAAAAATAAATATAAGTCTTTCTCACCATGAATTTTGGTCCTCTCCATGCCAAAAGAAACATTTTTTTTTTTTTCAATATGTTTTTCACAAATAAGAAAAAAAAAGTCTGGACACTGAAAGCACTCTGCCCTGCTGCCTGCCTGATGAAGGCATAGAGTATCACAGAGTTGTTGAAGAAGAAAATTCTCTTCAGTGATGATACAGAACTGAGGAATTGGATGTCAAAAGCAACTTTTCTTTATTGCAGTTACTAACCAGCATAAGTGTAATGGTTAAAACAAAATTTAATGTAACCCCAAACAAATTTTCTGACAAGGAACAGCATTGTATTGTCACCCTAAAACTTGCTAATAGGTCCTTACAAGTTTAAGTTGCCTGAATATTGATTTGTGACCTATTTATTCATCAGGTAGAAGCTGAAATGAAAAATATCTCTTTTCCCATGACAAAAGCAAACTCTCATTTAGTTTCTCCTGCTCATAATCATTTGGACAACAACCATAACCAAGAACTTCTCTTCCCTCTGGGGTAAACCAGTTTCTAGTCAGCAAAATACAGAATTGATCTTCTTTGTTCTTTTTATATGTAAATTTGTGCTTGGAAAATCATCAACTAATTTTAGGCTGTTTGGGTTGACATGGTCTCTGTGCCAGAAGTTACATTTGTATGCTAATTTGGCTTCCTTATGCCTATCCAAAAATTGACACATCTATATTTATATACATATATTTATGTGTGTGTGTGCATTTGTATTTATCTGTGTGGGTACAACTGCATACTAAGGAGCTGAAGTGGAAGACTCTGACCACGGCACAGAATTCATGCATGAAATACTCTGAAACGAAGATTTCGCTAAAAGTTCTCTAATCTCATCACATCAGCGCTGGAGCACCTGATTGTTTATAGCTGTGCTTTCCTTCTGGAAAAATCCTTATAATCACCAGTCCCATTAAGTTTAGCTTCCTGTTAAATAAAGCTAATGCACATCTCAATATGTGAAACTTCTGACTTGTATCAGCTATGAGTAGACCTGAATTTGACATGCAGTCCCTAATTCCTGAAAAGAAAACTGCTACAGCCAATCAGACAGTCCTTTGCTTCTGGTAGCATACACTAAAAGAAATCTTCCCCTTACCGCCTCAGAACTGTGTGTTCTTCACATTCATCCACACTCTGTGTCTCAATATTTTCTTCCACACTCTGTGTCTCAATACTTTCTTAATTTTTCCTGGGAAATCATTTTTTGTTATCATTTTATGATTTACTTATATCTCTATCTGGAGAGTGTAAAAAATAGGACAAGAAAAAACATCTAAAGGATTTGGACCTGGACTTAAGTCATTTCCTGTAGGACTAATATTCTCTTGAATAAAAAAATCTCCTCTTTGAGAGCTCAGAGCAAGTGATCACAGTACTCCCTAACTGCCTACCCAAGCTATGGATATTCTTAATACCAATACCAGAGAATCAAGCACCAGAAGGGCAGGCATGTAATTTTTCAATACTTCTCAATTATGTTTCTTATCCTGACAGTTGGATAGATAGCACTTTTCCAGTGATTTGAAAGACAACTGTGACTGATGAAGAGGTGACTGCTGACATTGCAGAGAGCTGTTGAACCTTTGAGAAAGCAACACTGAGAAAAAAGCCGTGTTGTCTTTCTCATTTAATCTTTTTTTTTTTTTTAATCTCAGTAAAACAGACCAGATGTGATATTCTTTGGCAAAATAACGTTTTAGGATACAAAGCTGAGAAAATGTTCTCAATGAAATGTAAGCTCAAGCGACCACCAAGTTTCAGATACAATTGCAAACTGATATCTCAGGCACAGGAAGTTGACAGATCTTTTTAATTTCATGAAACTCAGGTGATTTCACAAAAATATATGCTGAATGCACACATCATGCATACAATTCTACATGAGTCTGACATGAAGCCCGGCAAAACAAAGATTTGCTTTGCTTTGTTATTTTCATTTCGAAACCCAAACAAAAGGAGATTAAAACCATGGAAAACATTCACATATAGTCCTGAAACTAGAAATGTCTGAGTCACCTAAAAACAATTCTGTGAGATGATTGATTCAGTGTAATGAAATGAAATAGTGAGACACAACTATCAGCTGTAAGAGCATCTCTATTCTATACTGTTCTAAATTAAATGCATTTTAGCAGGTACCTCACAGTGCCCTGGTTATCACAAACAAAGAGTAGTATGATTCCTACTGAAGTAGCTGGTTGGTTGGAGTATTCAGCACCTGCAGAAATTGGACTTCTTGAATTTGAGTTCCCAATGTTATATACCAGTTGCTGTAGACTCACTCCATCATTATAACCTCAGGAAACATGCTGTCAGACAGATGAATCCTATCTGAGGTTTTCTAATATTCTTCCAGGAGTGTGGAGAGATATTTCTATTGAATTCCATAAACAAACTGCATATTCTTTAGATATTAGGATCTAGGATTGCCATCTTTTGCTGCCTCTAACTTCTACCTTGTAACCACAATGCCTGTCATGGAGAATTATGTTTTTGAATGCTGCCTGGCCCTTTGTCCTGCCAATCTGAAGTAGGGTTGCCAGGTTCTATACAAGAAAAGATCACCTTATGAAATCTGCTCTGGACCCAGATGACTGACTCCATCTTCTCTTTTGAGGGAGTAGCTATAGGAGTACATGACAGGAGAGGAGGCAGGAGGAGCAGAGCTAATATTATGGTTCAGTGGCCATTTACTTCAGCACTTTGGTGCAATTCCTACAACTGTGTAATCATGGTTCATGCATATCTACTGTAATTAGAAGCGGCTGGCCCAGGTATTGGGTGCATTGCATTTTGCACATTTTAGGAAAGTGAGACAGAGAGAGGTATTCATTGATTGAGCCCCTGTATTTTAAGTGATACTATATTTACTAGATAACAAATTAGAGATTTGTCAGACAGCAGGCTAAGTAGCTGTCTGTGAATCATGTATTTATTATGCATGACTCTTTTAGAGTCATCAGAAGTTGAAAAGAAAGACTCTATAGGATGTGAAGGGGAACTCAGAACAGCTCAGGGTCCACAGCGATGTGTCTAAGAGACACTCACTGTTAATCTCGGTTCCCAGCTTACAGTCCTGGGACTTGCATATGGAGTTTCAGAGATATTTTCAGACATTGTTATTATTATACAAATGGATAGACTGAGGCGCAGAAAGGCTTAATATAGTTCCCAGCAATTCTTTCAACATCAGCACTATTGGAAGAAGCAGAGAACACTGTAAATCAGATTTCGCAGAATCAAAGAATGATTAAGGTTGGAAGGGACCTCTAGAGATCATCTAGTCCAACCTCCCTGCTCAAACAGGGACATCTAGAACATGTGCACAGGGTGGCATCCAGGCGTGCCTTGAAGATCTCCAGAGAAGGAGACTTCACAACCTCTCTGGGCAGCCTGTTCCAGGCCTCTGTCACCCTCACGGGAAAGAAGTTCTTCCTCATGTGGAGATTAAACTCCCTATGTTTCAGCTTGCACCTGTTACCCCTTGTCCTGTCACTGGCCACCACCGAGAAGAGCCTGGCCCCATCCTCCCTACACTGAGCCCTCAGGTACTCAGAACATGTTTATCAAATCTCCTCTCAGTCTTCTCTTCTCCAAGCTAAACAGGCCCAGCTCACTTAGTCTTTCCTCATATGACAGATGCTCCAGTCCCTTCATCATCTTCATGGCCCTACGCTGGACCCTCTCTAGAAGCTCCATGTCCCACTTGTCCTGGGGAGCCCAGAACTGCACCCAATACTCCATGTGCGGCCTCACCAGAGCTGAACAGAGGGGCAGGATCCCCTCCCTCAACCTGCTGGCAACACTCCTCCTGATGCAGCCAGGAGCCCATTGGCCTTCTTGGCCATGAAGGCACATTGCTGCCTCATGGTTTACTTGTTGTCAACGAACTTGTTGTCTCCGTGGAGCTGCTTTCCAGCAGGTCAGCCCCTAATCTGTCCTGGTGCCTGGGGTTATTCCTGTCCAGGTGCAGGACCCTGCACTTGTTCTTGTTGAACCTCAGGAGGCTCCTCTCTGCCAATTCTCCAACCTGTCCAAGTCCCTCTGAATGGCCACTCTACCCAGTGTGGTATCATCTGCAAACTTGCTGAGGGTGCAATCTGTTGCCTCATCCAAGTCATTGATGAACAAGTTGAACAGCACCGGACCCAGTACTGACTCCTGTGGGACATCACTGGCCACAGGCCTCCAACTAGACTCAGCCACATTTATCACAACCCTCTGAGCTCGGCCATCCAGTCAGTTCTCAATGCACCTCGCTCTCTGCTCATCTAACCCACACTTCCGGAGCTTTCCTTTGAGGATGTTATGGGAGACTGTGTCAAAGACCTTGATGAATTCAAGGTAGACAGCATCCATGGCTCTCCCATCCAGCCAGTCACCCCATCGTAGAAGGCTATCAGCTTCGTCAAACACGACTTTCCCTTGGTGAATCCATGCTCACTACTCCTGATCACCTTCTCTTCTTTGACATGCTTAGAGATGGTCTCAAGGATGAGCTGCTCCATCACCTTTCCGGGGTTGGAGGTGAGGCTGACCAGTCTGTAGTTTCTCGGGTCCTCCTTCTTGCTCTTTTTGAAGACTGGAGTGATGTTGGCTTTCTTCCAGCCCTCCATGACCTCCCCTGCCCTCCATGACCTCTCGAAGAGGATGGAGAGCATCTGAGCAATAACCCCCACCAGTTCCTTCAGCACTCTTGGGCGCATCCCATTTGGGCCCATAGATTTATGGGGGTCCAGTTTGCCTAAATAATCCCTAACCCACTCCTCCTCGACTAGCCGAGAGTCCTCTTCTCTCATGGTTATCTCTCTTGCCTCCAGGCTCTGTAGTTCATGGGGACTATCCTTAGCAGTAAAGATAGATGCAAAGAAGGCAGGTAGTAACTCTGTCTTCCCTGCAGCCTCCATCACCAAGGCACCCTCTACATTCAGGAGCAGACTAACATTTTCCCTAATCTTCCTCTTGCTGCTGATGTATTTAGAGATGTATTTAGAACCTTCCTGTTGTTCCTGACATCCCTCACTAACTTTAATTCCAAACAGGCCTTGGCCTTCCTCGTTGCATCCCTGCATTCTCTGACAATATTCCTATATGCTTCCCATATGGCCTAGCCCTTCTTCCACATTATGTACATGCTCTTTTTCTCATGAAGTCTACCCGACAGCTCCCTGCCCATCCACACAGGTCTCCTGCCTTCCTTGCTCGACTTCTTTCTTATAGGAATGCCCCAATCCTGAGCTTGGAGAAAGTGGTGCTTAAATATTAGCCAACTCTGCTGGATCCTCTTTCCTTCTAGGACCCTTGCCCAGGGGATTCCTCCAAGGAACTCCCTGAAGAGGTCGAAGTTTAGCTCTCTTGAAGTCCCGGGTTGCAATCCTACTTCTTTTCCAGCTTTCTCCTCGCAGGATTCCAACATCTCTTGGTCACTGCAGCCAAGACTGCCCCTAACCTTCACATTTCGTACTAGACCATCTCTGTTAGTATCAGGTCTAGCAGCGCCCCTCCCCTTGTTGTCTCATCAACCACCTGCATCAAGAAGTTATCTGCAATGTGCTGCAGGAACCTCCTGGACTGTCTGTTCCTAGCTGTGTGATTATCCCAGCAGACATCAGGGTGGTTGAAGTCCCCCATAAGGACCAGAGCCTGGGATCGTGAAGCTTCTTGCAGCTGCCTGTAGAAGGCCTCATCCACTTCCTCTCCCTGGGCAGGAGGCCTGTAGTAAACACCCATGACAGTGTCGCCCTTGTTGGCCTGCCCTTTAATCCTCACTCACAAGCTCTCAACCCATGCTTCGTCCTCCCCTATGCTGAGATCCATACATTCCAGTTGCTCTCTCACATAAAGAGCAACTCCGCCACCTCGTCTTCCTGACCTGTCCTTCCTGAAAAGCCTAAAGCCATTCATGGCCATGTTCCAGTACTGAGAGCTGTCCCACCATGTCTCAGTAATTACAATGAGATCATGGCCCTGCAGTCGCAAATTTCCATTCTTGCTATTCACCTGATAGATAGAACATTATATTTGCTACATGGAACTTCTAGAATCTAATGTAATGGTGTTTAGAAGTTAAACAGAGACCATTTTATTTCTTTTCCCGTCCATTTTGACATAATAGTAAGTTTCATTTGCTCTCTTGAATCATTTTGCGGTCCCGTTAAACTTGGTGATACTCAGGCTCTATGGTGGCAGCTAGGTAAAGGAATGCAGTGATACAGCCATAAAAGTGGGGTAAGAAAAAGAAAAGAATATTGTGGCTCCAAGGGGACATAGTCAATTAAAAAGTAATTACCAGCACTGGAACTGGCCCAAATTGCTGAAGAAAAATCTAGGAAAGAGCACAGTTTTTTCTCCTTTCTTAATGCAAAAGCAGTTTTAGCTCATGGTGAATAGCAGAAGACAGTAGTTGTGCTTCCTATCCAGTTTATTTCCTCTAAACAGAAGCCATCAAGTGCATGATTATTGGATCATTTTGTTTTTCTGAGGCCAACTTATCTGGTGTGATTACCACCTGAGAGGTTTGCATGGACAAATGGGTTTCATTAACATTGGGTTAGTCCTTCTCAACACTGAATTTACTGCAATTTCATCACTGAAGTTATTGAAATTAGGCATCAGATGTAACAGGACTTTAGGGCATCTGTAGCTTATGAGTAAATATAAATTAAATGAAGAAAACATGAGTAAATCCTCTGACACACACTAATTCTGAAGCTGTGATCAGTTATAGTAAATCCCAGTGATTCTTCGGACCATGGATATATTTCAGACTAGACCTTTTTCCTGTCCAATTTCCATTGAACTAGTCAGTAAGATCCAAGACACTCCAAATGACTATAACATGATGTTTGACCTTCAGCAATCAAGTTTTAGCATGTCTGATGGCACTATTACAGAAGTCAAGTAGGTATAGTACTCCACATAGAAATGGGTTGGAATAGCACATGTGCTTATGATTAATCAGAGCTGAGCTCAAGTGTCCAATCAACCAACAACCAGATTTCCTCCATTGTCATTAGCAGAAAGGAGTGAACAAAGCAGAGTAGAGCTTAAAACATAACCTTTGAATTATTCTGAATGCCAGCCAATAATTACCAAAGTTAAAGAGGTCAATTGATTGTTCACAGAGCTAAAACACTACTGTCCCATGTCTGATAGAAAAACGTCCTTATTAAGAGTCTTCTAGAGTGAAATATCTATATATGCACACTGTAGATATGGTTGTGTGCATTAAATGATCTTTATTGTCTAAGTTGTAGAGGGAAGAAGTCACAGCAGAGAGTATTCTCCTTTCGAGATCCTGAATTCTCAACAGTTCAGTCAAATAAACACTGAAATGATATGGTCCTTCTAAATACACCATTGCTATGTCCAGTTTCTGGACAAGATCTTGAAAATGTTGAAATTGGGCAAAACTCTAAAACATAAGCCAGGAGAGGAGGAGAATGGCATAGGATGCATGTTCAGTGTATATGAAGAGAATCATAGCAAGTGTACCTAACTGGTCTAATTCAAATAGAGAATTAGAGAGAACACTAGAGAACACCAAATAGCAAGAACAGATAAATATTTTTGTAGTTTCTTCTTCACCTTGGTCCCAAGCTAAAATTATACTCTCTTGCTTACCTTGAGAGAATTCTAAATTGAGATATGCAAAGTTTGGTTTGGGTTTGTTTTCAGCCTATTTCCTCTTTTTTATACAACTTCTGTGATTAAGACTGCTGTCCCGCAGCAGACTTTGCTCTTATATCCCAGCTTGAAGAAGGCAGCTGAAGGACATGGCCATATGAGAGATCATATCTGTACTCTTCAGTTTGATAACAGGTACGTCCAACCATGGGCACTGTGGGCACCATGAGCACTGTGAGTGCTCTCTGTGCAGAAACAGGCAACCAAGGGACATGATGGTAGAAAAAAAAAAAGCAGAGGACAAGGCCTGGCTGTTGTCTGACCTGTTAAGGTCAATAACTATATAGCTATGGTGTCTTGCAGTCAATAAACCAAGAATTTAAGAGTGACAAAGCAAACTTTACAAAAGAAAACAGTTGCATTTCACATATAAAAGTTAAAAAAGAAAACTCAATGAAAAAGTCTTCATTGCATGGCCGTATAAAATTGGTTGCATGAGGTTAGATCAAAGGTCATTTTATCCAGACCTCCTGTCTCTGCAAGTGACCTGGAGCAGATGCCTGGGGAAGGGCATAAGAAGTGAGCGAGAATGCGCTGATACTCTTTCTGGGACACTCTGCCAAGCCCCAGCTCTTCATGGGAGATTTTATTTCCCTCTGGATGATTTTGTCAGATCTGGAAGCTAAAATTGCCAATTGAAGTGTAAAATGGGGATTTTAAGGTTAAAGGCAAATCTACCCGTGGCATCTCTATAGAAGCCTCTGCAATTCTGCTGCTCCAGTAAAAGCAATCAAATATGAACTCACAGTTTCTATTGAAATCAATTTGATTTATGCATGAGTGTTTGAGGGCAAGATACACCCCTATGAATTTTCTCATCAATATATAAAAGCAGGTGCCTTCCCAGAAAAACAACTTTATTTACATCTCTGGGATACTGGTACAGTCATTTTGTGGTTTAATCTTTTCCAGGACACTGTTATATTAAAAACCTATTCAGTAGCATCTGTAGGAGTAATAATATCTATCATCTAAAAACACTTTACTTTTGTTACAGGTGATAGCATTACATATATTACATTTAATTCTAGGTAGCAATGATATTTTCTAAATAAAATCTAAATGGTAGAATTACTTCACCAATCAATGAAATGGACTTTTGGAGATGAAATGCAACAGCTGTTTAACATCACAAGGCAATATCATTGAATAATTTAGATCAAAAATTGGAGAAGAAAGGAATATTTAGGAATATTTGTTCAGTTAAAACTGCAGATGGAGTTTAGGAAGACAGATTGTCATTCCAAGCGGTGCTACAATTTAAACTAAAAAAAAAAAAAAAAACCCTTAGTCATTCCTGCAATATTTTTGCTCTCTCATAAAGTCCTGTAGAATACTGGATAGCAATAAAATATTGTTCATTATGAAATAAATAAGTCAACCCTTATAAGACTAGGCCTTATAAGACTAGGCCCTTTTCCCTCTTCCTTATGCTTTCTTAAGGCACTCATGAGAGTGTCTTAAGATTATGCTAGAAGACACAAGGATATAAGAATAGTGCATCAGGTTATAAGTTAACTTTTTTCCCTCTCCTCTCCTCTACTCCCCTCTCCTCCCCTCTCCTTCAGCAGTGACCAGTATCAGCTACTTTTGTTGTTAATACTAGATAAAAAAAAGTTCAAAAATGTCATAGGTGCAATCATTAAAAAAACTACTGTGAAAACTTTCTCCTAATCCCCAGCAGTTAGCTATTGATTTATATTTAGTGTATATCCGTTTTATAGGTTAGACCTCTTTAATGTGTCTGTGACCATTTTCATAAACAATATAAAATCACTAGAATGACAGATGTTTGTAGCCAATGAGCATGTTCTGTATACTCTTTATTTATATTACTGTTGATTCTGTAGGTATGCACGACATGGGCTCATGAGAACTTCAGCAAGCAGTTTTCTTGTATGCATCATGGATTCTCATGCAGCATGCTGTAGCTTGATATGCCTAAAAAGAACTTTGACTCTGTCTGAAATTCAAATGGAAACATGCCATGGAAAATCCGATGCTATATTAGGTCATTAATTAGTGAGACCAGTTTAGAGCACTAAGAGCTTCAGCTAGTCTTACCCAACATGTGCTGCTCTGACAGAAAAGTGCATCTTTCTAATCCCAGAACTTCAAGTCCATCTCCTGAAAGTTATTTAAATATAAGTTTTAAAAGCCTTGAGGCATGATAAGTTGTGCATTGTGGATTCTTGGAAGACATGGGAATAGCAATACAGCTTTAACTCAGAGAGTGAAAAAAAAAATACTTTTTTGAAAAAAAGATATACATTTTTTTTGTGAAGTAAGCATCCAAAATAATTCCACAGAAATTTTGAAGAGGGGAAGGGGAATCCTTGCTCTTCCCCTTCCCATTCCCCTCCCCCTCTTCAAAGAATAAGGAAGAGAAGGACAAAAAAAGTTTGTTATCTGTAAAGATGGGCAGAAAATGGAAATGTAAGCTAAGTATTTGGAAAAGATGAATTATAGAGATATTTGTGGTATCCTGGAATCCTAACTTTCAAAACTGGTCTGCATATGGATGCACTTGAGATTTATGTGTGCAGTGCAATGTTGCACTTCATTAGAAGGACTTGGTTCAAGATTTTCTGAATTCCTTAGCTGATCAGGTACATCCCAGAGCCCACAAACACTTTCAAATTGCCCATATATATCAGTGTGTAGGTGTGGATATGACTTGGCAGTTAATGTGGATGAGTCTGTGAAAGAGGGCCCTGCTTACGAGCATGTTGAACTGCCAGTTGGTGAAATGAAGGTGGTGATGGGTCACAGTCCAATGGACCTGGCACATGGGTGTCTTGGTCCTGTGAGTGAGAGGTGCTCTCCTTTTGGGGTGCTGAGCTACCAGGAAAAAGAGCTGTTGCAGGAGGTGTTCAGCCTGTATAATATCAAGGATGATAAAAAAGGAGAATCACAGCTTCTTTGCAAATGCCCTGGAGAGGTGGGGACCAAACCTCATATTGTATGGAAGGTGGCACAGCTACAGATATGTCTAAGTTAGTGGAGGATGGAGACTGTCACAATGGAGAAGGCTGTAAGCCTAAGACTTCTACTAGCAGGAAGAATTGTTCTCTCTGCCTGCAGATGTCAGATGTGCACTTACAGATGTGGTTTTCTGCATTTACAGTTAAGGACCAGAGGGGTCATGGTGGACAAGTTGAACATGCGTCTGCATAGTTCCTGTTAGTTAAGAAGACCAGCAATATACTGGGCTCTATTAGCAGATGTGGCCATCAAGTCAAATATGCAGCACTGTGTCCAGTTTAGGGTTCACCAGTACAAGAAAGATATGGACATAATGAAATGATTCCGGTAGAGGCAATACGTTGTGGGGGAATGGAGCACATGATATAAAAGGAGATCTTAAGAGAAGGTGGATTTGTTCAGCCTTAAGAAAAGAAGGCAAAGGGGAAATCTGATGTCTAGAAGTCTGGGAAGATGGGAGTCTGGGAAGATCTGATGAGAAGATGTAGAGGAGACAGAATCTTCTCAGAGATGTAAAGCAATAGTATGAGAGACAAACTGCAACATGGGAAATTCTGATTAGATATAAAGAAAATAAAATAGTGAAATACTGAAACCAGACTCAGAGAGGTTTTCACATCTCTGACTTTGGAGATATTTAAAAAATAGTATGATCTGAGAAAGCTGACAACTTCCAAGCTAGTCGTGCTTTGAGCAAAAGGTTGAACAAGATAATGCCACAAGGCCCCTTCTAAGCTAAATTATCCTGTAATACCATCAAACCTAAACTAAAACTGTATAGAAGTATGGAAAATTATAGAAACAATCCAAATATTAAGTCTGCAAACAGGGCTGAAAGCAAGTACTCTCCTCAATAATAGAAAGGAAATAATTCAAAAGGTAAGTTAGGCTTAGTTTTCCCAAACTCGCCATGTTGATATCCTTCTGACTCATCTAATATCTATGAAAGTGTTCTTCAGAAACAGATGCATTATATTCTGTGTAACAGATATATACTTTTTAAAGGACTGTGAGATTACATAAATAATCCTGTTGATTGTCAACAGGATGAGGTTGAAGACCTCATCTCACAGGTTTTTTATGAGTGTCTATCACAAGACTGGATTATGTCTGAAAACACTTAAAAACTACTAGAAATGACTGAGTTAATTTTGCAAGAAAAATAATTGACTTAATTCGGAGCGAAGCCTACAAAGACTGTTGATGATGATAGTATAAATGTGGATGAGCAGCCTCACTGCTGAGAAATGGAAGAATTTGGGAAATGCACAGATGAATGAGAAGAGCATGTGGAACCTCAAATTCTGGGGATCAGAACAAGCAACAACAAATTTCAAGCACCATTGTTGCATGTCGCAGGGAACAGCACAATCTCCTCATAAGGAGGCAGACAGAGTTGCAAAGCAAGATGAATTGACTACCAGCCTGAAACCAAATGGGACATTTATAACTTTTGAGAGAGACATTAATGCAGAAACCTTTGTGTTGATGGAAACACTCTACAAACTTCAATAGCAGAGCTGCAGATTTTAAAAAGTAAATCAGTTAAATGTTGATTTTACAGTAGAAAGCTTGAATTCTCTAAAGGCATATGTGTCTTAGCTTTAGTGTACATAAAAACAGGAAAGATGCAATCTGTAGTGATATTAACATAGAGAAAAGGTCATTTGGGGTTAAAAGGGCATCTAACTGATGTTCTCAATAAAACTATCTTTGTCAAACATGAGAAGAGAAAGGAGTTTTTAAATGTATATCCTTTGGAATAGGTAAGCCACTAGCATGATATATGTAGTTGAAAGAGCCTAATCTTTCACACCTTATGAAAAGTAAGGGTTAAAAGTGAAAGTACACGGGTTGTTTGCACAAAGAATTACAGAACAATGACTAAAAGAAATGATGTACCTGTTCCTGCAGAAGAAAGAATGTCAGGGCCCATCTAAGACCCCGAAGAATTAAACAAATATATTAAAAAATATATTTTTCCCCATTTAATATGTTATGATTCACACGACTCTTGGCAGATGCTTTGAGAAAAATAGTCTTTATGTCTATGCAAATGCAACATAGTCTCTTTGGGACACATGTTTTCTCCAAGACATTTTTTGGGTTTTATGAGGCACTCAAGGTATTTTTTTTTATAAAATGTGATCCTCTGAAAAGTTTTATTGGTGGAAGCATCACCAAGGGCTCCAGTGTGCTTAGACATGAGTCAGACAAATTAACAGAAAGCATAAACAATAAGAACATAAATGCTGTATTCAAAAAATGTTGCTGCAGCAAGCTATACCTACTCAGGTCATCATAGGTTTTAGGCTACCAGTCATATAGACAAGGAGAGAACACACAGAGTTTTTGGAATAGTAAACATTAGAACAGAGGGTTATAGCTAGTCTGAAAGCTTTTGTGCTGCAGACTAGCATGAATACATATTCATTGGCATTGGATACCATCTTAGAGGTTGAAAACCCTGAAAATTAAAGCTACAAAAACCGTGTGGTGCTGAGCCAGTAGAAAACTAGAATTACCTCCAAAGACACTTTTCTCAAGGTGGGATCATTAGCATGTATTTTCCATTACAGGCAGTCACAAACCTGCATGTCAATACAAACAAAAAACAAGCAACACTTTGACCTTATTTTATGAGAGCTAAGATACTCTGAAGGCTTGCTGAACAGGGTAAAAGCACAGGTCATGATATCATAAAGAGTCTGACAGAGCAGGATAAATTTGCTTATGCTGAATGGGGAAGATCACTGAAGATCACTGAACCCAGAAGATTTTATGGCAGAGGACAGGAGTGAAGTACAGCTCTGATGGACAGAAAGCTCTTTGACGAGTAATACCTACCTGGAAGATGCAAGTTAGGGACCACTGCCCAGGGCAGCGTCAACATGGGTTCATGTAACATGGGAAAGAGGTGTCCTCTTCCACTCAGATTGTCATAGATAACTATGTTTATCTAAACTTGCAGGGAATGATGTATATAGCTAATGTAGCTTTCCAACAACTTTCAGCCTGTAATAGTATTAACATAGTTATCTAGAAGCTCTTTTCTGAACATAGTTTCTTTGATTTGCTGTAGGAAGAAACAGTTTGTGGTTTTCTAAATAAAACAGCAGGAAAATGAAGCTAGCTGAGTCTGAGCTTATCTTGAGCACAGCTCCTAACACCTCCTTGTTTCAAGGAGTCAGGTTTTCTCATGAGGGAGGCCAATGGGTGCACATATTGGGTGACAGGAGCAACATACCGTCCACTGGCTCAGCCATGGCAGTCTTCTTTGCACATGGGCTTTGTAGCCTAGGGCACACAACACAGGGAAACTTGTGAGCTGACACTTCTTGTTTCTCTCATGCAACCTATAAAGACAGATGTTAGTGTTGCGAGCACCTGTAAAGAAATGTTTGCATAAGTAAGCATGTCCTAACACAAGCAAGGGAGAAAAGTGGATCAGGGAATATGACAGCACTCCCTGCACCTGCACTGTTCATCTGTGGTACCTCTTGATCCATCCATGGCAACCATCAGAGCAGGAACCAACAAATGTGGCCCAAATGGTGATTGCAGGATTTTTGTGTATTAAGCTGGGCACTTAAAACAATTTTATGAACCTGTGCTGCCCAAGACACAACCATCTTTTCCAAATAGGCCACAGAGATTGTCTTTCCCTAATACTCAGATTCCTTTATTGGCCTAATAGCGTGTCCCTTAGTGAGTTCAGTCATACATGGTCCATCTATTTTTAATCAGACAAAACTTACATGTTGGATCTAATGGAAAAAAAAATTTATTTCACCTACCACATTATCTTAAGAATAAGCTATCCGTCCACATTTCTTAAGGACTGGTGTGACAAGGAAGAGAGTGTTTGAGCCAATAAACATTGAAAAGTCTCTAGACATCAGCCTCAGGACAGTAAATCAAAACCACAAACCACAAGGAATGTGATATATTGCGCGGGTAGAGAACAAAGAGTTAAGGACTGATGCTTCCATATTGCCCCTGGAGAAACTAATTTCCTTGGATTTTGCTGAAAATATTACAAAGATAAGAGGGAAACTGAAAAATGTCACTATGTATAATCCTACTAATGGCCATACTTGGAGTTTGCTTATCCCCACACTTGCAGGCCAGGTAGGATCATGTAGAAAATATACCACTAAAATTGAAAAAAAAAAGAAAAATTGTCCCTCACACTGTGGCTATATCAATTCCCTTTCCCATTTTCACATGTGCAGCAAGAAGTTTATGTATAGGGATTGTAATTGAGTTTGTGTCCCCTAAATCAGAATCCAGAGAAAATTTGTATCCCCACACAAAGAGAGTAGCAGATGGGTTAACTTTTATACAGCCAGAAAGAACATTATTACTGCTTGATTTTCCGTGTGTGATCCTTCCTTATCCTTATCCTCTCAATCATCTTTGGGAGGTCATGGAGGGCTGGAAGAAAGCCAGTCTTCAAAAAGGGCAAGAAGGAGGACCCGGGAAACTACAGACCAGTCAGCCTCACCTCCATCCCTGAAAAGGTGATGGAGCAGCTCATCCTTGAGACCATCCCTAAGCATGTCAAGGAAAAGAAGGTGATCAGGAGTAGTGAGCACGGATTCACGAGGGGAAAGTCATGTTTGACAAAGCTGATAGCCTTCTACGATGGGGTGACTGGCTGGATGGACGATGGGAGAGCCATGGATGTTGTCTACCTTGACTTTAGCAAGGCTTTTGACACAGTCTCCCCTAACAGCCTCATAGGAAAGTTCTGGAAGTGTGGACTGAACGAGTGGACAGTGAAGTGGATTGAGAACTGGTTGGATGGCAGAGCCCAGAGGGTGATGATAAATGAGGCCGAGTCTGGTTGGAGACCTGAGGCCAGTGGTGTCCCACAGGGGTCAGTACTGGGCCCAGTGCCGTTCAACTTGTTCATCAATGACTTGGATGAGGGCACAGAGGGCACCCTGAGCAAGTTTGCAGACAATACCAAACTGGGTGGAGTGGGTGACACTCCAGAGGCCTGCACTGCCATTCACAGGGACCTGGGCAAGTTGGAGAGTTGGACAGAGAGCAACCTCATGAGGTTCCAGAAGGACAAGTGCAGGGTCCTGCACCTGGGGAGGAATAACCCCAGGCATCAGGACAGATTAGGGGTTGACCTGCTGGAAAGCAGCTCCACGGAGAGGGATTTGGGATTTCCAGTTGACAACAAGTTAACGATGGGTCAGCAGTGTGCCCTCATGGCCAAGAAGGCCAATGGGCTCGTTGCTGCATTAGGAGGAGTGTTGCCAGCAGGTCGAGAGAGGGGATCCTGCCCCTCTCCTCAGCTCTGGTGAGACCACACCTGGAGTATTACGTGCAGTTCGGGGGTCCCCAGTGTAAGAGGGGTGTGGAACTTCTAGAGAGGGTCCAGTATAGAGCAACAAAGATGATGAAGGGACTGGAGCATTTATCATATGAGGAAAGTCTAAGGGAACTGGGCCTGTTTAGCTTGGAGATGAGAAGATTGAGAAGGAATCTTATGAACATGCACAAGTACCTGAGGGGAGAATGTAGGGAAGATGAGGCCAAACCCTTCTCCATGGTGGCCAATGACAGGACAACTGGTAACAGGTATAAATAAAACACAGGAAGTTCCATCTGCATGTGAGGAAGAACTTCTTTCCTGTGAAGGTGACAGAGGCCTGGAACAGGCTGCCCAGAGAGGTTGTGAAGTCTCCTTCTCTAGAGATCTTCCAAATCACCCTGGATAGGGCCCTGTGCCATGTGCTCTAGATGTCCCTGCTTGAGCAGGGGAGTTGGACTAGATGATCTCTATAGGACCCTTTGAACCTCAACTTTCCTGTGATCCTGTGGTTTTTCTCCCACCACTGCTCAGCCTCACACTGCCCTCTACGAGCCCTTCACTTTGTGCAATATCTGAAATTAGACTCAGCTTTAGTAAGGCTGGCCTTTATAATTAAGCAGCTGGTGTGCTTTTACAAAGTGCTTTACTGATGGAAATGCATTTGAATGTATGAAATGTTTGGATAATATCCGCATTCACTGGAGCTCACATAGCTTGTTACTTACCATAGAATAAAAAAGGGATCTGAAAATCGCATCTGACACTCAGCCTGAAATGTCTTAAAGGGTATTCAACTTTCAAAAGATCATAGAGCATCTACCTATCTTTTCATTTTTGGGACCTTGTAATTGTATTACCTTGGACACTCAAAATAACTTTTTTCTTTCTTTCTTTCTTTTTTAACATTTTGGCCAGAGTTTTACATTCAGTATCCAACTTATTGCAGCTGCAGTAAAAGAAGTCTAGTATGTTGACTTGTCTGAATAGGGCTTGGTTATATAAAGACATGAATATTGTGCTCACGAAAGGTTTCTTGATTACATGAAAAATGCAGTGGCCAAAGAACAGAATGCTTATATACTAGGTACCACAAAATGATTCAAATACTATGATGAATATGTTAGAGCTTTTATGTGCAGGGAGGGAGTAATGTTGAGTCTGTTTTGTTTTAAGAGCTGTGATATCATGACTGAAGTATTTAGATCAGAATGAAAAACACTTTGAAAAACCTTCCTAATAGGCTTGGGGTTGCTGGACTAGTAGAGATGAGAGGAGATAGCTTTAGACTATTACTAATTCCGCTTTCAAAAGCTGTAGAAATTTTGCTATTGATCTTAATGGAGTGGAATACAATATTACTGTGTGAAAGAGAATGGATATGAACTACTTTTAAGAAGGCATTGTTTTACAGGAGTACTGAACAAACCAGACGTCCGTTATAAGGGTTTAAAACCAGCTTTTATTGTCTAGGAATAGCAAGGAATCTTTATGCTTAAGTAGGAGCTCTTCACTGACAGTTCTTTTCTCCTTCCTGCTTGAATGTTTAAGGAGACAGAACAAGACCTAGTGAAATTAAAGTCACATCTGAAATCTCTGATTGTAAGTTTTAAGTAAGATGAAATAGTGGATAAGACTTTTGCTAGCTTTCTCTACAGGAAATAACTTTCCACTGTTTTGCAAAGGAAGGATTTTGATCCATCTCTCGCACAAAAAAAAAAAAAAAAAAAAAAAAAAAAAAAAAAAAAAAGTCATAAGTTTACAAGAAATGGAAATCCACCAAGACAAATTCAGTATCACGTAGGAAATATTTTGTATCTATACTTTCTGCATAACTTATTATTCAGCACTGGGTTCCACCCTGTTGGAATCTACTGGCCTGCTATTTCTGTGCTTCCAAGCGAGGAGCTAGGCAAGTCTCAGTGTATATTCACATTTCGTACATAGACATTTCCCTTGCAGGCATCCAGAGTCAAACTTGGCTCCAGTTTAGCACATTTCTTCCTGAATGACGTGCACGCTGGGGGCTTGATTCAGCTGCTTGTGTAGACATCTCACACCCTCTGTGATGCCCTGGGGTATCTCTTTCGGCTTCCATCTGCTCCTCTAGCAGGACGCTACTTGTGTCATGTCTGCCAAACCTCAGCACACATCTTCAATACCCCAGGCCATCTCAAATGCACAAGACTACTATCCTTGAGCAAATGAATCCAAGTCACTGCCTTCACTGGCTACCATGAGCTTAAACACTCATTGCAAATATAGACACATATCTTTAGGTGTCCCAGTCTGCACTGTACACTGAACTGTGCTCCTGACAGTGGGTGAGATGAATTCCCTCCTGTCTCCAAAGTCTCACTTGTAGCTCTTCTTGTCTGAATTCAGACATTACAAATATAAGCCAAAACACTGTGGCAAGCCATCAGAGAATAATTTGTGTCTGCCAGATGTTACTTTCTGCTCCTCAGCTAATTGTGGCCATTGCAGGCTGATTCCTGAATGTAAAGGGCCAGTAAGTAGGGAAACAGAGGCTGATATCAAATAAAAATTACCTAGTCTTTTTAGTAAACATAATTTCCCATTATGGCTGCTAGCTTTCAGCTACCAAATTAAAATAGATATTGTTGAGTTTCTTCAGTGTTCAGAAATCTTTTGTCAACTTGTAATGTGTCTTCTAAATGTGTTTACGGTTAGAGAATTAGATGAGGTGACTCCAGGGTAGATGCATATGAGGGGAGCCATGTTTTCACCTCACAAAGGATTTGGTCTCAGTGAGAGGTTAACATATTTTGCATGCACATGCTTGGGAAGCATGTCATCCCCTCATCTGTGCCAGAGCCCGCATGGGGTTGTATGAAGGGGAACACACCATGCTTCTTATTTAATGGGGGAAAAAACAAGCAAGGAAACAAACAAACAAACAAAAACATTTTTTTAAAAAGGGGTTTTGTTTTCTAGTAGCTTGGTCAGTTATCCAGCCCAGACTCTAGTACAGTGGAAACTGGTTTATGAGAGGGAAGTACAGTAATACCCAGGTATACACGGAGGCCCCGGGGAGAGGGAGACATAGCGGAGCTGTGATGGAGCAGTGATATCTGTTTCTGCTGAAGACCTTTTTATATCATGAATTCATGACTTAATATTGAAAGAATCTTGTCTGGGAAAAAAAAAAAAAAAAAAGGTTGACAAGTTTGTGTACGCTTACAGCCTCCTCCCCTTCACCACCTCCTGCTCCTACCCCTCCCTGGCCTCCACTTCTGCTGGTACAGCTGCATCAGCAAAGCACCATAAACTACATTCCTTGCATGGCCCAGGTTAAAAATAATCTTCATAAACTTAAAATGTTGTACTGAACAAGTTTATAATCCTTCACATGAATAAAAGAATGGCTGTATGTCATCAAATTACTTCTTCCTTTAGCCCTATCTCCAATCTCCATCAAGAAAGGTAAAAAGTATAAAGAAAGCAAGGAGGTAAAAGCAATGCGACCCCTGAAAAATCTCAGTCTTCAGCTCAGGGACCTCCTGCGAGAATAATAACACAGTGTTAATTTCCTCTAACAGTATTTTTTTTTGTTTAGAATAGCTGTGGGAATGGTAAAAGGAATGATAAAACATAGCTTACAAGTATAAGCAGGGCCGTGACAGAAAGGAGGGCAGCAAGAATATCAGTTCCTGTACCAAAGTTAAAGCATAAGTCGTGGAAGGACAGAGGCAGACAGTTCTGAAGGTAACTTCTTTTTAAGGCCATGGGTCAAAGAAGAAGCCAGAGCAATCTGAATGTTATTAAATCTTCTGTACTGCAAGCAATCTTCTAAATATGTATATATACATGCCCAGACTGGGTGCATCCTGCGTGTATTATCATTCATTACCCGCCCATTGGGGACCCTCTCAGAGAAAAGAACAAGAACAATAATAAAACTTCATTACTATGATGGCAGGAGAACAGTACAAACCTTGCAGAAAGCGAAAAAAAAAAAAAAATATATATATATCCCATCAACCTCAGTGAAGCTAGGAGGTAAAACTGGTGGAGCATCTGAGAAAGGATTCCTGAAGAGACAAAACTGTTCAAAACCTTAAGGAAATCTTTTATATTATTCTTGTCATTTTTAAAAAGTATGGGGAAAAAAAAGTTTATATTCAAATGAATAAACATTGAATAAACGTTTTATGAATTTAAGCTGGTAGCTATGCTTTCTTAGAATCAAAACTATCCGAGGCCAAGGTTTTGACTCTTTGGTTGTCCTCTGTGCATTCTTCCATGTGCTTCCTCCCCTAGAGAACAGGAAGGAAGAAGGAGAAGAAAGAAAATGACTGAGGGAAATCCTCTTTCAGCCTTTAAAATTAAAGTTTATTTGGGAATTTCTTTCCTTTGAAAAATCAGTGAGTCCATGAAAAAAAAAAAAAAAAAAAAAAAAAAGGTCAGTTTGATTTGTCAAAAACTTACAGGCAACTCTAGCAGTCACCATCTATGGAGAAAGATAACCGGTAAATTCCCTTCTGAGAATTAATACTTGGGGCATGTTCCCATTTGTGCCATTGCACCAAGCTGAATGTAAAATTAATCCTCTCTTCCTTTGTGCTGCAAAAATAATATGCTCGACATATTTTAAGGAAGAGCCAGACATAATGGTCTGCTGCTCTGCTGTCACTCTGAAGACTGAGTTCGATGATTGGTATCTTGAACTTATTTCCAATTGAAACGAATAAATTTGTGCTGCATGTGTGTAAAATTGAAAAGGAATAAAAAATAAATAAAATAAACCAAAAAATAAAATAAGTAAGTAACACAAACCACTGAAAACTGCAACAGTAGGAACAAGCATGAATGTATATAAGTAGACATCTGTGACTGTCACTTCAAAATCATGTAAAAATTGTTTTTTTTTTCTTACAATGGTTAATACTGCACACAGGAGCAACAAGGCTCTTTTGCTTTGCTTTCCATGAATAATGCAACTAATGTATTTCCTAAGCGTACAGAAATATGAATTTGTTCAATAAATAGAAGGTATAAGTACCAGCAAGAGACAAATTAAGAGTTAAGCTTCTGAAACGAAAAGCAGTGCAGGGACAGCACCTGTTACTAAACTAGATAACATTTTCTTCCATAGCTCTTCATTATCACGTGTTTGAAATACTGTTGTTTCCACTTGCGTTTCCCAATGCTTGGCATTTGCCTTAAGTGTCTAAAGATGTAGATTTTGAACAGACTGGTAGCAGCAAGAGGATGATGTGGTCGGCACTTGGTGTTTACTTCCATGCGAAGGCTTCTTTATGAAGAGACATGAATTCTGAGATGTAACTTCGTGAGTCTAATTTCAGTATCGCTTAGTCAGTACGTTAACCACCTCTTTGCACGACTTGTGTTTTGTTATTAGATTTGAAGAATGAAAGTCATGGGAAGGGAGAAGGTGGGGAGAAGGGCGAAGGTGGGAAGAAGGGGGAAGATGGGCAAGTGAATAACGATCTAGATTAATTAATTTGCCTGCAACCAGGAAGCGCAAAAAAAAAAAGGATATTTGCCATTATATCAATGAAATATGGCTTACAAAAATACTTAATTTACTTGATGCTTCCCTCCATTAAAAATCACAATAGGATAGCTCAGTTAATGAAGTTATCTCCAACTGTAAACAGGAAGAAGTACTCTGCTTTTCTAATCTTGCTGAGTTGCCCAGGGTTGACTTTTTAAATGCTGAACACAGTTTGTGTGTTGCTTGATAGAAGCAGATACCCCTTAAGTACTTAGCCATGTGTGTCAAGATTCATCCTAGAATTGATTTTCTTACAGCTATATTATAAAAATCTGCAAATAAGTTTTTCTGGAAGAAATACTGACAGGTCCTTAACTAGATAGCGCTATTGAATGCCAATATAATTAGCTGGGCAAATCACACAAAGTATGCCGACTGTCATTCATTTCTGGCACAACTCATATTATCAGCCCTTACTAATTTTGCACCTGTCTCTTTTGTCTTCTCAACTGGAGACTAATATTGTAGATATCTTGACTTACATAGCTGATAAGTGCAATTGCCAAGAGTGGGTATGAAGTCCATTCAGACAAAAGTCACATTGCCATGGTAATTGCTACTTATGTCTTTTCTACTAATATTTCTTTTCAATATTTGAGTTTTCACATACTTCACTAGTAGGAATTTTTGGTAGGATTTAGCACTAAAAAGCCTGTAGATTACAGATAACCACTTGGCTTCTTCTTGAAGCATTTTTTTTTTCTATATGGCTGACTCTAGTTTTACAGTAAAGCAGTACTGCTAAAGTTAACCAAGTTCCCCTTCTGATTTAAAGAAGTTAAAATGGATTACATATAGTCATTTAAGTGTCAAATGTGAGTTATTCAACTGATTTGGAATAAATTAATCTGAATCTAATGTCTGAATCTAATCTGAATGTGACCTCACCTGAAGCACAGAAGTTACCCATGTTACGTGAAGGGAAATAGAGATGCTAACAAGGAGGTGAAGGAGCAGATTTGATGTTTCCTGAATTACTTTGATTTACCAATTCTGTGATTCTATACTGGAAGTACAACTGGGAAAAAAAAAAAAAAAAAAAAAAAAAAAAAAAAGAAAACTTCTCCTAAGACCTCTTTTTTATCTTAAAGTGATTTTTTTTTCTAGCTTATTCTTGTAGTTGGGCAGAACGTTTAGAAAATCTACACTGCAAAATATCACCAGACAGCCAGATGATGGGCTCACAGAGAAGGGAAGCATGTTTTGTTCTGTTTAATGAAGTCGGTGACTGCAGCATTCCCTCTGAGTTTGTAACCATCCATATCATGTTCCTTCACCAGAAAAACCTCTGAATCTGTCCTATATACTCTGATTATCTAGGCTTGACTGTTACGGTGCTAAAGGCAAAATATGTAATTTCGGCTTCTCTGTGTGTGTTCTGCATATGCTGTATGTATAATACTTTGTTTATACAGTACAACTGCTGTCTGTATGTGAGCTACTTCTAATCACTTTGCAAAGCCAAACAATGACGTTTTCCATTATTTTGACAGTCTCATTCTCTTAACCCTTCTGGGAATGCACTATGGGCTATATGAAGAGAATAACTTTCTTATAAAAAGCTGTCTTACAGAAATATTTTCTGAAGCATATAATTCCCTATTAAATTCCTTTAACCAAGTTAAAATTGTCATAGGAAACTTCTGATACCTTAAATATTTTGTGAACGGGAGATTGTTCCTTTTTTTTTTTTTTTTTTAAAAAAAAAAAGTGTATTTTAGATATTTCTATTCTATCCCTATTACATTTTATGGGACTCTCTTTTCACGGCAGATTGAGCTGTACAGACAGTTAGCTGCTCGTTGGGCAAATTTTCTTTTGTTGAAATGTTGCTCAGTAGGATACCACTTTCCAGATTCTATCTTTTCCTTTAATTTCACACTGTTCCCCAAAAAGACCCACATTAGTAAGGTTCACCAAGCACTTCCCATTCCTCTTCTCTCTGCATGGCTGGTCACAGCTGAATTTGCATCATCAGTCAGATCCATTGTCTTTCTCTTCCCCATCACGGGAGTGAGACACAGAACTGTAGGATTAATGAATCCTGATTAACTTTGTCTTCATTGATTTGGAAATGTCTAGTAATGGGGGTTCTTTTTATCTCTACATATGGCTGCTATAATTAGGTAGCAGGCAGCTACCTTATCTTTTGATGAACATTTGTAGATGCTAAATTCTGGATAAAACACTGCAGAAAACAGCATTATATTTGTTATATTTTGTGAAGAAATGTCCTTCCAGTGTAAATGTTTATACAGGTGTGGATTTTATTTTTAATCAAATATGGCAAATAAAAAAAAAACCTTTTAATTGAATATGCTCTATATGAGTAAGGCACAACTCTTTTTAGCATGAAAAACATCACTTGAATTAGCAACAATGGTTATCAAATAAAGTGGTTATTTAATAAAAGTTTTTTGGAGGGAGGAGGAGGAAAAGTGAATGGGAAGAATCATTTCAAGACCAATTCATCCAAGCAGATGGCTATTCCCATGTTGAAACTGAAGGTCGTTTGACAACACATCTCGAGATTTAAGCTAGATAGTGCCTATCCTCTCATGAAGATTTTAGCTGCCTCTGCAGCTCTCTGAATCAAGCAAAGGATATCTTTGAGTGCTTAAAAACTGAACACAGAAGGGACTGAATTAGTATCTATTAGTGTTCACAGTATATTTTCCTTCTTTATGTCCCAAGATGATTTGGCATTTAACAAAACAGAAAACAGAAAGTGCTAAATATCAGCTTACATTATATAGGGTTCTTTGGCTACAGCAAGCATGGCTGTAATCTGCAAAACTATGGTAGAAGCAAGACCGTACAGTCTCAGTAACATGTATATTAAATTAGTTAAGAGCTGGTGAAGATCAGAAAACTCGCTGCAATTTAACTAAATTAATATGAAACTGATCTAGCCCACTAGCACAGACCAGAAGCACTTAGGAGTGTTTTAACCCTTCCTTGAACTGTTTTGGCAGGAGCAGGCAAAAGCTTAAACAAACCGAAACAGATGCTAACGGTAGTTGAACCAGTTGACATACATCTGCGTTAGGAGTTTGTGCTGCCTAGTAAGAGCATTTTAAATCTGACTTCTGCTGCAAAAATACGTTAGTCATCCCCAAAAATAAAAATAAAAGGGCAGAGCTGTGACTTTATGAACAGATGCTGTTCACCCTCTTGGTATATTACCCCTTTGTTTTTACTGTTCGTTGAGAAACTTGATTCATGGTCTTCAGTGCTAGAAGACCTGTTGGATAGTTAGATAGTGCTAGAAGACCTGGACGTGCTGATCCACAGCTGAATTACTGTAGTTTAACAAATTACTCCCAACTGTGACATACAGTAACAGTTGTGGGGCATATGCCCAAACTGCCCTAAAAGTGATACAATGCACTTAAGCTTAAATTTAATTGAAAGACATCACCTACCTTGCTACGCTACCGTACCTTGCAATTGGAGTAGACAAGGAACATGCTTATAGGCAGTGACTGATCAAAAAAACTTATTTAAGACGTTGCAACCTTTTAGGCTCCCGTAACTTATTCACATGCCTAAGCTTCAAGTCTTCACTCCCTTATAGCATAAGCCATAAAATTTCAAGAAGTTGCTCTTGCACTGGTCCCCCTGTAATCTCTTTGGGGCAAGAACCATCATTTAAGGTTAAATGGTGAGCTCTGTGTCACTGCACTCATCACATTAGTGAGCTAATTCAGCTCATTAATGCTCATGATGCAAAGTAGTCTGTCTGCAAGTTTTAGTCTTGCAAATGTCCTGAAAGTTTAGAGGGGAACAAGTTTAGAGGGAAGCTCCTCCATCCTTTTCTACCAGTATCTGAAACCCTTGGCTTAGCTAAGCCAAGAGAGTGACACAGAGATAGAGGATAAGACTTAATTTTTCAGTAAGGTTTGTGAAAATAAACAGCTAGGTAATGGAGTGGTGCACTGAAAATTCCCCTGCTGAGAGAAAGCCTGTGCCTTAAGGTCAACCTCTTCTTAGAAACTAGAAATCCACTTGGGGGAATACGTTACAAATGAACTGATGGAAAAACCTTTAGGCAGAATTTGCATTTTATTATGTAGCAGTGAATACTGGGAATTGCATCTCATGTTTGATATAGCACAAAGTCTGAGTGAAACCTTCCCGGCAGATAGACCTTTATAATATCTTCCTCCCATTTAGACTGTCTAATAACTAACATTGTGGGAGGCATCATGCTGTGGCCTGCTGTAATTCCTTTTAAAAACGATTACCCACTGTGCACCCAAACTTGTTTTTCTAGCCTTTCCGGACCTGAAGTAAATGCTACGGCAGTATCAACAGCAGGGAATGAGTGTGCAGATATTTTGACCATATTATGCCATGCACATGACAGTGTAAAATGACTGGACCATGAAAAGCACATTCTTGTCAAACAAGAGATCCAGGCTTTCTAGCAAAATCTTTTATTATCAGTGATGTTATCCAAGAAGGAAGATAGCATGGTGGGCGAGTTTTTTTTTTTTTTTTTTTTTTTTTTTTTTTTTTTTTTTTTTTTTTTTTTTTTTGGGGAAATGAGAACCTATTTCTTCATTTTTTGCTCAGTTTTCAGAGAGACCCCAGCCCATATGATGACCTGACACGAACACAAGCTATACATGGTCAAAGTTGGAAGAGTTGCTCTGCAGCCAAAGAAGTGCCCTGTTTTGCTGAGGTTTAGTAAGGGCCTGCTTCCAATGTGCTGCCTGTTGATTAATTTGGCATTCACCGCAGATGTGCTGGAAACACCCCTTGGTAAAACAACCAGCCTACGCAATTACAGGGTACTCCATGAAATATGAGTGCACATTGTGGATTTGGACTTGACCATATCGTAAATATCTTCGTATATATGTTCCTTGAAGAAACCTTATATTTATATTTCCTGAAGAATCTGGTAATTCAACATAAATGCATTGCGTTTTCTGTATCCAGTCTCATGTTTTGAATGAGTGGAACATACCCATTTGTATTGCTTAATATTTTAATACAGCCCCTCTCCTAGCTCAAATTTGAATATATAAAATGTCACTGCATGTGACTCGTGAGACAGATAAGATGATCTTACCAAAGACTCTGAGAAACAGCAGTTGTTTGTTCTGTATCTTTTTATCTTCATTATTTTTGGATGCAGGCTTATTAATATAGCGTTTTGGAAGAAGAGGCCATAAAGGCTGGCATTGAGGAGAACAGATTGTTCAGGTAGGAGCATAAGAACATGTGAAAAATGATGCTAGGCATCCTTCAAATTTCAAGTTACTTTAAGCAGATGATTTTCATTGAATGTGCTAACTGCAAGGGACAATACAATAATTTCTCAATGCAAGTGAAATCAGCAGCAAGTTGAGGGAAAAAAAAAAAAAAAAAAAGCATGCTTAGCAAAAAGCATGTATCGGAGAAATCAGAGGGTCCAGATTTGCAGAGGTGCACCCACAAGACCTTTGGGTATCCTGTGCATGAGTGGGCAGAAGGTAAAACATTAAAGTGTGCAGTGAGACATATTAGCAGAGATTTAGTACAAATTTGTAGAGCAAGGGGTAAAAAAAGCAACTTTCATGAATTACTTGCCTGTGTTTCCAAATGTGCTAAGCATCCTGTCTGTGAAAGAAAAGGAAAGAAATAGTCTTATGTAATTGTTGATTTTGAAATGTTGCCACTTAAAGTGTGTTCAGGCACCCTTTCAGATGCCGGGGAAGAATCCATCAGGCGTTGTTAGAACAGGCAAACTGTTGTTGCCTGTTGTTGCACTGGATGGTGCACAGTCTTGCCTGTCACATCTGCTTGCAGTCCTCTGGTACTGATTTCTAGATTGATTTAGAGAGGTCCCTTTTGTAATAAACTGTTCCATTCCCTATTCACAACGGGGGGGCAGCTGCTACTGGCTTTCACAGCATGAAGGAAAAAGTTGTGCATTTACACGGTGATGTTAGCAGATGTGAGGTTTCTCGTATCCTTGAGAATTGCTGCCAGTTTGGGGCTCATCTTCCACAAGGTCTTGTTCCTGCTCTGTCTCCTCCTCCTGCCCCAAAATTCACACTGCAAACTGAGTACATAAAAAGTCATGAGCTGAACAAATGAGACTGAATTTTCAGTGAACTGGATCCAGTCCTGGAGATAGTAGCCACTGTTTTCAGTGGACATTTACATCCATGGCTTTATCTTTCCTTAACAGCCATGGTAAACTTTACAGGCAGCGCGAGAATACAGGTAGCAAGAAGTCTGTTCAGGAACACTGTTTCAACAAAGTGGAAATTGAAGCTAGCTAGATGCACATATCTCCACAGATCATAGATATTTAATTTTCAGAGAGCACATATGGTTGGTCCCAGAAATCAGCAACAGCAATAAAACTATCTGTTCTTGCAGTTATCCTGGGTTAGCCAAAAGACAGCTTCATCAGAAGGCAGTGGAACTCCAAAAAGCCTCCAGGTTCGTTGTGCTAAAAGGCAAACCTTGAGGTTTCCTGGTGACCAAGAGGAATGTGCTTGACAGCTGCAGTTCTTCAGACTTCTCCGTAGTTTCCTTTTTGCTCAGCTGCTTTAGATGCATCCCACTTCATCCCCAGGTGCCAATATTTTTCACCCAGTCCTGGTTCCAAATTTTGCCTACTATGTGCCTTGAGCAACCAGATCAGTCAGGAGGATACTCAGTGCAATGACAAGAGCCTGGGGGCAAGTGGTGGAGAACTAAGGCAGGTCAGATCATTTAAAGACAGTATTTCCACTCAGCCTGCAGTCTCCCCATCTCATACAGATGACACTCATCATAATGAGGGTTTGGACACCTTTTGCAGCATGCTTCTTGCCATCTGGTTTTGCAGAGTAAACTTTGTTCTGACTCTGCTGCTGTGGGTATGTAGCAATGTGGAGGATAGGAATTGCCGTCACATTCTCAGGAAGCTCTTCTATAAGAGCTGCTCCATAGCCTGGTGCATCACTGAAGCTCTTTTATAGGAAATGAAAGGCTTTTAATATATTTTATGGCTGCACATGCTCATTTCCAACAAAAGCAAACTTTGTAAGGCTCCTTCCCAAAGATCGCAGCATGCAGAGATTACTTCTGATTCTGAGGAATATTTACCTATTCCCCTGCCCTCCTAATTGAGGAACAAGCCCGTGCAAGCACTGAGAGGAAAGAATGATCTTCATATTCTTCATTACTCACTAGTAGCTTCATCTCCCATGAGTTATGACTCATTTTCTCACTCCTGGGACATCTCTCATATAAACCAAATGTACAATAATTCACCAGAGGGGTGAAAAATTAACTTGTCTTTTTAATACAGAAGTTAAGAAAATAGACCAATATTTCATTTCCCTAGAAGAAACCAATGTAATAGGAGTAGTCAGGTCATACTGTAAAGTGCAGGCCAAGTGAAAACATACCTCAGCTAAATGGTCTTGCTGAGCTGCCGAAGACGGCTTGGTTCAATGTGACATGTTTTCAAGGAGCATGTCCAACTTTCAGCCTGCCTAGACTGTTAGATTAGCTTATGAGCTTATATTTTCCACAAAGGGAAATTAAATAATGAGA
Source organism: Nothocercus julius (assembly GCA_013398735.1). Taxonomy (NCBI): domain Eukaryota; kingdom Metazoa; phylum Chordata; class Aves; order Tinamiformes; family Tinamidae; genus Nothocercus; species Nothocercus julius. Next base: position 3,548,494 of record VZSV01000049.1, on the reverse strand, counting down.
CTTTATTGTGAAAGCGTACAGCCTTGTCTGATCCTATTTATTATATGGTCTTCCTGGCACAATTACACGTGGCATGAAGAGTCTTGTGGCTTCACACCAAGGATTGCTGTGACAGAGAAATGCCACTCACCAGCACATGTCCATTAAGTTTTCATTAGACCCCCTTGCCCTCTTTTTTCATCTTTCTTGTCTCCTGCTTTCCCACTTCTCTTTCATATTCTCACTTATTCCTACCTGGTAATGCTTCATTGCTCTCCAGCCGTGGCAAGTACTGTGCTTCACCTTTGTCTTGGCAATCTGTTTTTTGCCCATTTCAAAGCACTTTCACAGGCAATGACTGCTGGGGTTTATGGGCTGTCATGTCAAGCCCTAACAGCTGGGCTTATGTGAGAGGTAGCTGAGTGTGACAATAAGCTGATATGGGAAGAAGCTTGTGCCTTTGCTTATCTGTGTAGAAAATACAGGTGATCTCTTTGGAAGAAAATGCTTCTTGTGAAAGCAAAATCATTGCCATGTATATATATTTTTAGAAAATATTCAGGAATTCTTACAGGAAATAAATTATAGCAATCAACACAGACTCTTAGTATTATCATTTTAAATTTTGATTATATATTTTAACAATAAGAATATGCAATTGTCTTCATAATTTAGTATCCTGGCAAGATCCAGAGACCCTTAGATAGGTTTTGGCCAAGCTCAACAAAACACCCATGCTTGTGAAAGGTACAGCATTGCAGGTTCAACCACAGTTGTTGTGGGGTTTATTATAAAGCGAGCACAAAACTATGTGCGGTGCTCACACATCTCCAGGGTGGAGCACAGCATCTGTTTGTCAATGCACAGCAATAATGAACTGTCACAGAGACACAAACAGAAGGAACAGCTTCGTTCAGCTCAAAAAGCATGGGAATGTAGGTCAGTGGAATATCATTACTCAAACTGGGATTTATCTGGGACACCAGGACTATTAAAACTCTTCTCGCGCAAGTGCTATGGAATCATTAGTGATCGCAAATTGTCATGACTGTCTTCCCTGCACCTGCTCTGGGAAATTGCCTTTCATTGCTCAAAAGCTCTGGTCCTGTGCTGGGTTACAGTGGTCTGCTTCCTCTTCATTTACTGAGTACCGTTTTCTACAATGCTCTGGTTGGGCTGCCATATGAATATTACCCAGACCTGAGACTTCTTAGCTGTATGTTATCTAACAGGATCTCAACCCTGGTAGCTATGACCTATATTTTGCTTATTTTTTTGCATTTAATTTTGAGACTTAAAAGCTAATTTTCTTTGTGCTGAAAGAACTTACGGGTTCATTGTGAGGGAACAGAATTGTTTGAACAGTCTATAGAAGTTGGATATTTTTAGGTGCATGTAAGATCAAAGCTCTGATATCTCTTGGTGCAGTAATACATGTACCAATATGTAATAGCAAAAGAATCTTTTTCCAAGACTCCGTTCAGATCATTTTCATTACATTTTAAAGCTGTCTTTGACATTTTTTTTTTGCCATACACAACTCTTCAACACAGCATTAGCTAGTCTGAAGTGTGCCAAATCTATTTAAGCACAGAACATGTAGATATGGAATGAAACAAGTTTTATCAAGAGACAGGAAAACTTCAACATTTACAGAGGCTGAGCTTAGATAAACCTTATTAAAACATGATAACGGTTAAAAGAAGTTCAGGCTTTCTCAAGCAGTTTTTGGTAAAATTTGTTTCGCAGAATACTGAAATGATGGTTAAGGGTATTTCACACATTAATTTGTTCTGTCTGCTTCAAGTCCTGGCTTCAAGTCAATACAAATGCATCCAAGCTGTCAAGTTTACATCTAGGCTTTGCCAGAGTGTGAAGTTGCTTATATCTAGAGCTCCAGAGCCGCCTGACATCTACACACTTAGGAAAATTAATTCAAATTAATTGGAGGTGTGAACTTGGAGCATCTCAGTTCAAGTGTCTTAAAACCCCATGTGGAAACTCTTATTCAAATATAAAGTGTCCTTAGTTCTGAATATAATCTTCCCCAAAGATGAGATATATCTAAATTCACAGCTAAGATCCAATATCATCTTTAAAGCAATAACTGTTGACAAGGAAATTTCACAGGTGCACCAAATAAGTGATAAACAAACTACTTCAGATTTAGGACTGGTTTGGTTGTCATAAAGTAGTAAAAAAACATCTCACAGTCGTCATACGATCAAGGAGTTTTCATCTACTCTGAGAAAGAGGAAATAAAAGTCATGCTTTATTACTCATTAACGGTCATACATTTAATCTGAAATGATCTGAAATTGAAGAGTTATGTTTTTCATTTAATACATCAAAACTCAATGAATTTTCAGTAGAAAATTTTAGGTTATTCCATTTAAATTACTAAAAGATCAATAACCATGGTAAATGAATAGGAATACCACCAATTCTTCAGTGCAACTTTTGTTCCTTCTATAGCATATTCCATCAAGCAGACTTGTTCATATCAGCGCTGTTATTTCCTAAGGCCATGCATGCCAGAGTTGGATCTTCAAAAGTACTTTGCTTGAATGTTGTCTAGTTCTCATATTAATTGGTATCTATAAACTTTAAGCCTGGGGTCTCAACACTGTCTCTTGTCTGCAGATTTCCTGCCCGGCACAGTGATTTTCAATGGTTTTCTTTGATAATCCTCTGGGAAAATAGAGGAAGATAGAAGATTTCAACTCCTTTATTACTTTTTTTTTTTTTTTTT
>VZSV01000049.1:3517220-3544663 GCA_013398735.1 Nothocercus julius | reverse complement strand
TATTCTTCTAGTAGTTTTAGGCAAAGGATTCCTCTACATAATTAATAGTTTAGCAATTTCATACTTGAGTTCTTTTAGAACTCTTGGGTGAATACCATCTGGTCTTGGTGATTTGATACTGTTCAATTTATTGACTCAGTCAAAAAAACTCTTCCACTGATATTCCAATTTCAAACAGATCTTCCAATTCACCTTTCCATAAGGAAAGTTTCTCATCTTCATGAATTCATCAGCACTGATCAAGAAGGAGATTTATTATAATTATAATTATTATTATTATTATTATTATTATCATCATCATCATCATCATCATCATCACCATCATCATCATTACTATTCTATAGCCCTATCTTTGAATTTTGTTCAAAATTTTAACTTCTTGATCATCTCTCCATTCTACAAAATCTCTGGCAGAATTCCTGGTTTTGGTTTGGGGGAATGAAAGTTTTCATTGTTATAGTTTTAGCAAAATATTCTTCAAAATGCCTTTTTTTCTCTTCTTACTGCATTATGCTTTTATATTTAACTAGTTCTTTTCTATTTCCCCTTTTTGGAAAGTTCCTGTCAGCTGTCTGAAGGATATCTTATCAGTTCAAATAGTTCTTTTCACCTTGTTTAACCATATCAGCTTTAGGTTTTTTTTGGTCTTTCTAGTCCTTTTTGTAGGGTTAGCCCTTTCACAACAGTATCTACAAATCAACCCCAGCTAGGATGTGAAATGACAATAGAGAAGGTACAAAAAAATCCCAAATCCAAACTAGGTCTGCAGTCTGGCATAGATACATATGAAAAGACCCCAGTTTCAAACAGAACTCATAGGTTGTACAGAAATTCCCTGCTGAGCTTTTAAAATGATTCTCGCACTCTCCTTGCTGTGGAAATCATCTTCTTCCAAGGACTGAAATTAAACAGTAATAGGTTTCCTTTTTAGTTGTTTAGATATTTGATGGAGGTGCTGTTCCTATAAATACACATGGCAATTGCTTAAAATTGATTCCAGTGCTTATTTAACATCTTTAATTTTCACTGAATGCAGGACTTAAAATGCTAGCACATGTCCTATTTGCCAGGGTCAATTTAAAGAATAACTTGATCTGCTATATTTGCTTCCTTTTCAGTTTATCTTTCCTAGCGTAGGTTGAAACCTGTCCTTGACAGTGTGTATGGCTCCCATTAATATCAATGGGAGCCATGTGTATGCACCAAAGAATAACATTTACCCCCTAAGCACTTCCCCCATAACGACCGAGTATCCTATTACAAAGTCATTCTTTAATTACCAATTTTAGCACAAACCTTTTTTTTTTTAATATAATCTGATGATAGAATTAATTCACTGAAGTAACTTTCATTGCATGATAATTGGAAATATCATTAATATTGCACTTATCACATGGCTTTACAAATATTTGTATGTTTTTTCTCATAGCATTTGTTGAGCTGGAGTGGTGTAGCCAGGTGAATATTCCCTAATTTTGTATTTTAATACTTGCCTACAGCCAGTCCTCCAAAAGTATGGTAGAATACATAATTTTCTATTGCCTCTAACTGTTTTCTGATTGAACTTGGTTTTGCATTTTTGTGTTTCACAGAACTCTGCCACATCCACATCTGTGTTTTCATTCTGAATTGGGTTCCTTCACAATCGTAGACACTGCTTGCAATTAAATGCATAGGACCTGCTGCTTTAATTGAGTTCAGTCCAATTTGTCACTTCAAACTTTGAAAATTATGTGTAAGGAAAGATTTACTTGCCAGTTTCATTCAACTAAAGTTGATGGAAAACCTTTTGATCACTCAGCCATTAAACACATTTCAGAGTTGTGCCAAGCTAATTGCTTGAGCTTGCTCGAGTTTATTTGTATTTAAAACAATCTAAATTCATAATTTCCAGGGCTGTGCAAGCCATTATCTTTGTCTGTACTTGTGTTTCCTTTCATAGGAGTTGTGGGGTCTGATTCTGCTCTTACAAACCCAATGATATAAATCAAGTAGAGCTCTGTTGTCTTAGGGAATACGATGGGGATAACGGTACAGTAGCAGGTGCCAAACCAAATTTGCACGTCCGTCTGGTTAATGGGTGCAACCAGAAAGTGGCGGAGACACAGCAATGTTTATTCATCACAGTGCACCTGCTTCTGCTTTTGACAATAAATCTAATCACGGCTTAGCAGACAAAGTATGGAAATGACCTTTGGGATAGTGTGGGACCAGTATGGGAGCACTCACTGGGGACACATCTATTGATTACTAACAACAAGGCCTCCAGCCTTAAAGTCTCATAGTCAAGATTGCTGCTACCTTGTGCCTAACAAGTACCATTTTGCTTTTAATCTAGTCATTCCTGAATAAAAACAGCAATATAAACTGCAAATCAGCTGTGGTTTGGTCCTATTAGCTTAGTAAGATGCCATGCTGGACTCCAAGATGACAATCTTTAAGAGGTCATGTAACACCATCTTGGCAATGTTTGGTTTAACAGTATATAGAGGATTCTTGTTGTCAGTGCAGTTCCTTGAAGAAATCTGTGATAAACTTGCAGGCTGAGATACAAAAGTATGAGATGTATATGAGTGAGAAGGTGAAGGTGACAGCTATTGCCATTCCATATATTTTTTTTCTTTACCTACGTTTCTAAAAATAAGGACTAGAAACTATCAGCATTTGACTGAATTGCAAAGAAGGAGATCTGGTCTTCCTCTAATCTGATAGTGGACAGTTGTAGTGACAATTGTGTTTTGAACCCTAGGAAGGATCTGGTAGAATGTTTTTAGTATTACTTGCATTTTAACTAAATAAGAAAGTGTTTACTAGGCACAAGAGAAGGAAAATGAAAGTTTGTCTCCATTTGAGACAAGCAGTCAGCTCAAACTGGTACAGATAAAATAAAAACATCTTGGCCTGGAAGACCTGCAAAAACAGATTCTCATATTACTTTTTAACTCTTCTGAATATTTCAAAAACTGATTTTGGACAACTTGCACAACTGATTTCTTGATGTCCTGCCTTCATTTTGCTGTTTGTCTTCCATTATCCTTAATATGAAATCTACTCCAACAAACCAGGAAAGGTCTTTTGCTAAAGTGAAAGTGCACACATGGACTTCCTTGCCAAAACTGTAGACTATCCTCAGAAAGCTTCATTCTTAACTACCATGTTAAGATTACTGTGGTGGTTTCTCATCTATTCAGAGCAGGTCTAGACAGTCCAGTGGCTAAAATGTTAGTCCTTCTGCACAGTAGTCCTTATTCTTACACTGTATATCTTGCACCTAAGAAAGTTACAACAGGAATGTAGTTTTGAAAAGTGTCTAATGAGTTCTACAGGACTTAAGTGCTTGGTCAGATGAGAGCTTATTGTGTTCCTTACCCTTACTGGCACATCAGAAAAAAACACATAAACTGGACATCCCTGCCTATAAATGAAAAAACCTTCTCATGGTAGGACTTGATAGAGAAGCAGCCAATGGTGTTGAGACTTGGTTCATTCATCTCCCGGACCCTCCAGCAGCAGATGCAACTCCAAACTAAGTAAGACAGTGCTGCAGCTAGGCAGACTCCACATCATCAGACAGGAAGTTGCCCCTCCCTGCATGTGACTGGTGAGGATCTTCCCCAGCATCTCTGTTGTTTCTTTTGAAATCAGTGACTAGTTTCTACAAGGTTTATTGTGATTTATGCACTAGTACTAGGTTCTTTGCTTTCTATTGTGCCTGTAATCACTTAATGAGATTCCATAGCAAGGCTGTACCTTCTACCAGGAGGGCAGACAAGGATTGTTTCAATGGGACAAGGATCCTTTCATCCCAGGATGGACTGTAGCAATAGCTGATCCTGCAGTGATGCCATATCCTCATTCCTGGCCTCCTTGACAATGAAGAGAGCTTTCACTGAAGCTTTACTACTTCTGTTGGAAGCTTCAATAGATTTTTTTCAGTGTTTCCATTAAGAGATGTTTTGTGTCACAGACTTAAGTGCATCATATATCTACTCCTGTGGGTACACAGCATGGAAATACTTATTGCAAGTTGTAAATACACACATAAAAATTTCCTTTTTCCTGAATTTATGAAAAAAAAAAATCTTCCTTCTGGATGGAAGAGCAGTTTTGGTGGCTTTTAGGCATTTTTTTTTTTCATGGAAATTACATAACACAGAGGACAACTGCCATTTCTGCAACACTGGAGAACTGTATCGAAAAAACAGTCTTTTAAACTGAAATCTGTAATTAATCCTACAGGTTACTGCTTATGAGCAGTTACTTATGAGAAAGGAAAATCCAGACTTCCTCATATTGTTCCCTTAGCATCAGTAAGTCACAACAGAAAGGTAGTTCACTGTCCATACAGCCATGTCTTCTAGAAATCCACTAGATATTGAAGTTATAGAATGGAAAAAATTGCTAAGAGGAGGAGGAGTAGTAGTAGTGTAGTAGTAGTTGTCGTAGTAGTAGTGTGCATTTTATCAACTTCAGGATATATTTATTAGTGGTTTCTACATCTTCTAGGGTCTGTTAATTTATGCATGCACATTTATGCATTTATGCACATATAAGAAATCTGATGCATGTATGAAAGTTGGAAGCATGAAATGTCTAATTCCACAGCACAGTTTAAGCCCCAGAGTAATTTCATGATCCATCAAGAATGACAAGAATAGGGCTGAAGATAATGTCACATTTGTGACTTTCCCATAGCCATCCTAAAGAGCATGACTTAGACAATTAATTCACATTTTAAGATTTCAGTATAGAAGTGCTTCCTGAAGTGCTTCCCCAAGCAGCATCATGTAGCTTTTCCAGTTAGCTTCCTCAGAGGGCGGGTTGAAGGCATATTTCTTCTTTCAAATTGTTCTTTTTCATCAGAAGGCCATGGGCAGTCTGAGTATATAATGGGAATTCTGTAATGGGAGCTATGGGTGCCATAAAGCACCTCTAAGCAAATTAGACCTTTAAAGAGGAGAAACAAAAACAAAGAAACAAAACCATTAGCCTCATTAATTTCATAACATTCCTGAAATAATTGACAATAGCAAAGGGACCGGCACTGATGAAGCACTTTCCTGGTAAGGAGCTTAAGAGGTAGGTTGCAGAGAGAGCTGGAAACTGAATTCATCTTTGCAATAAGAAGTGTGACGCTGTGCACCTGTGGCTAATTACTATAGTCCTGATTTGGGGTTATGAGGGATAGTGAAAAATATGCCCAAGAGGAGAATCTGGACTTCAGAAAAGCAAGGATACATAGCTATGGAAAGATCAGTCACATACTCTTCACTGTGCTGCTCTGCCTGAATGCCAAGCCCAGGAGAAAATATGGATGAAAAGCCTTGTCCTTACGAAGTCAGAGAGTCTCACCTGGAGACCTGGTATTGATGGCCAGAGAAGAAATGATATGAAAGATAAGTCATCTATTAGAGATGTCAAAGTCAGGGTAATCAGAAGTCCTAGCTTTCTTGCCCTTCTGAAGGGAGATTTTGTGATGACAAGCCTGTGTAATCACTCAGTCTGTGCTGCCGGCGTACCTAAAGGGATCACACAGGATGCCTGTCGTTTATACATTGGTCCAGGCCAATTCTTAAGACCAGACTTGTCAGCCCTCCCTCCTGTCCTGGAGGGGACTACTGCTGCTGGCTGGCTTCTGACTTCTGGAGCTCCCTGAAGGCAAAGAATTTGAGCATGCTTGGGGCCTTTTTTGTAGTCTTGTTTCAGAAATACAAATAAGACTGAGAGTATTCCACTTTGCTGAAATGCACATGTTTCTATCTAAACATCCACCATGCAGAAGTCTGTAACTGTGTCAGTTCTCTAGCACAAGAATCATGTTTCTGCCTCAAACCAAAGGACGATTTGGCCCGGAATCAGGAGTAGATGACAGATGGTGAGGGAAAAGTAAAAGGACAAAGCAGGCATGCAACAATTCTCCTTACAGCTACCAGTGATCTGTGGCTCAGGAAATTCCTGAGCCAGAAGCAGTTTCTGTTCGTCTAGCAGTCTTCAAGTCTCCCTTTGTAGTCAACAGAAATAATTAGGATTTTCTAAAGCCTAATTAGCTCACCATAAGGTAGCTATTTAAAATCAGCCAAATGAATCATTCTCTAGAAGGACTTAATTCTCATGTCTGTAAGGAGTTCCCTACTTAAAGGGTGAAAACTAAGATACAGACATCTGCCTTACAGGGGAGTAAAGTGAAGTGAGATGACTCCTAATACCAACTCTAGCCTGACACTCAGCAGAATAGAGCTAAACCTCTTTCTTGGTACAGGAAATGTTTAATTGAGTGTAGATCCTGTAGTACAGCAAAAAGTCAGTGTCCTCACTGTGTCCACAAAGCCCACTGGAGAAATAACAGATAGAAACTGTTTCATAGAGAAATAAATCAGGTATTTCCTTCTGTGCAGCAGGAGGAGAACAAGTTATGGAGTGACCAGGTGTCCAGTGAACATTACACAGATGTGTTATTCCTTGAACTTTCGGAGGGTATGATAAGGTTTCATAACTTTTTTGAAAGTTTGTCTTCAGTGAAGGCAAAGAAGAGTCCAGACAACTTCATATTCTTCTGTTCCATTAGTAGTTCCTCTGATCCTCACTAGTTTCCATGTGCTTCCTCCCTCTTCCTGCATCGTACATGTGATTTTAAGAGCAAAACTCTTGCTTCCTTAATTCCAGAATGCATAGGTGCTCATTTTACCTGCCAAAGGATGCACAGTATTGGGGTGCATTTTCAAATCTTATAAATCTATTCTTTTGAATGAGTCTTGGAAATGGATGGTGTGACTTAGTAGATTTTCACTTGAAGACCTTCCAAGATCTGCCATCCAGTGATTTTTGTATTTGGGGGATTTGAAAACAAGCGTTTTGAGCCAGGTGGTTTGTTACAGAAAAGTGTTGATATAAAGGAGTAGAGAGAGCAATTATTTTAAAGTTTGCCTTCTCCCCTGTGACTAATTCACCCAATTATAAGCTGATGACTGTTTGTTTGGTTCAGGAAATGGGGCAATGGAAGGTTTCCTATGGGCAGAAAGAAAAACTTGCACTTAGATGAAGAAAAACAAGGAAGAAAAGCTCTTCAAGTCAGGAACTATATATACTTCTATTATGTCTTTGGGAAGTAGCTAGCATTCTGGATTCCCTATGCACTTTTAGGAAGTTGTAGTATAGCCAAAATAATGAATCAGGCATCTACATTCTTGTTGCTCAGCGTAAGGGGCACTGAATTAAATTATGAGAGATTTCTGTTCTTCTTCAGCAGTGAGTGACAAAGCAGGACTAACTCTATTAGTCTAGAGGCAAATGCCATGGTGGGGTGTGTGACTAGGAGGAGCAGCTTAAATCCTTTTTTTATATTTTCTTGGCTTCATTCATACATAAAAATCCAAAACCATAAGAAAGAGCAAAAATCAAAAGAATGTTTCTCTGGCGTGATTTAAAAAGCCTGGCCCACATTCAAGTGAATGTAAGAAAACAATAATTTAGGCCGAAGCAGTGCTGAGCAGACAAGGGTCCTGGTGTGAAAAGACAGAGAAATAATGTTCTCCTTCTCTGTGATTTCAGGTGCCCCATTGCCACCTTTGCTCTCTCCTGAAGCTCCTCTCATTTTGAAGACTCACAGGTCACTCTTAAGTGTCTCTCTAGGCTTTTCACCTCTGTAAAATCTGTGTGTACAGAATTAAACTCCCCTACTTCATTAAAGCACACCAACATGAAGGTAACTGTAATTACTTGTATTTCTTTTTTTTTTTTCTGTTTCTTAATTGTTACTATTATGGATATTTTTTCTACAGCTTGCAGTAATGAGGCCTGAACTCTCATTTTCTTTAAGTAAAGGAGGGTATAATGAGTTTGCTAGATGGCTAGGGGAAAAGAAAAGGGCTTTTTCTAGGCATCTAGTTCATCCTGTGCAGCAAATACCACCTTCAAGTGGATATGGAAGGATTTGTTCCTTGCAGGTATGCTCTGCAGACTACACCCAAGGAGACTACAGAACTACGCAACTGTTCACAAATGAACAGTTGATCGTGATCAGGCAGGATTTTATTTATTTATTTATTTATTTTTGCTATTGTTTGTTCTGAAGCCCTCTAAAATCTACTTCATAAACCTCAGTGTATCAAGGAGACAAAAAGAAACACTGTAGCTACTACAAAATAGGCAAGAATAATAATCCTGGTGGATAGCAGCCTGTTACATCCTTTTTTTTTTTTTTTTTTTTCTTAGTCGATGTAGACTAGCCCTAATGGGATAGTCCACAAGGTAGATATTTTTGCCACTCCTGACCTGTCAGTGCACCACAGCAAAATTAGGCATCAGTACTCCTCTGTTAATTGATCCACTATTGATACCACTGGATATCTGCTCCAGAGCAACAGAAGCCCCTTCTGGAGGGAAGGGGCTTCTGTTGGAAGGAAAGACTTCTGTTGAAGGAAGAGGAGATGTTCCTCTGAGTTCAGCAACTGGCCAATTTAGATAGCTTGGCTTCTTCCTGATCTTGCTCAAGGTCTTCTAAGCATAAACAAGATCGTTAAACATGTAATTTGACATTTATTACCTTTAAATATTCATTGGTGCTTGAATATTAAGGAAACACCTACCACAGGACTCAAGATTGTCTCAACCTCTCATCGTGTGCCTGTGACTTCCTACTCATGAGCTCCCTGCAGAACTGTGGTATGACGTCTGAACTGTTACCTTGAGATAATATTTGTTAGGGAAATGAACTTCTCATCTTCTGAAAGAGGGTCTGGATGGTGTTCTATCTGTCTCTAAAAAGACTGTCTTGGGGTACATAGCTAAGAGACCTCCCTGATCAAAGGTGCTCATTTAGAGAAGACTAAAGCTAGAATATACTTTTCTTACTTTTTCTACCTAATCTCCTTGGATTAATGTGAGTCTCTTCATCTACTGTGCTGACATTGCTGTTGCTCTTACACTCTACCATTCTCAATCCCTAGTATTTCTGGGTCTTCTTTGTCTATAAGTCTTCTCTTTCTCTCTCTGTCTCTCTCTCTCGCTACTACCTCTGCTTTCTACCAATATCCTCTCCATGTCACAAGCTCTTTTTATCATTCTAGTTCGCCTGGCAGATTCTGATCATTCCTCAGATCCATACACCCGCTACAGAAGTAGTATCTTTCTGCTAGAAGCTGATAATGACTCTCACCCCATTGATCTCTAAATCATTTCAGAAGTGTCTAGAGCACCTAGATGGGTGTTAGCAGCTTTGCAGATGTCCACCCTTTTTTCCCTTTTCTGTTTTCTGAATTTCATCAATACCAGTTCTTCCTCTTAAATTTTGTCACTCTTTGTATGTTGCAACCTAAAGCAAATGCACTACAGACAGACACTCTCTCAAGATGGGATCTTTATTCCTAGTAGCCCTAGTTAAGGATCCATGGCATGTTCAAACTAGAAGTACAAAGAAGATCCATAATGGCTAGAGGTGGATTTCCAATATATAGAGAACTTTTGGCTTGTATTGAACATAAAAGGCAAATAGCCTCGAGTGTGGGCAGAGGAAGAGGTAGCTAAGTACAAACTGGAGCAGCCCTAAGGCTGCTCTAATTTATCCTGGCAACCAAACCCATTTCTGGAGTAGAAATGTGGCATCATGCCTAATTTGCCTTCAACCCACCCGCAAGCAAGCTATGCCAAATGTGTGAAGAAAGCAGGAGAGAATCAAGGTCTCACTGTTTCAAGTGTCTCTCTGGCATTATTGAAACATTTTCTTTGTAAAAACTTGTCTCTACTGTCTTTTCTTATTATCTCTCTTTTATTATATCATCTTTTTATTATGTTATCTATCTACTTAATAAATCTTTTGTCTTCATAAAACCGGCACTCACATGCCCAAGAGCTGTTTTCATCAGAAAGCAACAAAAACGCATAGCTAATTCAAAAGGTGTTGTTCCTTTTGGATAACTGAGAAAAGAATACATGAAATAATATCATAAAATATGTTTTTTCAGACACACAGGAGACTGTTTAAGTGAGGAGAGTAATATTCTAGAGATTAGGATATGGAGGTTCTTGGTGGTGGAAATTATCTTGGATCCATACTAGAATGTGCATGTAAACTGGAAATGACTAATCCTGGAAACTGAATTCAGCAACAACAGAAATCCAGAAATATTCCACTTTGAGAGCTGTTTGTTATAATCAGGCTATAGATTTTAAAACCTTTACAAAGAAGCACTTCTGCAAATGGAGCACTATAGAAGCTTGGTAAGGAAGATCCTACAGGCAGCTATTTTGTTTTAGCACATAATTATATGCAATTTGTCTAAATATTTTGTTAATTTTTTGAGACGCTAACATATTGCAGTGTGTGCATTCATTTCCAGTGTTCTTCCATTCACTTTTAAAATAAGATAGCGTATGTCACGCCTGGGTTCCTCTTTTAAATATACTCCTTTTGTCCATGGTAACTTGATTCTCTTGCCTTAAAACCCCTCAAATTACAAAGCATGTGCATTTTTCAGGAGACATGTACAACCCCCACCACCTCCCTCACCCAGCGTATATCTGATGAAATTGCTTTAAAATAAACCTATAATTTCTCCTGAGCAATGACAAGTTTTGTTTTTTTTTTTTTTTTTTTTTAAAAAAAAAAAAAAAAAAAACCACTGTTCCCAGGAGACATTTTGATAAGAGCTTTAAGTTGATTACTTTTTATATCCTGTGTCCTGTTTGGCTGATAAGCTCCCAATCTCCATCCCTTCACATTGTTTTTATCTGCCTGTGCTGAACCCATCTACTCAATGTCATCTTTTCAGTTGTTGGCATGAAGGTGGCGTGGAGGGGGGAGAGAGGATGCACGAGAGTGGCACTGTCCAGGACCAAGGCAGAGATTAGGGGTCAGTCTGTCCACAGAGATAACTGCTCTGCTCTCAGGAATTAAATTTGTTAATCTGCAGAATGCTGTTCATCTTTCATTAATCATATAAGCCATAACAGAGTCTTTGATCTAAATGCAGCATAGCCAGAAACCTCCTCCTTCTTTTGGCTCTGATCTATGAAATCTGAGTTGTTGGGAGGAATGTCCTCCCCCCTTTCTTTTAAACCTGTCTCCTATCCATCTCCTGCTAGGCTTGCAGAGAAAGAGGATGGTTTCTGGGTTAAGTTATTCTGCTGGAATTCCAGCAGTCTGCATGATTTTTGTGTGTGTCCCTTGGCAAGCACTGTCTGCTACTGTAAGAAGAAAGGTGATTGACAGGTGTCTATTCAGTATCGATTCCTGCTGGAGAGTGTCTGAGAGTGTTTGGTTTCCATAGGGTCACTTCTGTCAATTTGCCTCTGCCGAATCTTGAGTCCCATCTTTCTGAAAAACTATAGAATTCCTGTTCTAGGTTACACCAATCCCAATACACTTTGGTTTAAATCATGTGATTTGGGCAGTTTCAAAGGTGTTAAAGGGCACTGAGATATTTACATGAACCATGTTGTTGGAGAATAATATTATTCATTTCATCAAGTTGGTTCTTTCTCTAAACAGAAAAAGGGAATGGTGATTAGCTGTCAAGTTTTGCTTTTAATCTCGTGTAGATTTGTAGACAGTCTAGCGTGGCTTAGTTATGGAGCATCATTCACATCTCTGTGCTTTTTAAATGCACAATATGAAAGCACTGTGGAACTGAAGGACCATCTCCAAACACCTTTGCTCCAATCCATTGGCCTTTTGAGATATAGTTATCATGCTGTCATGAATCTGATATGACATATCCATAAGACTTATACGTAGTTAAACTAGGTAGTTCATAAGAAAAAAAAATAGAAAAGCTTTCAGACAAATATTTAATCATATGTGCATCTATATCACAAAATACTTACAGATAAGAGGGGACTATGTGATGATGTCAAGGGATCTCATACCTGGTCCCAACCCTGTGACTGATTTGGCTGCCTTGAATGGGCAGCTCCTGATGCAGACAGGTAGATGGGAGCAAGGAGATGGAGCAGCAGAGGAAAGCTTTATTTGAAGAAGAGGATTAATAGCACTCAAAGGCTATGACCACAAGCACCAAATGAGTTGTATAGATGCTTAGATGGGAGACAGCCTGTGACTGATGCAACTCATCAGTTTCTGACACCCACAGCTCCCTTTACTTCTGGTTGTGCACTGTTTGCCATCATGGTGGCCATGGGTAGATGGTCTGATACTTTTTTGCTATATTCAGCCTTGTCCCTGTCCAAGCAGCTTCCTCAGTCCCTCTGTGACTCCTCCACAATATGTCTTATTCCTCTTCTTTTCCTTCTGTTTCACTTGTGCCAGCAGAGATTACCTTCCCAGTCTGAGAATGGGCACACTACACCCTCTATACATGCAATATTTACATGAACTCACATTCTTGAGCAACTTTAACTAAAAAAATTATTGAGTGAAGTGACACTACCTTCCTTGAAAGTAAAGCAGCAGCATTACTTGCGTGTGAGCACCTACGAAGCAGCGAGACTGCGTGATTGGCCCAAAGTCACACAATTAGCAAAGAATTAAATCCTATCATGTGCTGTGTCCCCTTAAATGTGAGCTATGCTTCCGAAAGAATTTCTCTCCATTCTGTGTCTTATAGCTATTAGTAGCATTCCTCTAGGAAGAATGAATCTTGATATTTAATTTCACTCTTTGAACCATTTAAAGATTCACTTCTTTGATCGTATTTATCAGCCATAATAAATAAAGGTTCTTGCCACAGCACCGATTCACTGAAAATATATGTGCCGTCTCTTACATTTTCGAGTAATATAATCGATATTAATTGTTGCACTGTAAAGTAGGATTCATTGTTCACTATGAATGGGATGGAATATGAGTTTCATTAAATCTTCTCTATTTTCATGCAAACAACAAAAGCCAAGTTTAACTGCAGCTTTGAGAATTTCTGCAGATGGTACAAATGGAATATATAAGAACTTGGTTGAAAAAATGTCATGTTTCAAAAATGTCAAAATATAATTCAACATGTTTAGAATGGCCTTGCAGAATGTCAGAATGAGAGTGATAAAAAAAAATAATAATAATCAATTGATTCGTGATAAAGACAGAATCGAGAGCACCAGGTTTGCACTTGGCTCTGCCACTGTTTCTGTTGAGTGACTTCTGGCCAAGCTGTTTAATATCACCGTGACTCGGTTTCCCAGTTGTAAAACAAGGAATAGTTGTGTACCTACAACACCCACCTGTTGTGAAGATCCTTTCTGCAAAATGCTTGGATAAACGCAGATGTAAAGGAGTCCTATGAGGCTGGCAGGGTGCTGTCTGCAGTTTGTCTCTGTCTAGGAGAGACAGGAGGGTAAGAAGAACAGAGGTGCTAAATGTCCTTCCAGAGGGCTGATTCCATTGATTCCATTCTGCTTTGGATGCTTATGCTAAGTCTAAGGGATTTAGGGTATTTTTCATCCTCTTTCTCTTTGTTGTCTTTTTCTTTTATTCTATATTTGAAGTATATCTTAAGGTGGAATGAAAAGCACCCAAAGTATACAGAGTCACTTCTTACTTAATCTTTGGGGTATGCATATTTCTCACCTCTGTTTTCTGGAGGATGTTGTGCTACAGCCTAAGATTTTCTCCTTTAGTCTTTAGCTATGAAATTACTGATCATTTTATGAGATAAAGGTAAAACCCAAGGTGGGAAGCTGGGTGTGGCTGTAACAAAGAAATGTGAAAAGACAAAAAAAAAAAAAAGAGAGATGAATGCTGAAAAAAAAAAAAAAAAAAAAAAAAAAAAAAAAAAAGAGAGAGGAAAAAAATGGAAGAATATAAAATCCAAGACTGTGAAAGTGAAAATGCTTTGGAAAATTAGGCTACTTGAATAAGAAAAGTTTGTCATTTATTTGACTAATACTTCATCCTTGATCATAGTGCAAGCCTTTCAGTGGCAACAGGGGATGACTGATCCTCAGTGTCAGTATATTTAGCCTTAACGTTATGTCACCTTTGTTCACAGGACTCATATAAAGAAATGTAATTCAGTCTTCTCTAAAATAGAGTTTAAAATCATTGACAAAGAACATTAAGTTCCAAAAGTCACGGAAATTCATTGAATTCCTCTGCTGCTTCTGCTTTTGAAGGTTTGAGTCAGGTGTTCCTGATTAAAATAATATTTTGAATGTTATGATTGGGAAAAAAAGTCTCTGCTGTGAACATTCTGGAATGATGACAAAGTGATCAACCTAGGTTTAGCTCAGAAGTACCCACACACCATGGAAATACATCTGAATATATTAATCTACTCCATATATTTACAACGCCTTGTCAATCTTTCCTCCATATTTACATATGCAAAAGGATGAAATCAAATCAATCACATTCACTGCAGCAGGCACCTTTTCACTGTTAATTTTGTTTGTGAAACAAAAGCCACCTTTTTTCTCTTTTCTGAATTTTTGCCCTCTTTTCCTCCCACTTAGGTGGGTGTCACATCATTTCCAACTTTTTGAAGGAGCAGAGCTCAGTAGTCTATACATGGAAATAACTGACAGCAACCCCCCAAATCTAATATTCTTCCTCAAACAGCCTCCATGTTAGGCCTGGGGATACTCACTCAGCATCTCTTTCTCTATTTTATAATACATTGACTGATCAGAGGTGAAGCCTGGAAGAGCATATCCAGAAACGATGAAGGCATATTATAAGTACCTTGCGCCGGGAGACATAGCCCACCTTCAACACCTTTTCTGTACTCCAGAGCTATAAACTGGACTTCCCACAACCTGAGAAGGTTATATGAGCCAAGTTCCCTGCTTGTTGAACACATGTTCTGACCACCAGGCTGGAGTTTGGCATCACCTTTTCTCACTCACTTGTCCACAACCAAAGAAACGCCTGAGGGGCTAAAGCATTGAAGGAGGTTTTGGCACCAAATTTAAGTCTCATATGGGCTCAGCCTGGGAGCAACATGCTTAAAGGAGGCTGGCTTTCAGGTGTCCTTTCAGGCTTTATTTTTGGCCAATGTAAGCATCATCAGACCATGCTAATGTCAGGACCCAGTCCTTTCAAGTGCTGCATACACCCCAGAATTATTACTTAAAGGAGAAGGGATCACCTCCATTAAGTCTACTGCCACTGGAGCTAGAGAAGTGCCTGGCTAAATACAATAATGTAGCAGGCTCCGCTGTATGGAGACTGAGCAAACGTGAAAACAAAGCAAAGCTCGGGGAGGTCATCTTAGAAAAAAAGAAAAAAAATCCAGTGGTTAGGAAAATGATAATCAGGTATGAAATACTGACATTATGTTGTTTTTAAAAGCTGGATCAGAAAGGGAGATAGGAGATACGCTTATCATATACAGAGAGTATTAAAAGGGATTACCACTCTGACCTATAGTTGAATTCTGTCCTGTCCTCTCACATAAGTGTTCAGGTTCATGGAAATTTAAACAGAAATGATAGAAGACTTGCTATTACTTGAATGAGTTAAGAGTCTTTATGGTACCGTCTTTAAAAGATTGTGGTACACGAAGGCAAAAAATAAAAAAAATTTGCTCTGAGCTGGAAGCTTTTTTCAGGTAATTGCGTGCAGCATTAATCTGTTGAGCTATTGCAACTATGGATATTCACTGATCAGCTCTACTGAATGACTCCATGGAGTCTGAATTTGATCCTAATCAGTTCAATGGGAAATAGATTCACTGTGAGTGGAGGTGGAACCAAGCCCTGTGGATAAAACTCTTTACCAACAGACAAATGCAACATATTTTGCTTGATTTGTAAGAAATTTATATTGACAAGAGATGTGAGGTATCCAGGATCAATAGAACTAAGAGACTACAGGCCTAAATTCTCTCCTGCATCAAGGTCCAGCTGGCAGAGGTTGAAAACAGGCTGAGGGGGTAGTAGGGATTCTTCTGTTGAAGCCTTAATATAAAAATTATTCTGGCTTATGACAGCCAGTGAGGGCCTTCAAGGGTATTTCTGGAGCATGGACATGTTTCACCCCAGCTGCCCTCACCCTTTCATGTAGAGTTGGACTGCACACAGGATACCAGGCTTCATACACTGATTTTATGATAAGTGAAAATATTTGCCTCTCTGGTCTGTTCTGAGAATATTTTCATAGAAGTTCAACATACTTAGAACCCAAAAGAGAGAAATAAGAAAATCTATTATTGTGCCATTAATGGGGCCAAGGTACAGCCATTACTCTGAAAATTTATTGACTATAAAATATTGAAATTTGACAGAGATATAACCAATTTGTGACTATGCTTACCTCAAGTTATGGGTGCTCTGTTTGCCAGGTATCTGTAAGCAGTACTGATATTGTGGACTGTGGACTACCTTTTCAAAACAAGTAATCATTTTGAGTGTCCAGATTAAATACTCTCAAAATGCAGTTATGTATTATCAGGTACAGGAGGAATTATGAAAATTTCTCAAAATTTCTATCCCTCTTTAGGCATTCCAAGTCTAACACCAGAACACTGATCCAACCAAATTTATCAGCGCTTTGATATAACCCCAACTAATATAGTCCTATTTTTAAAGTCCTAACTTTATCACTCATTGTAGTGCACTCTTTGTAAGAGAGTCAGGGTGTAACAACAGTGAAGCTAAACCGTCCTGTGCCCATCAACATATTGTGGAACAGAATAAAACGCATATCAGTTCATATCAAAAAAATATACAGTTCATTGAATTATCATAAGATAATAGATAAGCATAAGATAATACATAAGATAAAGTTTTTTTTTTTCTCTCTCCTTTTTTTTTTTTTTTTTTAGTAGACATGTGAAAGTAAACTATCCTGTCTATTCAGTGGATATATAGGAAAAAAAATGTTCACTCCAGAAGATGAAGTTTCATTCTGGACTGTGTGGTCCTCTGCAGCTAACAATTCATCCATTGATCAGTTTGGTTTAGATGACTGTTCTAAAAGTTATTTCTGTGAGATTAATTTTAAAGACTTTGGGCCTATTTCCTTAACACGCTGCTAGGAATAATAAATTTTATTTTTCTTTTATAAAATATAAATTACTAGGGTTGAGATATGCCTCTCTTGACTGCCTAACTTAGGACATGTACAGTTTAGGTGACTATACATAAGATGGTTGACTAGACTCCCTCTGGATTGAAAAACACAAAACAAAGCAAACAAACACACCCAAAAGACTTGAGTCATCTAACTTATTTATCAATTTACATTAACCTGGAATTATCTTTCTTCTCCATGAAGACAGAGAAGTACAAAGGAAACCCAGGGTGACAATCTCAAATGAAGACACCTAGATACTGCAGATGTTTATGAAAATATTTAGGCATAACTGGGTCTGTATTCTTTAGATAATAGACTATAATAGCTTCCCTACCTTTAAATGTGAAATTTAAATAAATTGTAAACTGTGCTTGTTTGGTAGATCAATAGAACTGTTATCCCTTGTGCAAATGCTTTATCATGTAATTTTTAAATTCATGCCCCCTGTTCAATAGATTGTAACATATCTTTGCTCTTTTGTTACAACATGTGTCTATGTCTAAGTGTACATAAGTACAAAACACCCAACATAGAGACCTACTTCTGGACTGGCAAACAAAAGATGCGGACTTTTGTATGTCTCCCTTTTGTAAAATGTGGCTTTAATCAGTCCATTTTTTTAACAATGAGAAATATTCCTAGCAAGCATATTGAGGTGATATATCAGAGATATTTTTTCATTGCTTTCACACAAAAATTAGTGAAGAAATCTACTTACAGTACCTATAAGGTCTGAGGTATTGACTGTAGAACAAGGAAACAGAACTGATGGCATCTATATGCAAATTTTTCTTTTTTTTTTTTTTTTCCTGCCATTGGCCCAAGGTCCGCAGGTAAACCAAAAATCTAGACCATTAATATAAAAACAACTTGAAAAGTAGCCATGTAAACCAGAACACTCACTATTAACAGCATAACAACAGTGCGAAACAGTAGGAATGCTTCAGAGATTAGCTGTGTTTTGAATGCAGTTTACAGAAAAACACTTTAGGGTGAAGTTCTGGCTTCACAAAAGTGACCTAACCATTACTGAAGTCAATAGGACCAAAGCTTCACCTTCTCCATGTCTTTCTCCATCTCTTAAAATGGAGAACTATTAATGAATGAATGTATTAATGAATGTTAGCTTAAGGATTTGAAGACAAAGTATACCACCAAAAGGCTCATTAATAATGATGAACATAGGAGCTTGTGTCCCTGCGCTTCACCATGGGAAGGACAGCCATACCGTCTGTTCTCACTGTTCATGTGTCGTCAGTAATCTCTGTGCTGTCCTCTGGGTCATCTGAGTTGTCCAGCAGTAGCGCTTCCATCTAATAAAACTAATTCTCCTCTCAGAGAAATTAATCAAAATCCTTCTGCCACCCTCATTTCAAACTTCAAATACATTTTAATCTCTTTTGGTTCTTATGCTGCATTGGAATAGGATTAAAGAAAAAAGCAAACCGCCCAAAAAAGTCCTGTGGTGTCACAGCCAAATCAAATTCTGCGGAACTATTAATTATGGTGGTAAAACAATAGAGAAATATATTTCCAGGTGAACTGCAAGTTTAAATATATTAGACTTTAGCAAAGTATAAGTCCCTGCTGTCCTTTTTTTAAACTCCTGAGGACAGAGGTGTTTGAGGGAAGTCATTGGGAAGCCCTTGGCTGGTGCAATGCTAGTGGGAGCTGCAAGGTGGGTTTGCATTTCATCCAGCACCTGCCTCTGTTCTGATACCATGGAGAGTCTTTGAGTGAAAAGCACTGGGATGACAATGACACAGGAAAACATAGAGAGGGAGTGCCAAGCTCTAGGGAGTATATAAATATATTATAAAGCCTTGGTCCATTCAATAATTAATCTCGAGCAAGGAGTATCTCTTCCTTTCTTTTTCTTTTTTTTCGCTATGGAAAGACCAACAAAGCACAAGGAGTGGGCGAACTCTCTTCCCCCACTCAAGTCAGTCAAACAAAAACAGAAAAGAGTTTAGTTTAACTCTTGATGCTCTTAAAGTTATTTTATCTGCTTTTCACTCACACCTCTTTTCTCTCTGTTCCCAGAATGTTCCTCCTTTGCTCTTGAAGCCTTTTTAACTCATGACTGGACAATTTCATCCTGCTTTCATGACTATAATAAGAATTTCTGGAGCAATTCCAAACACTGCTTGTCCTTTTTTCCTCCTGCAGTCTGACCTTAGGCAGTGGCTCTGGTTTTCAGCAAGCAGTGCAGGAGGTGATGTCTTCATCAGCATTACAAGCAATCTGGATTGCCCCATTCCCACCTCTCCTCCTTGGGTTTTATTCTCTTAATTCGGCCATGAGATGATAAGGCTGAAGGAGGTATCTTAATGTAGCTCTCAGGATAGATTCAAACAAGCCAATGTGGTCATGTGACACTTTAGAAATTTGTGCCACATGGAGATGCTAACCTTGAACCCAAAACAAGACTTGGTGCCATCTTCTGAGAGTCTGTGGTTACTATCAGGAAATGTGAATCTTAGGAGTTTGGTTAGCATTGCAGAAATTGGTCTCTTGAGCAGAAGTACTAATTCCTTCCCCCAACCTCTGTCTGGGCCACCTTGTTCTCCTCATACAAATATGGTGTCTGAACACTCACCCGCAGAAAAGATTGCTGGTCATTCAGTTAGAAGCACAGGTAATGTAGCAGTGCTGATAACTCTCAGGTTTTCCCTTTTGGAAATGAGTTTGTTTTAATATTGACAGTGTTTATCATTTCATTTCTGCTAGAAAAACACACTCAGGACTGGGTGTCTCTTGCCCTTGATGGAATAAAACGCAGCCCTTGACCTGAGAAAGATCTTTGCAGTCTAAATATATAAAAGGCAGAGGAGGCAGGAGGAACTCCTGCAGAAATGAGCAGAAAGAAGAGTTGTTTTCAAATGTCATATTAGATTTACAATGCTGGTACCTCTCATTTTTGTTTGGGCTGAGTTGTACTTGCCTTTCTTTGGTTTGTTCGTAGGTTTATTCTAGGCTAACTCTGGGTTTGGAGAGAAGGTTGAAATACATGGAATAATTTTAAAAGGCAAATTTGGGAGGGCTAAAGGGAAAATGGCACCAGGCTTTGGTTATTAGTCAGTTTTACCTTCAAGAGGTTTCTTTGGTATTTCCAGGCTCATCTGTTATGTTCTCAATTAAAGCCTGTGCATCTGAAACAGCTGAAATACAAGGCAGGGGGGGAGGGGGAGGGGAAGCAATAAAATAGAATCCAATAATATAAAATAAAACAAATCCAGAACAGCCTACTATGATACAAAAGTCTTTGGGCAGGGGTGAGCATCTGTTCCCTCTCAGGTCAGCCTGTTGCATTAGGGATATTACCATGAATGCTTTTTGGTGTGTGTTCTGCCCTCACAATCCAACTTTTTACATAAGTTGGGCAATCACTAAAGGTTTTCTTCCTGTTGGTGATATTAATACTGAACATAATCAATATTCTAATTGTCAGGTGGTAGAAAAATAAGTTGCCAATAAGCTGGTCTATTCAAAACTCATGAAAGCATGATAATATTTATTATCTTAAATATTTATGCAGCCATGTAGTGCAATGATCCTAAGTTCTGCTCGGTTTGCCTCAGCTTTCACATTCATAAAACATCCAAAAAAAAAAGCAGTATATAAAAAGGGCTAGTAGGAAGAGAGCATAGGGCTTAAATTCAAAGATATTCAGGGAATAAAAAAATGTATTACCATTGATTGACTTACAACATATCCTTCAGGAAGTAAAATGACAATGTGGCCAGCCCTGCAAAATATGCAGCAACACCTTTGGCCAAAATACCTCTGTTAAACCATGTATTGTTGCTGCAAGTAGCAGCTAGGTGCTATTAATTATTCAGGACATGATGAGAGACAGAAGAGCAAAGAACTGTCATAAGTCAGAAAGAGAGCTGCAACAACGTGTAATCCTTGTTTTTACCAACATAAGCTCTTTAAGGATTAGGGATCGTTGTTATATTTGTGTCTTATAAGGCTGCCTACTTTGTGTTGAATAAATAATAAAATAATAATGGCAAGTATCTAAAACATGAACAAGAGAAGAAAGATTTTGGAAATTAGTGGTAAGAAAGTTATGCAGTTCAGCCACAATTATGGCCATGTGGGGAAAAAAAAAAAAAAAAAAAAAAAAAAAAAAAAAGCTTTTAAATGTTTGATCTGACCATCAAAGCTGATTTCACTAGTCCTGCATATTCAGCTCTGTGAATGTTAACGAGGAAGTCAATAAGTTGCAATTGTTTGCTAAATCACATCTGGACCTAATGGAAGAGAAAGATGATGATCTAGCTCAGAAGAGGGAGAGTAAATGATGTAGAGTCCAAAACATTATGGAAAAAGAATTATGTTCTACTCTGCTTCATACCCAGCCTTTATCCCTACATGATCTGAGCACTTTCCCGTAGCACATTAAGCAGTATGACTAACATCTGTCACATTAGGATCTCTTCTCCCTGTCACTTTTTCCATCACCACCACTTCCCTTTTAAAGTGGGAGAATTTGATGTGCAAGAGACAATTTTGTTCTTGGTAGAGGTGTGTTTGAGATTCAAACTCAATCCTTAGATCAGGAAAGGTCTTGTTTCAACAGGAAAGGACCTTGTATTTCACAGTTTGGCCTTGCTAATGGTCGTCGATATTGACCTCTTTTTACTGTGTTCTCCATAGGTGATAGTTTTCAGGTGTTGATTCTGGTTTGAACTGCATTGTCATTTGTGAAAGTTTTCCTCATTTTGACTCTCAGATGACTGGGAGCAGAATAAGGACATCTAGGTTTCAGCATCTGCCTGGAATATGGTTGTTGGGATTTCTTTTTTTTTTAAGAGCAAAGTATACTTGATCGGACTATGGAAAAGGAAATAATCTCTTTATCTCTTTTTGTATTTTTTAACCTTTTACTGATTTTCATATAATTGAACCTAGTAGCCTTGTAGCCTTTTTTTTTTTTTTTTTTCCATAGCTTTCTTTTGCAGACCTGTTGGATCTTGACTGCAGATTCCACTAGGGTCTAAAGGCTGGTGTTGTAAATCATTGATCTATACAGATGAAGAGTTGTATGGAGACGCAGTATAGAGATTCAGTCTAACTCACATGATCTTACTGCCAATTTTGCTGTATTTGACCTGTTCTGTGGAAGTCTCCCTTTCAGGAACTATTCATTCATGTAAAGACCTGAGTGATATATAAAAAAAAAAAAAGCTTAAAAATATGATCTCAGTGCAGTCTTTTGATAGTTTGTTGATATTTTCAGGAGAGGATTCAGGAATGATTTCAGGAACCATTCATGATTCAGGAATGTTTAGGATTAACCGTACTCCAGTTATGCCATATGTTAGAAGGGCAAGTTGTTAAGGATAGGGTCATGAAATCAAAACACAAAAGATGGTCTTATAGTTGGGATCATCGGTATCTGTGCCATTTCCTGTTGTAGAAATATCATGTGTATATTTTCCGTCAGAACTGCTGGTGAAATTGCTCTGTCCTGCAGATACTCTCTGGGAGTTGCAACTTCTCCTCCTAAAGGAAAGCCAGGCACCTAAAAATGTGAAATTAGAGCATCAGGGCTTCCCTTCTCCTCTCCCAGTACTAAGAAGAAAATAGTGAGTGCAGGCAAAATAGGCTAGCTGATGGTGCTGTCACTGAAAAGGAGTGAGTTGGAGTCTGGAGTGTCTCATTTGTCTCTGGTTCTCCTCTCCTTTCTTGGGGACATGACTTAACTCTTTATAATTATTGATATTGGGCTTGAGACTTCAATGTATCAACATGAATAATGCAATATTAATTTGTATAGTGAACAGTGAAGCCTCAAATTGATATGGTAGAGGGGAGGGGAATATATAATGATGTGCTACAAGGCTGAGGGGCTGGCAGATACTAGGTTAGAGAAGCACGTAATTATTTCTCATTGGGCATTGTGGTTGGAGGGGAAAAGGTGGCTACACCATCTGGAGCTTTTCTGTGATTTAGTCCCAGCTGGTTCTTCTAGCAAGAGTTCCCAAAGAGACTGGAAAGCTGGCCTCGTTTGCTAGAAACTGTTGCGAGTTGGCTCATGCGCTCAAAGTCAGAAAGGCTGTTCGAAAAGCAAAATCTTGAAGGCTCAGTCAGGGGAAAGGAAAAAAAAAAAAAAGAGAGAGATTTCCAAGCCAAATCTCATGACTTTGGCAGTTCAGCTCATCAGTTCTGGAGTTCCTGAGATTCCTGGTCTTCCTGCCCTGGCAGGGTTTAAATACATGCTCCCTGCCATGCACTGAATATAACAGTATGAACATTTCCCTGCACATGGATATGAATGTTTGAAAGAATCATGTCTTATGCTATGAAACACTCCTTTACAGAGTTGTTAAGGGTTGAAATCTGGTGGTCTATTTATATGTGTATTATGTACCGAATACTGGAAAATGGATTGGAAGGTGTACTTTTCCATATCTCAATTACGGGCTAGTGTATTTTTATGGAGACTTTTTCTGCTCATAGTTGTGTCTGATTCCTGCAGTGCCAAAGTGATGGAATTAAATAAGGGCTCATCATTCCTCGTAAAAATAATAACTTAGTTTCACATTCTATGTGATTAACATGAAACTCTCACCTTTCCAATTTGCTTCCTGTAAATTACACTTTGCATTTAGTCTCTTTTAACCCTATGCAACATGCTCCTGAAGAAATTACCATTGTTTCCCAGTGTTTGAAATGCCCTTTCTTCTCCCTTCTTCTTTCAGCCTTCAAATCATGTGCTGACATTTCAGGGATATTGCTCAGGACCCTACACAGCCCTCCCTGGCCAGCATCTCATTTCAGTTCACATTACTTTTTTCACATTACCCTCACCTCATAATGAGGTCCACACTTTGCATCTCCCCATCCTTTTCTCAGCTGCTTCTTTGCAGGTTTGCTGCTCCTGGGCAGTGATTGTTCTTCCTCTTAGCAGTCGTCTCTCTGGCAGTGCTGACATGGTAATAATTCACTGAGTGTAAAAGCTGAACACATAAAAAGAGGATTAATAGAGATTAAAAATAACTGCATAATTAAATGAAACCTGTGATCTCTTGCTTCTCTTACCCTTGTCTTGTCCATTCCTGCAAGCGTCACTTGGATTCCTACTACTGCATTGCAGTTTGGGATTGCATAGGAGAACAATAAATACAGGTGTGTGGTGGAGGGGACAGTTAGAAACATAAGACTGAACCTCAAAATCTAGAATGTGGAAACCTATCTACCAGGCCATTCGCTTTTATAGCCTAAGGAATATTATGAGAGTTCTTTCTCACTTAGAGTGCCCAGATTCATGTTGAGTAAGAGTCATTGCATGTCCATCTGTTTGCCTTTTTTTTTTTTTTTTAATTAGTTAGACTGACAAGAAGCTGCCTGCCCCTTTTTTTTTTTTTTTTTTTTTTTGAATTCTTCTTATTTAGCATGGGTTGGCTGCAAAGCAACTCCCCGCTTCAATCAGATGGAGAGACCTGGCAGATGGGACATCTTTCAAGGTCATTTTTGCATGTGTCTGAGGGTAGATATGGCCAGAATAACCCTCTGTGTGTCACTTCTATTTAAACACTTTTTTCTTTAGCTGTAATATACCAAAAATACTGTAACTAAGAAATGTTCTGTAAATACAAACTCATTTTCATTGCTTTGACATCTTTTAAACATGTCATCAAAGTTTATTTTGCTAGCAATAAAACCATAAAATGTGATAATTTATGGGAGCACTGATATCAACGTATGAAATTAAGGAACAAGTGGTGAGTAGAATCAACAAGAGTACTGAAAACTAGAAAAGACTCCAATTTTTGTTGTTTACAACCCCATCCGTCTCTGTCCTTAGGCAGTGACACTTGTCCGCAAACAACAGCAGTAGCTACGCAATAGGGCAGAGATATCAGCTGCTCTGATGCTGGCCAGCCTGCCTTGCCCAGAGGCTTTAATCCTAAAGATTCCCCTCTGCGGATACAATTCTTCCTTCACACAAGATGCTTGTAATGGCAAAATTTTCCACTTGACTCTACCAAATCTTTTGTCCTTGTTGGGGAACAATGGGTAGTTTACAACCAGAAATCCTTTACCATCTTTATGTGATGATAATCCTGGTATCTCTTAAGCACTGTAGGGTCCTTTCAGGGAACCAGTGGTAGATTCCTTTAGATAGCTACAAAGTATTTGATTATAATAGTGCCCGCGCGTACACAGGTTGTCCCAATCCCATAGCATGTGTGTAGAAAGATGCTTTACAGAAAGGAAAAAGGCTATTATCATTTGCAAATGCAATTTTTATCAAAGGAAAGAGCCATTTCCATTTAGAGCCAACTGTGAAAGTATGCAAAACAGCGCTCACTTTTTCTGACTGACCAGAAAGCTGACGGATCATCATATTTTAGAAGTGCAGATGTAGGTAAAAGTTATAAAGATGATATCATCTGGATTCTCAGAGAGAGAGTCTGTTTGCAGCTGTCTTGGGAATCCCAGGATGGCTCTCTGTGTTGCCAGGAAGGTCAAAGTCTTTTGGGCTATTTTTATTTTTAAAAGAATATAGCATTTCTTCCAATGGTGGTGGTGACTTTATTCTGAAAATAAAAAGTGTAAATATATTTATTCATTCTTTTTAGTGTTTTCAATGGATCTATTCAAAACCTGCTTGTATTATGGAAAACCAGAGCAGCTGTTTTATACATATACAGACATACATATATACACACATATATAAAAGTTGGTCTTGCTTTACTATTCTCTTTTTACAACATAGCCAGCATCATGGAATCTGTTTTTAACAAAACGGAATAAGGAAACCCAAATCTAATCAAATGGATTAACTGAGGATTAACTAAAATGGATAAGGACCTTTATGCAGGCTCATAATCACTTCTAGCTGCATAATATTCCTGTTATGCCATACAAAAATAGGAGTTATTTTCATAAATTTATTCAAAGAGAGTTTCATAAGCTTTTGTCTAAGCATTTTCCATCTATCTAACAAGGAAAAAAAAAAGACACTTTACTACTCAGTAAAAACTTGTTTTTGACACTGTGAATGAATGGAGTAATGGATGCTTTTAATTTTAGGCATAGTCTCAAAAAAAAAAGGTCTGCACTTTTCCACTTAGGAGAGTTATCATTTTAGCTCATGTAATATGTATATATGCAAGTATATATATGTAGACAGATACATACACATACATGTATGCAAACATTTGAAGAATATTTGAAGAAGTTTACATTTGAAATATCTCTGATAATACAGAAAACTCAATATCTGCAAAAATCCAAAAGAGCTGAATGTATCTATGTTCTTTGAAGAAATTTCAAGCTGCAACTAGCCATGTTTTGACTATCTCCATATGTAGGAATAATGTTGATGTAAAATCTGACACAATCTTAATTATTCTCTACATTTCATTTGATTAGAGTAGCTTCAGATGAGCCTTTCTCTAGACTACGAAAATAAGCTAAGTGTAGCAAACAAATGACATATTTTTGATCAACACTTTTTACCAACTAAAAAAGCATTATACTATCTTCTATGCTTAAAAAAATAATTATCAAGGTGCCAAACCCTGTCAATGGTAAGTGGTTAATGATAAAAAAATATATATATATATGGAACACCAACAAATCAAGAAGTCTTCTCCGCATGTGTGATTTTCTGGTCCAGACTGACCCAATAAATATAAACTTCTCCTCCTTAGAGCCCAGGAGAAAGGATGTGTGCTGTCAGTTTTAACGATGCAAAATATATCTGAGTGAGAAGCAAGATAATCCTCCAGCCTGATTCCCAATGAGGGACTTTTAAGACCAAGTGTGGTCAGGTGTCCTCCCAGGGTGGTGCTTTGTCCTCTGACACTGGGACACTCGAGCTGGGGTCTCACTCTGTAGTTTCAGTGCCACAGCTATAATATCAATCCTCGATCCTTCTGTTATTTCTCAGTTTTGAGTCTCAGTTTTAACTGTTGCAGAACTAGCCCAAAATCCACATACACAGTTCAAGCCAGCTAATCACTCTAGGAGTTTAGTCTGGATTCATCTAGCTTCATCTTCCACCCAGTCTTATAGCTTGTTTTTATTTTTGCTAGAATAAAGATCAGTTCATAGCCAGAAAACCCTTCCTTATCTGTGTACATACAGGTCATGACCAAGTTATCTCTTGGTCAACTACTAACAGACTAAATAGATTTGGGTACTATAACTTCTCCTTAACGGCATGTTTGCATAGCCTTGCTTATTCTTTTAAGATATTTTCCAAAATTTTTTCAAAGTGTGACTTCTGGAAATAGTCCAGGAAAAAACTCGCATACTCTGTCAGATAGAGCAATAGCACTTCTACACTCCAACTTGACACTTAGGCATCCAAAGATTTCATTTGAATTCTTTATTACAGAATCACACTTTTTTTTTCTTTTTTTTTTTTGGCTGTTTTTTTGCAAAGAAGCCTTATATTTTGTTTCAACATAGCACATCTCTGCCTTTGAAGTATGGGCTGAATCTCTTGCATTTGCCT
>VZSV01000049.1:3483512-3517210 GCA_013398735.1 Nothocercus julius | reverse complement strand
AGTCACTCTTAACAAAATACCCAGGAGGGTTAGGGTACCTAAGCACCCCCTCCCCACCCCTTCTCCAGCCTACTGATTTTATCCATTATCAAACTAGGCGAGTGGGAAATTAATTTTAACTTTTTTTAGTTACTCCTTAAATCCATTGCCCTATGTTTAAAATAAATGCTAACTTTCATTTCCTCTCCCCCAAATGATGTAATCAGATTGTCGAGCCTATGACTTGTCTTGATGGCAGATAGTCCTTGATTATTATTAATACACAGAGTTTAATATCCCCGAAGCACAGCAAATCTGCATGAAAAGAAATGCTCTGTGGCTATGATGTCAGAGAAGCAAACCAAGCTGGCCTCCTCATTGTTAATTTGGAAAAGAAAACAAAAAAAAAGACTTGCAGCTGGTCACAAATCTCTCATGCGTGCTTCAAGTAATGTTTGAATGTTGCTTTTCTTTCCTTTGTTTTCCTTTCATTTTTTTCATTTTTTTTCTTTTTTTTTGTAAAAGTGCAAGTGTGACCTTTTAAAACTCCACCCAAACTTACTTTGAAGCATATTTATCTCTTAAGGAAGGCTTTTTTTTTTTTTTTCCATAATAAAAATACTGTATAGAGGAAGCAGAATTACAGGCATTGAACAAATTTACAACGTGACTTTGTTAACATAGATTTTACTAGCAGAGGTCTCACCAAGGGCCATACCTTTGCTCCCCACTTATATGATTTCCTCTCTGCTTACTCAGCACACTTCAGCTCCTTCTTCCTCCTGGCCTCCCTGCAGCCCATTTCTTCGGCTGGTGGTGTTTTGTGTGAGTTCCTGTTTCAGGTAATGTAAAGCTGGTCACAGGCTATGTGCTCAGTGCTTTGCTGCTCTATAAGGTGACCACCCATGCTAGCAGTCGAGTCTGAAGGACGTAAGTTGTTTCTTTCCTCCTCAGTGCATCCAGTTTCTGCAGAGTTAGTGTTTTAAGAATAAAATGCTATCCTTACTCCGTCTGAAATAAAGCCCTTGCCTAAAAGCACAGAGGAAAGTGCTTAAGACAACACATAGCAATTTTGAGAAGACCAGAAAGGACACCGTGGCCATTCATCTCTTTTCCTTTATTTATTATGCAGCAGCTGGTTTCACTAGCACATCTGGGATTTTTTAAGGGATTGATTTGAGAGAGTGCAAATCTGGTAGGAACCACAGGAAGGACGCAACAGGGTTAAGGGCTTGTTGGCCTTGGATGGGCAAGCAAAGGTTTGGAGCAGAGAGGCTGGTGCCAGCAAGTCTGTAGTGTTTGGCTGACATCAAGCACAGGAGGTCTACAGCAGCTCTGCTCACTTGGCATGGGGGCTGTCACCTTGTAAGACACTCTAATTGCTTAATCATTACTCCTTGCTCAGAGGCCGATTTCGTGCAACACAAACAAATGGACTGTTTTGATATCGGTGTGGTGAAGACTACATTTTTCCCCCATCTGAAAAGATATTTTTAGAAGATTCTTGTTTGCTTAATATATTTTCTTTTTTCAGTGAAAGGAGTGGAGAGGATAGCATGAGGAAAGAAAGAGGAAAGTGGAGATGGAGAAAAGAAGTAGGGGAAAATGAAAAAGAAAAAAGCTTCTTTAATACATTACAAGCATTATCTGGCACCTTCACAAACTGCAAAAGTGAGGTTAGGTGGTAGGAGATGGAGAAAGCATACAGAAGGAGCTCAGCTTTGTTGCCAGCTATTAAAATATTTTTATATTCAACACTGAAATTCTGTATCATTTGCAGCAGCTGCAAAGTCAAAAGGAAATTTAAGGTTTGACTTTGGGCCTCCAGGGAATAGCAGCTTCTCAAGGCATTTAAATGTGTATTGCCTTCAACATAGTTTCTTCTACCATCAGGGTTTTTCTGAATTAAATAAATAAGGACCAATGCTGAGAACTGCTATGAGTCTTCAGTAGTCATTGAGTCATTGACTCTGATTGAACCAAGAGCCCTTGGGTCCTTGCAGGATGCATTTAACAGCTGATCATTAAATTCGAAAGGACTGCCACTTTCTTAGAGTTGATCATTTTTCTTATAGTTCTTCACACAGAAAGGAACACAATAAAAAAAAAAAATTGGGATAATTAATCTCAGTGGAAGGAAATATTGGACTTGATTACCTTCCTGTGACTCCTCATTATTCATAATTTAAATATTTGGAGTGTTTTGGATAGGAGTACATAAACAATGGATAATGAGGAGGTAAAAGATGAGAACTGGCATGGCACTTTTTCACCAAGCAGTTCAAAAGTTCAAGTACTGTGTATTGTTTTCTCCTTTGTAGCTCGCTGCTCATCAGATGTTGAATTCATCTCTGCATGTCAAAGGCAGGTTTTGCCACAACTGGCATTGAGATGCAAGCCTCTAAACCAGATCTGCCTCTGAAGCTACAAGCATATATTCTTTTTTTTTTTTTTTTTTATTTTCTATGCAGGGATTTTATCAAAAGGTCACCCCCTCCTTTTCTGCTAAACCCCACAGCAGTGTGTTCCGTAGTAGTTCCCAGCTACACATTTTTGAGGTGAAAGCATTTTTTCTTTCAGTATTTTCTTTAAATCTCCATTATGGAAACAGTCAGGTGAGTGGGCTTTGTCATTTGGAAGACCTCCTTTTGGGGATATACTCGGACGAGAGGAGAGTTTTGACTCACGATAGAGACAGCAATACAGGAATCTGGACTTGGACTCTTGCAGTCAGCTGAGAGCTTCATCCAGACATATTTCCCAATACTACAAAATCTAAATTTCTAGAATATGTCGCATTAACTCCTAAGACCCTTTTCCATAACTGATGCTAGTTTAAATATTTGAAATTTATATTATATATACATATATGTTCTGCAGGATTGTTCCACCCATTTTAGCTTTTGTCCAGTGTAAGTTCTGTTTTGTTGAGGAAAAATAACTTCTATTTTCATCCTTTAATTTCATTTCTTTACTACAGCTAGTAGTCCCTTTTTTCCCCTTTTTCACATATTTTGAATGTCTGCCGTTGATTAACTTATCTCTGTCCTTCATCTAGATCCTACCAAATCCCTTGCAAAACCTCCCCTAAAAGTCACAAAGAGCAGACACAGTGCCTTAGTCATTACTTTGCCAAGTTACCTAGAGTTCATTTCCTCCCACCCTTCTGATTGCTTGAGTTGATGTCTCTGATACTATCAGCTCTCTCCAGTAATGGTGTGGTATGCTTCAACCCAAAAACCCTTCAGATGTTGTGACACTGACACTAAGTACAACGAGGACATTGTCACCACCTTGCCCAGAAATGGGCTGGCAGTTATGTGTTTTAATAAGTCATGTGTTTTAATGTTTTAATAGGTCATTTCTGTTGTCTATCATTTGCAAATTTGCATCTAACTTAATGTGTGCTAGGAATAAGCAGATGAGGTGTGCACATTTCCAGAAACTGTCTGAGGTGATGCTACTTCTTTCTGATGTAGTTTTTTTCCCTACAAATTGTTGCCTGAGTTGCTTTTTCAGAACTGCAAGTTTCTCTCAACATTTTATTTGTCATTATGAGGATCTGGCTAAAGTACTTAACAGTGGGAAACTTTCTTTCTTTTTTTTTTTTTTTTTTCTGCCCCATTGTACTCTACTTGCATCTCCTTGTTTGGTTCTCCACAAATGTTTGACCTATTTGACTTAGGTAACTAGCACAAATGGACTCGAACATAAATACTTCATAAATTTTAAGGCCAGAAAGGAACATTATGCTCATCTAATCTGACATTCTGCAATCAACAGGCCATAGCATTTGACAGGTGGCTCCTATCCTCTGGTTTAGCTAGAATATATATTTTAGAAAAGTCTTGTCTCAGGGATTTGCAGTGGTACAGAGCCTGCTTTATCTCTAGATAAGACATTCCCATGACTAATTGCCCTAACTGTGCAAAAAACAAAGAGAAGAAAAAATTATCCAGTATATCTAAAGACAATTAATCCAGCTTTGGAGTCCAGTCATTAGATCTTGTTGTTTCTTGATCTTTTAGATTGCTATAATAAATCTCTTCCCATGTAAGCAAGTGCGCTTGCAAAGAAATGACAGTCTCAGGGGCTTAGATATATTGTGTACAGATGTGTGTTAAGCAATAAAAAGAAGATTTAAACTGGGCAAAAAATAGCCTTTAATATTAAATTGTTGATCTGTTTGTGGAAAATGCACTTTCCCCATAAGAGCATTAAAAAGGGTGGATAAACTGTTCATCATAAATAATTGGAGAGTGTTGACTAATGGTCCAAATTTCCTTTGGAATTTCTAGTTTCCTTTTTCTCTTGAATATTATGACTTCAAAAGTTCAAGGATTGTTTTTTGGCTATTTGATTTTCCCCAGATATGGTTTGATATAATGATGACTTCCAAATAAAACAGTGGGCTTTGTTCTGAAAAGAAAATGTGAAGAAAAAAAGAAATCAAATGCTAATTTCTCTTCACATAAACTGATGGCATCAATGAGAAGCAAATTTGAATAAAATGTAATTCATAAATACAGCAGGGGTCTGGTTTTCTGTCACCGTGGAATGTAATTAAAATGGAGCTTTCACAGATATAAATTTGGAGTAATCAGAATTTTCCATCTGTTACTGCATCCATTTTTGAATGCTTCCAGAGGCAGGGAATCTAGTTTATTCAAAGACAGTTCTTTCTTTACCAAAGCAAGCTGCCCAAGCAATGACCATTCCAGGTCAAGACCAAGTCACATAAAAATTATCATCTACCTTGAGATGAATTGTCAAGGTAGGTCTTTTCAGCAATAAATGGGGTGAGCATGTGCTGAGCATGTTTCCTCCTGGAATACAATTTCATCTATAGAAACCTCATGGATTTTGGTTAGCTGTGGGTGGAGGTGTCAGCCTCCAAACTCCATGCCAAAATCTGGTGCATAAGGTTGCCAACAGGCTGATGAAGACTTGAGGACCAGCAAAGGGATCCAGAGATGGTTTGCTTGAGTAGACAAGATGTTTTTGGGTTCTCACGTGCTTAAATGCTCAGGGTGGGAACATACCTGAAGCACTCTTCTTGCAGGATGGCTAATTCAGTACCTGCCTGCTGCCCCTTGTATGCTCTGCAACGCAGGCAGTGATGAGCACCCTGTCCCAAATAGTTCACTATGGAAATTAAAATAGGAGCAATCGGAAGAAAACAGACCCATCAGTAACCCAAAGAGAGGATGGGGATTGCTAGAGAGATACAAAACGGGTTGAGCCAGAGCATAAGGACATAGTTCTTGTGTTATGATTAGATTAGGTGCCTGTGGCTTAGGCATACCTGGCCTGGGTCATTAACAATCTTTAGATAAAGCATCATAAGTCTGATCCTGTCACGTTTAGCACCTTTCACCAAACTGTGTTATTAGATCAAGACAAAGAAGTGGGAAAAAGACTGTGATGAAAACTATGTCATGAAAATTTTAATGGGTTGGATTTAAACCCAATGGATTATAGGACGTTATTAACAGCTCACCTGTAAATCCTGATAATTTTTCTTTCTGTGAGTACTCAGTGTAATATTTGCACACTTTGGTTATAAATTTTGAAGAAATAGCTTATAACGGTGGTTAAAATGCAGCATTAAAGCAGTTAAACAGTCTCCTTATTAGCATTAGAACTATAGTCAAAACACATTATACTTGGCTAATAAATTTATTTTTTATGTAATGGAAATGCCATCAAAGCATAGTTAATCTGAATTGAATTAGATTATAATTGGAGCTTTTGTGCACAAGGAATGAAAATGATTCTTTATTGTTGCAGGCTGACAATGCAACATTTGTTACTCCCTCCCCACTACCCTCCTAAGCAAGTGGCAGCTGGAGTATTAGTGTGTGTGCATCTCATAAGCTTTGCGTATAATATTACTATGTTTCTGAGCATGGAGCTTAGCAATAAGACAAAGGGAAATGTATTGTTGAGGATGTCATTCATCTCACTTCCACCCCACTCTTTCAGATGTGCACATACTTGAGAAGCGGCCTTGTGCATGAGCATCCTCACTCTTTGATGGCATTGCTGGCTACATATGTTCATGTGGGTGGTGTGAATGTGAGTTCCCAGGACTCAGGGAAAACCTCAGAGCCTCTTTTGCAGTGTTAAAGGTTGAGTGGTAAATATACATCCCAGAGCTCAGCCACGCTCATCGGACATATTGGCTGCTCCCGCAACTAGATGGAACAGTTTCCCCAAGTTTTTGTGCATGCCACTTACCTTTCAAGTCAAGAAGATGTGATAAAGAGACACTTGCTATGGAGCATCTGGTGTCATTTCCTCCTGTGGGGCGCCGTGTATATGTCCAAGTACTAAGGTAGACTGTGTGGATTCACTGTTTTACTGCATAACTGGTGGTTGCACGATGAAGGGGTGATGAAGCTGGGATAAGCCATGCAGCTCTCTGCTATCCAGCATGCCCAAAAGCATGAGTCCACCTGGAGAACATGCAAGCATGTGAGCCATGGCTAGTCTGGGGCTGAATCATGGCCAGTGGGTCCCCATTCAGAGGTGGCCCTCTAGTCTTATAACTATGCTTGAAGCAGACGACTGAGGAGGTAGGATCAAAAAGGAGGACTTGCTGGCCTTTTGGCAGATTATCCTCTCTTTAAGGTATCAGAAGGGATCCCATTCTGCCATATGCCTGACGCTATTTCATATTGTCGTATTACCATATTGCCCTGCTCCTGTGGGGCCACAAGGTGACCGTCCCCATGGTCCTGCATGTTGTTGCTCATGTTGTATGTCCTGCCCTTGTTCCTACTATGGGAGAAGTGGTAGCAGTTGCAAGTGGAAATCAGACGCAAAAATCAGGTCGATATCTCCATTCAGGACACTGCCAGGCTCATCACCATGGAACCTGGGCATGTTGTCAGGGAAACAATGTGAGGACTCTGCTACTAACAACTATGTTTAGTCACATTTACACTGTCACTAATATAACTCCTCTCCCAGCATGGATAGGTGATCTGGGAAGGGGGGGGGGGTGGGAAAGAAAGTGGAACGAGTAGTTCTCCTTTTCTTTCCTTTTTTTCCCCTGTGCTACACCAAAACAAATGAGCAAAATGCACTCTAGCCACTAGGAAAAAAATACTGCTGTAAATAGAGAGAAAACAAGATACAAAAACAGAGTAACTTAACTGAGTGCTGAGGGAACTTCCTCTGTAAGTCCATCTGATTTCTGTATGATCTATCCCAAATTTACAATGTGATAATTTCTAGTTGCTTATAAACCATTAAAATTTGCAGCACAGTAAGTAGCTAATGTAATTTTGCCTGCAAGTGGTATCATATCTTGGATCCACAGGGAGATGAGCATGCTCGTGTCTTATCATTGCCTTCTGCAGTAGGTAAAAATGCCCCGTGCTGTTGGGCTCAGGCCCAGTGTGAGTTAGCTGAAGTTCATTACTGACATCCTAGGGCTCATTTCCACTTATCTGCAAGTTCTCATTTAGCTTGTACCGTCACAGCATCAGAGCATCTTCCAAAAAAAACACGTCGAGCAATCAGATTAATACCCAGCACATCTGGTTTTATCTCTCTTTTGCCTTTCTCTCCCCTAGAGTGAAGCAGGACAAAGAGGCACTTTGCTCAGAAAGATGACATTGCTACCAAAAAGCAGGAAACATCCTGAGCCAGTTTGGCAAAATGTTATTGATATTGCAAAGTCAAACACTGAAAAACCTGGGAAATCCAAAGTGAAGGTTGTCTGTAAGATATTTATTATCTCTTATATTTAGTATTCATTAAATGCACAGGGTTTATTGGTGAGGGTTTTCTTTCATTTTTTTTTGCTCCTTATTTCATTCATTATGTTATGTGGAAGATGTACAGAGGTTTTCTTTTTTTTATATCTTTAGGGGTTTTTTTGTTATTTATATATATTTTTTTCATCCATTTAATAGCTTATTGAGCAGAGCAAAATAATTTAATTTTCCCATGTTCTTTTCTGAGGTGTTCAGCTGTCTAATCCCCCAGTCCTTGAGGAAAGTTAATTAACTGATATTTATATCTTTCTGTAAGGTAAGGAAGAAGCATTGGTTTCCATCTTCCCTTTCCCTGCCTGGTGTCTCAAAGCATTATATGGCCTAGATTCAACTTATCTGCTTCTGCCAGTCCTAGCTTGCTTTCTTCTTAACCCAGTCTCTAGTGTGTTCCCAGTCTTCTACTTTCCTTCCTTTTTGTTTGTCTTTTTCCCATTCTGCATTTGATCTGGAGAC
The DNA here is from genome assembly GCA_013398735.1 of Nothocercus julius. Lineage (NCBI taxonomy): Eukaryota > Metazoa > Chordata > Aves > Tinamiformes > Tinamidae > Nothocercus > Nothocercus julius. The sequence goes on along the minus strand of VZSV01000049.1, from coordinate 3,508,991 downwards.
GCCTTGCAGCTTTGATGACAAGGTCAAGAGGACCATAGTTCATGACCCCAGTCCTGAGCATCGGAGAATAACTAAGTCTAGCTTTACCCTGTAGACTTGGGCTGAAAATGCTTGGTCAACCCACCGCAATGCCATGCTGGAAATCTTGTCCATGCTAGGAGCTGTGAAAGCGATAGGCACAACTAGTGAAGGTGGATTTTGTGAGCAGGATACTGTTTTTTGTAAGCTGGAATGATCATCGTACTGAAGATGAGTCTTGAGTTAATACTCAGTCTCAGATGAGTCTCAGTTAATGCTGAGACTTCAGCTCATGCAGGATGAAGGTGTCTTCAGCTGCCAGTGACATGCATGAGATGTGAGTAAATTCATCATCTTGCTAGCGTTTGCCACAGAAATCATGTTTCCAAAAGCTGAATGTTGTTTTCTGGAAATGATTTTAGAAGGTGTTTAAAAACTTCTATTAAATTATTTTCTTCCAAGGAGAGTACTTAGTGTTCATTCAATTGCTTGAATTGATCGCTAGACCAGTTTTGTTTTGTTCTGTTTCATCTTGTTTTCTGAGTAGCTCAATCTACAGAGGAGTTAAAAACTAGGCAGTGACAATAAAGGAAGACTGTAATGGCAGAAAAAGTCTGATCTTCTTAATTTTCCTGATAAGGGCCAAAAAAAAAAAAAAAAAAAAAAAAAAGTGCTATGAGCATTATCTGAAGCTGTATGGTCCATGTATATATCATTTAAATCCTACCTGCAGCTTGGTGAGGCACTTATGAGCTGTACAACTGCCCAAGGCTTGAAGGGCTTGAAAACTCATGAAACCAAGTGCTCCACGCTCCACCATCCCATTCCCAGCACTTCTGCTGTGCTGCATCCCTTGCTGTGGGGCTGCAAACTGCTCTGATAGAAAGTCAAGGCTAACAGGGGTAGTTCAAACATATTCAAAAGCCTTTAAACCTCAATGAAGTATAAAAACATTTCAAATATTCTGAACATCTGTGCTATTGCAAAGGAGTGGAAGAAGAAAGTCTTAAGAAAACCTGGGCAAGCCATCCTTGAGAGTATGAGAGAAAAGATATGCCAGGACCAGATTGCTCCTCAGGGCTTTCAAGGAAGCATGCAGTACTTTGTATTGCACCTTTGCCCTGTTTCTTAGAGATCAATTTACCCATGTCTGATTTTCTGGCCCTGGTGAATGGAGAAACCCAGCTACTGGAGAACCAGACATTGTTACTGGAGGTTACTGAACTCTACTTTGGTCTTTGCGATAACAACTTACAAGCACTGGACTGAGATCTGTCATACTCCTAAACATCATTTGATAAACTAGTGGGGGTGGGAAGGTTTGGGAAACCTCCAATTCTTTTGTGGCCTTTACTTTTCAGTGTCTCCACTTAACCACCCCCACACACTACTACTGTCTGTCTTGTCGAATTTAGACTGTAAATTCTTCAGGGCAGGGACTGTCTCTCACCGCGTGTTTGCGTGGTGAGGCCCTGATCCTGATTGGCAGCTCTGAGTACACTACAAATCTATTTTAACATAACCCCAAATTGAAATCCTGTGTGTCTGAGCCTTAGGGGATGTGGGACCGTGTTCAGGAAAGCAGACTCTGAGAAAGACTGAAAGGTCATTGAAGACAATGTATTGAATATGAACTGTAGAAGTGGAGCTAATGGCTAGGAGACAAGGCTTGAGACAAATTTTCCTCTCGATCAAACGAAAGCAAGTTGAATAGGACTATGGAGGCATCACTAACCATGTATCAGGATACTGGAAGAACCTGGGACTGACATGTATGCCCATTTCTCATGTCTATCTTTTTAAAAAGTCACTGAGAATATAGAAAGGGTTTAAGAAAGAGATGACTTAGAGGCTGGAAATCTCACCAAGCTTGAGTCGCCTAAATGACATATCTAAGTGAAGGTCATAGTTGCCCTAGGATACTCGCATAGTTGCTGGAGAGATAAGCACCTCCAAGGGATATTCACATTTGAGATGAGTTGAGCTGCTTTCTGGAGGTGCCTCCGTTGATTGTACAGGCACTCTCAGGCAAGCAGGCACAGATAGCTACGTAACTTAAGTTCCATCAATCTTCACACCCCTAGAAAGAATAATTATGACACAGAGTATGTTTAGCTTATTAGAAAGAAGGTTAGGAAGAGACTTGCTGACACGGTAAACTACCCACAGAGGAAGAAAATTTTCAATAGGATATGGCTGTTTCATCTAGCAGACAAAGGTATAACAAGATCCAGTGACTGGAAGTCGAAGCCAAACAGATTCAAGCTATAGATAAGGTGCAAATTTTAGCAGCAAGAGTAATGAACCTAGGGAGCAATTTACAACAGAGGTGTTAGATTTTCCATGACTTGAAGACTCTAAATCAAGATGTGATGTCTTTCTAAAAGATATGCTATCGCTTAGCCATTAGTTATGGAGCTACAGAGATTGCTGGGTGATATGCAGAAGGTTACACTAGATGGTCGTAAAAGCGCTGTCTAGTGATAAAATGCACTAATCTAAATAATGATAATAAATAATCCCTCATAAGAAATTGATTTTACATACGCTATACGAGCTCATTGTTACTCAGGTAAAATTGCCAACACTTTTAGGGCCTGCAATAAGTGGATGAAGCACATGTCTTACTGGGCCTCCCAGCAATGGGCATATATTCTTCTTTTCCTTGCAGACTCTTTACAGCCTAATCCTCCATCTCTTGAACTCTGTATTATTCAGTGCAGTGGCTGTAATACTGCTCATTCACACATTCTTATATATGCATATATACACACAGATATGTATTTATATACACATACATACATCAAGGCAGCTTTATGGAGTCTATTGAGCTGGATACAAGCTCCTAAGAATGGTGTTCAGAGCTGAAGTCCTAATCTGGGAAAGAAATTGCCTTCTTCACAGAGATTTTGTAACATGCCCTCCACAATGCTTGGAGTGTATGGGGGAGAACTAGTGTTAGGAAAACACTAAAGCTGACGAGCATGTTTTCCTGGTCTTTCTCAGTCAATACAGCTAAAGGATAAACACAGTCACAGGACTGACTTGCAGAATTTCCTATTTTGCCTTGATGCAGCTGTATTCCCCTAGGGCCACAGCTGGTTTCCATTGCCTAGGTGGCTACAGATGAACCTGAAACATCCACTGCAGATGAGACAATTTGATGTTTGCTCCAGAGGACACTAGTGGGTGACACAGTGTGTGCTGCTAAGCACTGAAGCTGTCAAAGTATATTTGTCTGTGATATGGGGGATTACATTCCGTTTGCTAAACGTGCAGGACAGCTGTCAATCATATGTGCCTAAAAGGTATGCAAGGTATGCAGATACAAGGAAGCTACAGCCAGCCACCGAAATGAGAACAGGATTTCAAGCGCCAGGATACTCTGCATATTCATTAGCATGCTTTTTTTTTTTTTTTTTTTTTTTTTTTTCCAGAAAAGGATGAGAGAATTTGAGAAAAATTGAGCAAATAATTGCTGTCTGTGACAGCTGCAATTAATGTGCTAATAAGCTAAGGTTTCTGAAGCCCTTCTTTCCCAGTAACTAAGAAATTTCAAATACTCATCCCATTACTGCATGGTGTCAGAGAACATTCTGCAGCAGTTATTTGGTGACTGTAAGCTCTTTGGAAAACGAAGCCTAAACAACAACAGAATGTTTCCTGACATTGCCTACTCTTATTAATCCATAAATAGACGACAGCAGACAATAATAAAATTCTCATGATAAAGCACTAACCTGGAGGCCGGGAAGCATAGGCTTAGTCACAGCTTCTTAATTCTATTTCTTCTGACCTTGATGAGGCAACTCAATCTCTTCTTGACCTCTGTTCTCAGTTTGGGGGTGTTTCTGGATTGCAAGCTCCATCTCACTGTCCATCATTACTAAGAGACTATAAAGTACGCAGCCCAACAGGCTTAATCTTGGATGTTGCACATCATATATATGAAAATTTACGGGAAAGGATGCAAATAGAAACTTAAACATTGAAGCCAGTAGCAAACGTACTTGGGTTTACATTCTGGAAGAGGAAGAGATTGTCTCCTTGGAGAGAGTGAAAACAATTAGTGCTCACCATAATTTTCATTCCTCCATCTCCAAAGCACTTTACAAAGGCTGATAAGTACCATTAACCCCATTTTACAGATGGATGGGAAGCAGCATCATGGAGCAGCAAAGTGAGTTGCTCGAGGCCATACAGTAACTCAGCAGCAGCTATGCAAATAGAAACCAAGTGTCCTGGTGCCAAGCCTTATTCCTTGGCCCATGCAGCTTTGACACAGGAGACCTGACCTCATTCCAACACTTGTGAAAGCGGCAGTTTCCTTCACCACAAGCCTAAGCAGGTAGAGGGTGTCAATGACTGAGCCTTCTTCAACAATACTCACCATCCTTGTGCAATAATTGCTCCACAGATTTTTTTTTTTTTTTTGTGAGCTTGATGAATGTTTTATTTACATGGAAATGTCTCAGCTAACACCCACAGTAAACACAAGGCGGTAGTCAAAACGTTGCTACATCTATTATCACAGAGAGTGGGCTGAAAGATATGCCTGCGTCTGCTGTGAGCAGGCCTTATTTTATTAGCACTGTGGTGCTTCCAGTGTTTGCAAGGGAGAGGAACCATCTACTTGCACATGATGGTGGCCACATTTTAAAGGCTCCCATCCCCTGAGGCTCCTTATTTCCCTATTGCACATCTGAATTCATTTTTAAATGACGTTTACAGCTAAAATGCTATGGATGATGCTTATTGGTAAGGATGGTGCATGGTAAATCAGGTACCTTGCCTTGGCACAGAGGCTACCTGGAGCCCAGGTAGGGGCTCAGGACCTGCTGCAATGCCCAATGTCCCTAGAGTGTTGTTTGCTCTGCAGGCAACTAAATGTGATGATTTCAGCCGTGGTCAGGGAGCCGAGTGGCTGATTTTTCTACTCCTGTGTTTGCTAGCAGCTCTGCAGGAGTCACATAAGACTGTATCTGCCCTACCTGACTTTGGAGATTTTACTGAGAAGCCTGGTTTTGGAGACTCAGGGCTCCCCTGCTGTGCCTGAGTGTCCCGATGGGAGATCTGTCTCCCATTGCAGCTGCCTGTCTGTATCCATTGACAAAGAAGTCATTGCGCCCGTAATTAACGCGTTCCTCATAATTAATGGGATTCATACAATTGCAGTCTTCAGTCTTTGATTTTTTGACTGCTAGTGCAAAATTTCTGTGTTGAAGGTCAGCAACATAAGTCTCCAAAGCTTCCTAAGCTGAGTACTCCCAAACTGAGGTTATTGGGACTTTACTTCTTTGGCAACCCCTCTGTGTTTTGCATCTGTAAAATGGGGACGTTGCCATTCTTTCTGGTTCAGTAGAGACCTACAGCACAGGGAACAAAAGTCTGCATTATGGGTATATTTGCTCTAACTCAGCTTCTACTGCCTACTCTGTATTAGCAGTGTTTCTGTAGCATAGCAGTGGTCCCAATAGCCGGTCACTCAATAATGACCAGCACCACATGCTCCAGAAGACCGAAAGAAGTGTAACATGATTAGGATTAAAGGCACAATGCTTTCTTATATAGAAGGATACCTGCCAGAAAGAAATCATGGATGCATAGGAAGCTGCTGCCAAATACAACTCCATGATGCATGGAAAGCGCTATGGAAATGCCAAGTATTACTATCTGTTATTACAGACACGCTGTAACATGGCTATTTATTGTAGTTGATACATGTCATCCTTTTCCTTCTTTTGTCTAATTGCAACTTTCAGGTTGTTAATCTTGTCGCTCTGTGTGCATTTGTGTGTGTAAGAGTATATACTTACATGCATGCAGGTAGGGTACTGATTTGCATTAAAGAAAGCAATTGAAGTCTGTAATACTTAATGTAGGAAACATAGGGATGGGCTGTGTGGTCAGCAGTCTTAAGTCCTTCAGAATTTTCCCTATGCAAGACAATTTATAAACGTATTCTCCAAGAAAACCGAAAGCTATTCCCCAATAAAGTAATAAATAGTATATAGGATAGCCTGGGGTGATAAGTGTGTGTTGGGAGGGGACTCTAATATGATTTGGAAAAAATCTTTATTAATGAGAAATCATCTGCATGACTCATAGTCTGTCTGACTTTTATTTTGTGGATAATTTTTTCCCACTAATACCTGTTCTTTTCATTCACTCTTCTTTTAGAGTTATTAACATACCAAATAGCTGTGCTACTTTTTCGCATAAAAATCTTCCTTTGCAAAATTCAAGTCCTTAAAAATTCTTTAATATTTTAGTAGTGCAATTTTTGAGGACTATGATTTATCTCAATGCTGATACATATGACCCCCGTATTTTTCTTACCAGGTATAAACCAGGGTGATATGGACAGACTTAAATTTGTCAGGAAGAGGAGGATGTAAACAAAAAGGGTCAAAGAGGAGATAAAAATAAAACCACTGGGTCATTCCTGTGAAGATTTTAAATGGCTGTACGCTAATGTAAGATGTATGGGGAATAAGCCAGAGGAATTGGGAATCTTATTACATAATTAGAATTATGTCTTAATTGGCTTAGCAGAGGTTTCCTAGGTTAGTGCACATGACTAGAATATTGATGTAAAAAAGGCAGTTGTTCAAAAAGGACAGCAGAAACAATAGAAGATGCTGCTGTTTGTGTATCAAGGACACAACATTGGCTCCGAGACCCAGCAAACAGCATGAGATGGACCTGCTGAATCCATCTTGCCAAAATAAAAATGAAATCAGCAGCATGGAGTGTTGGGTTTGGGGTGACAAGCAGACAGGGTAGGTCAGATAGTGGGGTGGTTTTGAACAACTCATGGAATTTGTCAGCCCGCTGTATGTTGGTGTCAGAGTTGGAGGATGGATGTCATGACACCCACATGTCTGTTGGGAAGAAACGCAGTACAAATGGCTCTGCAATAGCTTTTGGGTTCCTCTAGAAACAGCCTTTTAACCTAAATGTTGGGACAGTTGACCAAAGAGAAGGCTCTTGCTGATTCTAACCCATGTATATATGAACTGTGTGAGAAAATCGAGTAGGGAGATACTGGGATGATTATCCTTGAAACCAAGGAAGACAAGAGGCAGAAGCAGGAATTAAAAATGCAAGGAAAGAATAATGGTCTCTAAGCACAGCAATGTTAATAAACTCAAACTTATTTGCTAAAAAACATGTTGTGGGAGGCAAAGTTAGCAGTAATGTGACTCAAGGAACACTGAAACAACTTTGGGGCCATGAGCACAAATTATCATAATGTAGAAGAAAGTTTAGGAAACTTCATAGGAGATTTTCCAGTCCATGATCATCTCCTTTATATGAAATTCAGGAAAAAATGAAGAATTCAGCAAGTTACAGGGAGGTCAAATTAGTGGGAAATCATATAAGCATAAGCACATAGGGACAAATCAGGGAGCAAAAATGTTACCCAAGGATTTATTTCAATATAGAAGCATACTAGGTAGGTGCATTAGTAATAATAAGAGAGGAAAGAACATGAAGAAATAACACAGCAAAACATGTTTATTTTTAACTTGAATCAGTTAATTTGTTCACCACAATGTCCTGCAAACTGTTGTACTGGCACAAATGTGTAGTAATGCAAGGAAAAAAAGGAAAAGGAAGGGGAAGCAAAGGGAGTAGGGGCCTAAAACAGTTCTATCATTAAAAGAAATGTAAGTGTAGGACCATTACTCAGTTCATAAAGAAATAAAATAACTGATGGATGTGACCAAATCATTTAATGCCTTTTTGTTTTAATATTCACTAGAAAGATGAACTGTAATTAAGTGACAGACAAAAATTAATACCAAGGATGAAGAAGTGTGAACTAGCAGTAAATATCGAAAGAATGGTGAAAGATTGCTCGAGTATGTTAGCTGTCTCCAGATCAGTGGGGTCTGAACATTTTTCCTCATAAGACATTTAAGAAATCATCAGAAGCACCCTGGTAAGAGTTTTTTTTTTTTCAGTAACTCCTGGCTGTTGATAAAATCCCAAAGTAAGCTCTTTTCTTTTGCTTTGATGAGGCTTCTGATAGGCTCTAAGGTGTCACTCCCATAACAAAGCTAGGCTTAGACGAAGCTACAATAGAAGTGGACATGCTAGAATTTTTTTCTTCAAGTGCAAAGAGTTTCCACCTGAGGACCTGCAGTGGTCAGGCTGTGATCTGATTCCGTTCAGTATTTCCACAGAGGACTAGGAGGATGAATTAAGATCTATTTCCTAGTGCTGCAGCTCACACCAAGCTAGGAGAGCTTGCAAACAAGTAGAAAACATGACAGAAATGTAGAATTCAAATTGACCTTGGTAGAAACCCTGGAATAAGATAAGTGTGAAGAGCTACACTCTTCACAGGAGCAATCAGCTGCAATATTACACGGAGCAGTTCTGCCTATATAAAGCAAGCTTGGGGTTAAAACTGCACAACAATATACTGCTGTGAAACAGTGTCATATTGGAATGTGCAACTAGACATGCAAGTCAGATACATTAATTTCTTCTAATTGCTACCTTAGCAGAGGTACAACAGCCAGTTTGGTGTGCCATATTGCCAAAAATACTGCATAAGCAGCAGAAAATGCCCAGGGAAAGGAAATGAAAAAGATCAAAAAAGGTGTCTGCTGAAGGAAGGCTGAAGAAATTGGTTTTGTTCTGTAAAGAGTGGGCTGAGGGTCAGTGTCACAATTTACAGTATGAAAATGCTGCTGCAAAGAGGGCATAAGTACATTCAGTACATGTCCACCAGCAACTGCACAAGAGAAAAACACAGATGGGAACAACTACTTAAAAAACACTCTAACGGAGAGTATAGATAAACAGTGGGTAATTTTTCTAAAGACATAAAAAGTCAAGTATCATTATCTTAAAGAGTGCCCTCTTCCCAACCCAGGAAGACTGGATTAAAGTTTGGACCAAAATCCACATTTGCTAAATTCTCACACATTTGCAGTCACCATTGTCATTACCAGGATAAAATTCATCTCAGAATAATTGCTGATTGGATTTATCTCATAGAGGAAAGGCTCATCTCTCATATCCTGAGCCTGTAAAATCAGGCAGGATGTAGAATACAGTTCCTGGCACGTGTTGCTTTCAGGAAGATTCCTAAATAATGTCCAAACCATCCTTCCTGAGATATTTGGCAATTGTGATCTCAAGTATGGTAAGATGCTAAAAGAGCTCATAAATCACGTATTTTGTTGTTTTTTTGTTATTNTTTTTTTTTTTTTTTTGTGAGCTTGATGAATGTTTTATTTACATGGAAATGTCTCAGCTAACACCCACAGTAAACACAAGGCGGTAGTCAAAACGTTGCTACATCTATTATCACAGAGAGTGGGCTGAAAGATATGCCTGCGTCTGCTGTGAGCAGGCCTTATTTTATTAGCACTGTGGTGCTTCCAGTGTTTGCAAGGGAGAGGAACCATCTACTTGCACATGATGGTGGCCACATTTTAAAGGCTCCCATCCCCTGAGGCTCCTTATTTCCCTATTGCACATCTGAATTCATTTTTAAATGACGTTTACAGCTAAAATGCTATGGATGATGCTTATTGGTAAGGATGGTGCATGGTAAATCAGGTACCTTGCCTTGGCACAGAGGCTACCTGGAGCCCAGGTAGGGGCTCAGGACCTGCTGCAATGCCCAATGTCCCTAGAGTGTTGTTTGCTCTGCAGGCAACTAAATGTGATGATTTCAGCCGTGGTCAGGGAGCCGAGTGGCTGATTTTTCTACTCCTGTGTTTGCTAGCAGCTCTGCAGGAGTCACATAAGACTGTATCTGCCCTACCTGACTTTGGAGATTTTACTGAGAAGCCTGGTTTTGGAGACTCAGGGCTCCCCTGCTGTGCCTGAGTGTCCCGATGGGAGATCTGTCTCCCATTGCAGCTGCCTGTCTGTATCCATTGACAAAGAAGTCATTGCGCCCGTAATTAACGCGTTCCTCATAATTAATGGGATTCATACAATTGCAGTCTTCAGTCTTTGATTTTTTGACTGCTAGTGCAAAATTTCTGTGTTGAAGGTCAGCAACATAAGTCTCCAAAGCTTCCTAAGCTGAGTACTCCCAAACTGAGGTTATTGGGACTTTACTTCTTTGGCAACCCCTCTGTGTTTTGCATCTGTAAAATGGGGACGTTGCCATTCTTTCTGGTTCAGTAGAGACCTACAGCACAGGGAACAAAAGTCTGCATTATGGGTATATTTGCTCTAACTCAGCTTCTACTGCCTACTCTGTATTAGCAGTGTTTCTGTAGCATAGCAGTGGTCCCAATAGCCGGTCACTCAATAATGACCAGCACCACATGCTCCAGAAGACCGAAAGAAGTGTAACATGATTAGGATTAAAGGCACAATGCTTTCTTATATAGAAGGATACCTGCCAGAAAGAAATCATGGATGCATAGGAAGCTGCTGCCAAATACAACTCCATGATGCATGGAAAGCGCTATGGAAATGCCAAGTATTACTATCTGTTATTACAGACACGCTGTAACATGGCTATTTATTGTAGTTGATACATGTCATCCTTTTCCTTCTTTTGTCTAATTGCAACTTTCAGGTTGTTAATCTTGTCGCTCTGTGTGCATTTGTGTGTGTAAGAGTATATACTTACATGCATGCAGGTAGGGTACTGATTTGCATTAAAGAAAGCAATTGAAGTCTGTAATACTTAATGTAGGAAACATAGGGATGGGCTGTGTGGTCAGCAGTCTTAAGTCCTTCAGAATTTTCCCTATGCAAGACAATTTATAAACGTATTCTCCAAGAAAACCGAAAGCTATTCCCCAATAAAGTAATAAATAGTATATAGGATAGCCTGGGGTGATAAGTGTGTGTTGGGAGGGGACTCTAATATGATTTGGAAAAAATCTTTATTAATGAGAAATCATCTGCATGACTCATAGTCTGTCTGACTTTTATTTTGTGGATAATTTTTTCCCACTAATACCTGTTCTTTTCATTCACTCTTCTTTTAGAGTTATTAACATACCAAATAGCTGTGCTACTTTTTCGCATAAAAATCTTCCTTTGCAAAATTCAAGTCCTTAAAAATTCTTTAATATTTTAGTAGTGCAATTTTTGAGGACTATGATTTATCTCAATGCTGATACATATGACCCCCGTATTTTTCTTACCAGGTATAAACCAGGGTGATATGGACAGACTTAAATTTGTCAGGAAGAGGAGGATGTAAACAAAAAGGGTCAAAGAGGAGATAAAAATAAAACCACTGGGTCATTCCTGTGAAGATTTTAAATGGCTGTACGCTAATGTAAGATGTATGGGGAATAAGCCAGAGGAATTGGGAATCTTATTACATAATTAGAATTATGTCTTAATTGGCTTAGCAGAGGTTTCCTAGGTTAGTGCACATGACTAGAATATTGATGTAAAAAAGGCAGTTGTTCAAAAAGGACAGCAGAAACAATAGAAGATGCTGCTGTTTGTGTATCAAGGACACAACATTGGCTCCGAGACCCAGCAAACAGCATGAGATGGACCTGCTGAATCCATCTTGCCAAAATAAAAATGAAATCAGCAGCATGGAGTGTTGGGTTTGGGGTGACAAGCAGACAGGGTAGGTCAGATAGTGGGGTGGTTTTGAACAACTCATGGAATTTGTCAGCCCGCTGTATGTTGGTGTCAGAGTTGGAGGATGGATGTCATGACACCCACATGTCTGTTGGGAAGAAACGCAGTACAAATGGCTCTGCAATAGCTTTTGGGTTCCTCTAGAAACAGCCTTTTAACCTAAATGTTGGGACAGTTGACCAAAGAGAAGGCTCTTGCTGATTCTAACCCATGTATATATGAACTGTGTGAGAAAATCGAGTAGGGAGATACTGGGATGATTATCCTTGAAACCAAGGAAGACAAGAGGCAGAAGCAGGAATTAAAAATGCAAGGAAAGAATAATGGTCTCTAAGCACAGCAATGTTAATAAACTCAAACTTATTTGCTAAAAAACATGTTGTGGGAGGCAAAGTTAGCAGTAATGTGACTCAAGGAACACTGAAACAACTTTGGGGCCATGAGCACAAATTATCATAATGTAGAAGAAAGTTTAGGAAACTTCATAGGAGATTTTCCAGTCCATGATCATCTCCTTTATATGAAATTCAGGAAAAAATGAAGAATTCAGCAAGTTACAGGGAGGTCAAATTAGTGGGAAATCATATAAGCATAAGCACATAGGGACAAATCAGGGAGCAAAAATGTTACCCAAGGATTTATTTCAATATAGAAGCATACTAGGTAGGTGCATTAGTAATAATAAGAGAGGAAAGAACATGAAGAAATAACACAGCAAAACATGTTTATTTTTAACTTGAATCAGTTAATTTGTTCACCACAATGTCCTGCAAACTGTTGTACTGGCACAAATGTGTAGTAATGCAAGGAAAAAAAGGAAAAGGAAGGGGAAGCAAAGGGAGTAGGGGCCTAAAACAGTTCTATCATTAAAAGAAATGTAAGTGTAGGACCATTACTCAGTTCATAAAGAAATAAAATAACTGATGGATGTGACCAAATCATTTAATGCCTTTTTGTTTTAATATTCACTAGAAAGATGAACTGTAATTAAGTGACAGACAAAAATTAATACCAAGGATGAAGAAGTGTGAACTAGCAGTAAATATCGAAAGAATGGTGAAAGATTGCTCGAGTATGTTAGCTGTCTCCAGATCAGTGGGGTCTGAACATTTTTCCTCATAAGACATTTAAGAAATCATCAGAAGCACCCTGGTAAGAGTTTTTTTTTTTTCAGTAACTCCTGGCTGTTGATAAAATCCCAAAGTAAGCTCTTTTCTTTTGCTTTGATGAGGCTTCTGATAGGCTCTAAGGTGTCACTCCCATAACAAAGCTAGGCTTAGACGAAGCTACAATAGAAGTGGACATGCTAGAATTTTTTTCTTCAAGTGCAAAGAGTTTCCACCTGAGGACCTGCAGTGGTCAGGCTGTGATCTGATTCCGTTCAGTATTTCCACAGAGGACTAGGAGGATGAATTAAGATCTATTTCCTAGTGCTGCAGCTCACACCAAGCTAGGAGAGCTTGCAAACAAGTAGAAAACATGACAGAAATGTAGAATTCAAATTGACCTTGGTAGAAACCCTGGAATAAGATAAGTGTGAAGAGCTACACTCTTCACAGGAGCAATCAGCTGCAATATTACACGGAGCAGTTCTGCCTATATAAAGCAAGCTTGGGGTTAAAACTGCACAACAATATACTGCTGTGAAACAGTGTCATATTGGAATGTGCAACTAGACATGCAAGTCAGATACATTAATTTCTTCTAATTGCTACCTTAGCAGAGGTACAACAGCCAGTTTGGTGTGCCATATTGCCAAAAATACTGCATAAGCAGCAGAAAATGCCCAGGGAAAGGAAATGAAAAAGATCAAAAAAGGTGTCTGCTGAAGGAAGGCTGAAGAAATTGGTTTTGTTCTGTAAAGAGTGGGCTGAGGGTCAGTGTCACAATTTACAGTATGAAAATGCTGCTGCAAAGAGGGCATAAGTACATTCAGTACATGTCCACCAGCAACTGCACAAGAGAAAAACACAGATGGGAACAACTACTTAAAAAACACTCTAACGGAGAGTATAGATAAACAGTGGGTAATTTTTCTAAAGACATAAAAAGTCAAGTATCATTATCTTAAAGAGTGCCCTCTTCCCAACCCAGGAAGACTGGATTAAAGTTTGGACCAAAATCCACATTTGCTAAATTCTCACACATTTGCAGTCACCATTGTCATTACCAGGATAAAATTCATCTCAGAATAATTGCTGATTGGATTTATCTCATAGAGGAAAGGCTCATCTCTCATATCCTGAGCCTGTAAAATCAGGCAGGATGTAGAATACAGTTCCTGGCACGTGTTGCTTTCAGGAAGATTCCTAAATAATGTCCAAACCATCCTTCCTGAGATATTTGGCAATTGTGATCTCAAGTATGGTAAGATGCTAAAAGAGCTCATAAATCACGTATTTTGTTTTTTTTTTGTTATTGTTGTCTCTTTTTTTTTTTTTTTTTTTTTGAACGGGAGGACAATTTCTGGTAGTTTCATGCAAATCACTTAGTCTATTCTTTTCTGATACAATTGGCCTCTCATCAAGTAGCAGATAATAAGGGGTGATTGCCTATGCAATTCAGCAGAGCTGGGCTTAAATCAACAGTTTGAGCTAGGCAGTAAGGGGCTGAGGGCTGCACTGACAAGTGCATTGTGACATGGAGGTGCTTGCAGCCTTCTGCAACATGTTAGCAGGGAAGGAGCCACCTGCCAGGAGAGCAATGGACTGGATTGCATCTTCCTTGAGCCAGCCTGGCAGGTCACCACCTCTGCAAATGGTCACACCAAAAGGGCACTGAACAACCCATAGGTGCCAAAAAGCCAAGACTTCAATAAAAGGGAGTGTTTTTGTATGCAAGAATAAGTAGGATCTCTGTAAGGTCAGCGGGGAAGGCCAATCTGTTGAAAGCTAAGGGAGATTAATTCAAGGAGAGCTAGAGATGGGAAGGGCTGAATATTTCCCCATATCTGGGGTAATTTGTGCCATATTTGTATGCGTATGTGTGTGCAAGTGTGATAGCGCTCAGGAGAAGGAGCAAGAGGGGGTTATCTATAAAAATATAAAAATATCATTGATAGAAGACTGTCCGGGGACAGGAAGACCTGGAGAACTGTAAAAGAAGAAGCCATCCTCAGGAAATTTCATGCCCCGTTTTACAAATAAATAAATAAATAAATAAATAAACTTCCACAAAGAAAAAAAGCAGAAATCTGAGCTACTTTGTATATATTAGAGATGAGTATAGCATTTTTTTAAAAGGTATAACTGCAACAAGATGTCCTCATTAAATCTCTGTTTCAACATATCTGTTGAAGGAGCAGAGCAACACTCGGGGTCCTGTGAGACTCCTGCCAGCCCCAGAAGCTGACAGCTCTCACAGCACACTGTAAGGCTTCTATTTTTCCCCAAGTTTTGGCCTGTGATTAATTGGTTTAATTTTACTTAGCAAAGTTCAATTTATTCTTTACAGGCACCATTAGTATTTGAGTGTCGGCTTTTGTGGTGATGGATGCTATAAAGAGTTGGGAGGGACATGGTTTTCTTGTCCTCACAAAAGTATCCTAGATTTAAAAAAAAAAAAAAAAAAAGTCATACAGAAATGAAACCAAGACCTCCTAAGGAAACGGGGAAAGGGAGTGCGTGCAGACATTGTGTCATTACTAGCAATTTGCTTTTCGGAACGGCCACTTCAGATGCCCAGACCTCTTGAGCTGTCCCTCGAGAGCATGGCCTCACATCCTGGCTCCCAGAGGCAAGTCTCTCTCTTTCACCCTCTGTTGCTCAAGCTCTTTAGGTGAATAAATATGTGTTTATTGAAGCAAGGATTTCAGCATGTGAATTTCTTATATCCCAAATTACTTTTTAACTACGGGACCAAAGAGCCTGTCTCCTTTCTGGTCGAATGAATATTTCATTATTTATGCAGCTGCAGCAGGACCTTGCTGGTCACCAAACAGCCAGGTCTTTTGGGGTGAGTGACTTTCTGCTTCACAGATGCATAGCCGTGGCCAGAAAACACTTTCCTGACAAAAATTTAAGCTGGTGTGTTTTTGTGTGACTGATTCCAGTTTCAGCAAATTTATATTTTCATGTAAAGGACAGAAATGGAGAGATTTCATTGAAAATTTCAGGCTAGCTGTCATGATGAGCAGCAAGTCTCCTGCGAATCCATGGTGACCACAGTTTTGATTATCAAGGTGTTATAGTGTGGATTATCTGAAAATACAATGGACATATGCAAAGCTCCTGATAGCCAAATCTAGCCGCCCTGGGGCTTTTGAGAACTGCTGTTCTAGAAAATCCTAAGATGGATTGGAAGTGGCAGGATCCTAGTCCAGCATCAGCCAGCTCCCCGCATTAAATCCTGTTTACAGTGGAGCAGAGCGCTTGCTCTAATTGAGAAAAGTAGTTAAAAGATTATCTCATCTCATAAATGGTTAGAATTCTCAAGTGGTAAGATGGTTGGGTGAAAATACATTTAAATATATTTTTAGTGCATTGTTGCTGTGCTCCAATCATAAAATGCAAAGTACATGAAAGCAGCAATTTCAACGGGAGTTTTTAGAGAGGAAAACTAAGGGCTTGTACTGTTGCACTGTTGCTAAATTCTTGTTCTTGACCAAAACAATGTAATCTGAAACATTTTTGGATCTGTTTATTTCTTTGCCATTTCTTTAGGTATTTTTTTTTTTTTTTTTTTATCCTATACTAAATGATTGGTTTAGACAGCACATTTGACTGTGAAGTTTGATGGTAGTGTCTTTGCATTGCATTGCCACCTAGAAACTTCTGCTGAGATCAGGACCTTATGTCCTAGCATGCATGTACTAGGTAGGCACATGCGCGGCTACAGAAGGAGACAAAGCTTGTCTGATGAGCTAAGCACATAATTCAGCCAAAGGTGCAAGAAAAAGTTGTGATACTATTTCTAAAAATGAGGAAATAAGTAGCCCAAGGTCACCCAAAATGTCAGTACGAAAGGCAGAAGGATCCAGGCTACCTGAATCCCCATTCTGATACCTCACTTATGAGTTTATTATTTTTTATCTTCTGTGATTCAGAACTGAGTATTGGAGCAACTACACAGAGAGGCAGAGATTAAACAACTGTGCTTTTTGTTTGCTTATTTGATTGATTTTAATGGAATTGTCTCTAAGAGCAATATCATATCCTCTTGCTCTTTTGCCAGTGGCTAAACCTAAAGCACAGGGAAGTGGACAAAAGGCAGGTTGAAAACATCTGTGACCTGTAAATCTGTAAGGTTTGTAAGATGTGTAATCAAAGCTGATAATGATGACATGATAACAGGAAAAAGCTTTGCAGCAACTTAATTTGACTAAAATTAATTAAACTTGCAAGTGTAAACATGTTTCATACAGTGAGGTGTGGCAAGATCTGAGCACTCTGGTTTATGACACGAATAGACAGACAGATCACTAAGGTCTTTCATAGGGTCCATTTAGGCCTTAATAATGCAAACTCCCAGGGTTTTAAGAGCTATTCAGTCTGCAAAAACAAAGCTGAGTCTGAAGGACTGACCTTTCCCTGGTAAACTTATCTAACCTCTCTTTATGAGGTGTGCATGAAGGTCACAAAATCAGATCAGGAGATATAGACTAAGGGACAGGGTCATATCCAAGCAGTTCAAGTAATTGTAAGATGACTGTTGTGAAGAAAATATGCAATGAAGCCAGGAAAAATGCAGCTGAGACCAAAGCCTTTCAAAACAACAAGGGGTGCAATTCCAGGCAATGAGAATCATGGGATTATGGCAGAAAGAAATGAGAACTCTTTTTTTTTCCTATGGACTTCTCTAGGAGACAGAATTTCATACTGGATCTCCTCAGACTTTTTCCCTTTTCATTCAACTTGTACATAAGTCCTTGGGGGACTTATGTAACCTCTTTGTGCCTCCTTTTTCCCATCTGCGGAGAAAAGAAAAAAAAAACTTTTGAAAAAGTGGAGAGGAAAGTAGAGAGAAGATCTCTTAGAGAGAAGCAAGATCTTTTGCACCACAGCGTAGTGCCAGAACTGGTAGTCTGCTCCACTGAAACTCAACACAAGCTTCGCATAAACCATACTGGAGCGAAAAGCTCATGTTTTATGTAATCGTGAACATAAGCTATAGCTTCAAGTCAGCAACACTGTCAATTTAACCCGTGAGCCAGAACCATCGAGGATCCAGTAAGCAAGGACGTGCCAGCCATTCCAACATGTTCTCTGTAGTTTGCATAATCTTGTTATACTCAGTCCCACTGCATTATAAAGCCACACCTTTACCAAAGACCTAATTAAGTACAGTGCATTTGATGTTATAGGACAGGACAGTCAACAGAAGTATCTCTGGCTTTACTACAGACTTGCTCAAAGACCTTGAGAAGTCTCCTAACCTCTTCATGCCTCTGTTGACTCATTTATAAATTAAGGACAATAATATTTCTTTCTCTGATGAGGTGGTGTCATGAAGGGGAATTCATGAATAGATATCAAGTCTCCTGAGCTCCTTAGAGGACAAGCTTAATCACAGTGTAATTTTTATTCTGGTTTCCTAAAGGCTTATGCAGTTGTTCTGTCTGTCCATCTGCTTATCAGCCTCCTTACTAACAACTGAAATCATTGTTGAATTAATCACGTTGGACAAGGGCTAGAGGCCTCCAAGAAAATATAACGAGGTTCTGATAAGTTTCATGAAAATTAATAGGAGGGTAGCAGAGAAAGACTGAAATTAATATCCTTCAAATCTAGGAGCAACCCTTAGTTTGGAGAGGCTGCAATAGGACTCTTTGCTGCTTGGTTTGAAATAGCACAGTCACCCTAGGTGTACTGACCAGCTAGTTATCACATGTGTATTTTGGAACCAGTCACAACATGCGGTGCCTTTTGCCAGCTGGTAATTGCTAGACTTAGAAGAGAGCCTGGAGGCACTAAGTGTACCAAGGTGGAATGATAATCTATGGGAAATCCACAGGAATTGGAATGACTTTGGAAGTGCTGGGTGAGATTATAAACGGATCAGGAAGAAAAGAAAGATCTGGGGTCATTGTAGTAAGGTGATAGATAGGCTGCAATAGGAACCCATAGTTTTGCAGGCTTTGTTTGGTCCTCTACTTACCGAAATACTTCTTAATTATTATTGGAATATCTGTTTACTGTTTTGAATGGCTGATTTCAAGAGAGTTAGAGAGTTTAAAAAATTACAGGAAGTCGAACAGAAATGCTAAACCTTTTTTTTTTTTTTTTTTTTTTTTTTTTTTTTTATGACACTCAAGATTTATTTCTGAAGATACTCATTAGCAACAGAAACCTCAAAAAGATGTTTCAAAAAATGTATATTCCATGATCAGCCCAAAACATAGACAGCAAAATCTGCCTAATTCTTGACAGGGATGTTCAACAGACAACTCCAAAACCCTGTCACAGAGTAAATCTGAAAAACATGATAGCTGTTAGCAGCTTTTCAAAGAATGAAGCCATTGTAGATGTAGAATCAGGTACTGTTCTTGCTTTGACAAGGAAGTATTTGGGATGTCAAATGTTCTGCATGCTGCCATGCATATCACCTGCTCAAGCAATGTTCAGTCAGTAAGGAAAGGTAATTGCCAGCTGTTTTGTAACTCTATAACCCCCTTAGTACACTGCCAAAATACATCAGCATTGATGTTGGCTTCAAATAAGTCTACATATTCACTAGTTTGTGATAAAGGGGATAAGAAGTGACTGGCACAAAAACAGAACAGTAGAAGAGATAAAGATAGATTGATGGCGGTGGTGGTGGTTGAGAGATAGGAAGGCTTGGTTTTCATGAACATAAAATACATTTTTTGTTCAAGATCAGAACTGGAAGAAGGATAGTAAATATGTGGTCTGACATATTTATTTATATCTTTTATCACAAGTATCTATAACTTCAATTTCTTAATGTGTATACTAATTAAATAACTGAACTAGCAGAGAAAAGATATCAAATCAAGCCTTGTAGCCAAACCAATTGAGCTACTAGGAAGCTTGCCATGAGGGCCAGATGTCACAGACAGGCATGAATCTGGATATTCTCAATTTCAAGGAAATCTCAGGTCTGCAATGTCTTGTTCAGACCTAGCTCTATTCTAAATTCAGAAACAGGAGGAAATCCAGAATAACCTTATCTTTTGCATACCCCTTAGAGGAAGGGGAGGTAGAAGGAATGTAGTAAGACCAGTATCTTTCCATCTATTGTTTGAATTTGAGACAGTTGTCCTACAAAATATTGTCTTCTTGCTTGCTTAACCCACAGACATTTCATTGACTGTTACTCATTCAGTGCATAAAAGTGTATTTCTGTGGCAGAGGCCACTGCCAATATTAGGAAATGAGTTTTGGTCAGAACTCACTTCACTTTTATATTTACTTAATTTTTTTAATTAAATAAATCAACAAAATTACTACCTGTGTGAAAAGATGGGTGTAGGAGTAACTCCTTCTCTACTGTCAGTCTGACAAATGAGCAGATTCCCAAATGCTCTTAACCTGCCTATTATTTCCTATGCAGCCAGGCACCTGATACATATCATTTCCAGTGACACGAAGCAAGTTGTAAGATGGAAGTGTCAGAGAAACAAAAGCTCTACTGCTTATGTATGGGGGGAGTTTTATGTTTCAAATTCAACAGGAATAGTTGACATATTTTAATTTATTGCTCCAGTACATTGGAGACTTGGACAACTTTCAGAGGTGTGGTAAAATGGAAATGAAGGGAGGCTGCACTTTAGCCTATTAGGGAAGCATCATGCTTAAAAACAGGTTGGTTTTTAAAGACAAATTACTACCACCCAGCCCTTGTCCTAAATCTTCTGTGTAGCTTTTGCACAAAACATTGTTCCCTTTAGGCTTTTGTTAAACTTGTTTCTGCTGGCTAACAACTCCCCGTAGGCCCATAAGAAATGCCTTGCTTCTGGTGTTCTTGGTGTCTCTTCTGGTGAAGTTCACATGCCCCTGAGATAGAGGGCTTCCCATCTCCTTGAGGTTCCTCACCCTTTTGTTTGCCTGCTTTCAATGGAAATTGCTACCATTTCTCAGGTACCATTTCTTAATTTTGTGTCCTTAGGTCTTTCATATCTACAAGGAACTTACTGCCAAAATAAATAAATAAATAAATAAATAAATAGATAAATAAATAAAACTTGGGTGCATTGCTGGAGCAATCTGGTAAAGTTTCCTCCCCCGGTGTTTACACACTCTTTCTTCTGAAGAGATTGCTTCCAGGGCTATCTTTCTAAGAAGTTTTCAACATTTATTCTTAAATTAAATAGAAAAGACAAAAATAAAAAAAGAAGAAAAGGTAGAAAATTAGCTAGAGATATAATCTGAACAGGTAAAATGGAGTGAAAAGGAATAGTAACACACTGCACTTAAGGACTTAAAATTGGTCAGAGTTAATCTGAAGTACATTAAATTCCATGTGCACAATGTTTATGCATGTATACATATAAATAGATATTAGCCCTCAGGAGTGTGCATAGTATTTATATAACATCTATCGTGGTTGTTTTTTTCCCTTACTATATATAAGCTGAGTTTCTTAAGTTCATGATCCAAGACATCATTAGAAGTATCTGCATATGAATTTGAGCCAAGTCCTCAGGGAAACTCACGTGGCATTTGCACACCCTGTTGACATTTAGAACAAAAGTCAAACCCTGAAAACATAAAATTATGGGTTAGCTTTCTTTTCAATGCCTGCATAAATTAACAGTACTGTCATCATCATCATTTAAGGCTCTGGCTGCATCAGTATGGAAATCATATTAACAGCGCTGACCCACCAGTCAATGAACCTTAAGAAGGGAGAATAAATTTCACATGGGTTCCAGTGACTTTGCGTTAGAAATCTTAGTGGAGCTTGGTAAGATACTGTGCATTATAGACCAGAAATGTGTAATGGGGAAGGGAAAGAAAAATTACTGTGCTGCTTTTCTGTGTAGGAACAGGTCTCCTCTTAATTCCATCAATAGCCCAAAATTGTTGTCAAAATTTGAGAGCTCAGGTAGAAGAAGATTTTAGTTGTAAAACAATCATAAGTATTACTTAACGGTGATCCTGTGGATTTCAGTGGCTAAAGGGAGTTTGGCCAAGGTCACCTGCCTTATTGACAATAACCTCTTCCTGCGTGAACTGTCTCACTGAAATCAGTGCAGATGACTTGGCAAGCTTGGGAAGCACTCTAGCTTAAAGAGTCTGAAATTTTCAGCATCCCTAGTTTAAAAATATGCTTCCAGAAGAGCTCAGATCCAACTTCTTTAGCTGACCGGATTGTATTTATAGTCACATTTGGCATCTACCTGACACTTCTCAGACATAGATCTCAAGGCACTTTTACAAATCACTGCTCTCTTCAGTTTACAAGAGAAGTAAGATGACTTGAGCACACGGTTGCTCAGTAACAGGGATCCAAACCCTGGTCTGAGGAGTGATGTTCTGAGCCAGAGTGCCCCTGAGGTATTAGAAATGATATGGTCTGAACAAAGCTAAAGAGAACTATCTTGATTCAAGTTGAACATTACTGTGGTGGGTCCAAAGAAGAAAAGGTGAAAATATAAATGTCCTATGTTTAGAATGTCAGTAAGGACACTTTAACGCTAGATATAAAATATATAAAATATAATACATATGTTAGACTACACATTTATTTATATGTAATTTTATATATATTAAAGTATACTATATATATTATGTATATAAAACACAGAAAGGAGATGGGTCTGTTTTATCTTATGTCAATGCATAAAGCTGTCTGAGTGCAATAATAATTCTCTGCTGGTCTGCAGACCACTGCATAGATTACTTACAAATTGTTACAAACCAATGTATAGCACAAGGCACAGATGCATAGCATAAAGCAGCAAGAAAGGCGTGATCCTGAGTGGGGACACCTATGACCAGCCAAAGCCCTCATGCATCTTGTTATGTAAAGCTCACATCTGCAGGAATGGAGAAATCCTAATTAGCCCCAAAATATTTACTGCAGCTGTCCTGTTTAGTGTAACTTTATGGTACCAAAAGTCAGAATTAACATTTACCAGAGGTAACCTTCTTTTTCTAGAGGATAGAAAAAAAAAAAAAAAAAAAAAAGTAGAAGGTTGGGAAAATATGCATTATTTAACTTACTGTTCTGGATGAGGGAAACTGAGGCCCCAAAATGCCTTGCCTAAGGACTGAAGCTCTGCTGTGGTGTCCTCTTTTCAAATTCCTCCGAGCATCCTGACACATCTTGGGGAGTGAGAGGCCACTGAGGCTACAGCCATTCCTTGACAGCACCCCTGCTGTGCCTTAGCAGATACGGACCAAAATAGCTTCCGCTTGTTTCTAAACATATGCTATATTATTTTCCACTTCTACAAAAGTGCGTCTTTTTTTCCCCATCCCCCTTTCTTTTCTTTCCAGATTGGCTGATGGAGGGAATAGCATCTTTTGAAACAAAATTAAGGTCACTGCTTCCACCCTAATCAACCTCATGTCCTCATTCTTTCTCTGGCAGGATGATGGACCACTTTTGCCTTGCCAAACCTCTCTGTCCTCAGCCAAATGTGACAGTCCCTTAGAAGTTGCTTGTTCCTTTCGTGCTTTGCCTCAGGTCCCTTCTTCCATCACTGTCCTTTCTCAGGCCCATCCGATTGCAGACAGCCACTCTCATGGGAGAAAGGAATACTTTATTTTTCACCCCCTTTTCAAGGATAGTCACCACTAAATTACATTTGCTTTCTGATTTTATTTGCATGCCCGTTACTTTTCTGATCAAGGGAGAGTACAGATGACAAGGGTCTACCAGCTTACAGGATTGAAGAGTAGCCTTTAGAAACTTATTCCCTAGCTGCAGGAATTCATTGCCAGATTAATATATACAGTGGGAGATAATCAAGGATATCGGATATATTCTAAACACTAATGCAAATACTGCACTTCACTACTGCATCTGCCCTGTGGTCAGTATATTCTATCATTTACTTATTTTTCCTTACTAGAAGACAGAATTTCTTGATGAGGGAGAAAGAAGAAAGTCTATTGTTCTCTATTCTCTCAGAGACGAGGAGCTTTCAATTTACATATTAAAATATTTGGGCTCTTTCCATTTCTTTTTTTTTCTTTTCTTCTTTTTTTTTTTTTTTCTTTTTCTCGCAGGAATAGAGAGCTGCTTCTTCCCAGCTTTACTAGATATGTTATGTAACAGAAAACAGGGACAGCTTTGTCTTTCCTACTTGTAACAAGCATCTCTGGTAATTTAGATTGACACAGTTTGCCAGGTAAATGCCATCCTTTACCCCCCATAAATAATTAAATAAAGTTACATGTGATGTAATCCCTCTACATTTTCTCTACTCCCATTTTTAATAGAAGGCAGGTACTGGTGCTTTAGTGATGCTGGATTTGCAGTTCAAACTCTAATACAAAGTACAGAACAAACCTTTTTCTATGGTAGTGAAATTAAAGGTGACAGAGAAACATCATGGACATATAGTCTGTGGAGCAGAAACAACCACCAAGATTCCAGGAAAACTAGAGGGAATACACATCATTTACAAAATCAGGCTGTTTGAGGAAGCCTGTAGGTAAACATGAAAGCGTTGAGCCTAAAATATAAACTTCACTTTTTTTTTTTTTTCCCAATTCCTGATGGACAATATCTTTGTATTAAATGTAGCTCTTTCCTTTCCAATTGTGTATCTTGTTGTGAAACATGCATATGTCTCCCCAGAAAGGCTCTCTGGCTCATAAATCTTTGGCTCAAATCTTTACAAGATTCAATGTATTGATGGTAAAGTGCTACCAGATGACAATTCCTCTTACAGGAACACCCATGAGAGGGTGATGACAAGGATGATATCAGAAAAAATGGTAGAGGATCAGCTGGCCACCCACATGAGATGTGAAATCTGCTGGCCAACCCTGGCTCACAAGGACTTTCTCACTACCTGAGCACTTAAAACCTAGTGGCCGTCAGTGGTCTTGCAAAGGTTGTCCCAGTTGTGGCTGGTCCTACCAGCGTGGTGCAACTGGTTATGAGAGTTTTCTCAGTGACACCTTTAGCCCAAATATGCATCTCTTGGCCAACATCCGCCATCACATCCATAGATAAACTCAGAGAGATTTTCCACTGGGATATAAATGACCATTTTCCTGGGAAGTCAGTAGGAAGAAACTCTCATCCTACCTATGCTGGACAGAGATTTCATGGAGGACTAGGAACTGTCTCTGTAGAAATCTCAGTTTGTTCAAGTCAAAGTGGTTGAAGACCACCTGCAACACACCTCCCCATGGACTGCAGCGCAGGTCCCACTAACCTTTATAAGTTAGGAGTTTACCTCTGCTCTCCCAGTGTCCAGTGGAGAGAGAAAACACTTCTAGAGAATAAAAAAAGTCAACTCCTGGGCTCTTAACTTAACTTCTTGTGCCTTAAGTTAAGATCGTGTGCCTTAAGATAAATAGATAAAAGCTGAGAATGAAGAATCTGGGATTTTGTGCTTTGGTTTCTTGTATATTTATCTAAGGGGACATATAATACCTTAAATATGATGAGATTCTCTGCATAACTGAGACAGGGAAAAAAAATCAATTTCCGTCCAGAGTATACATTTCCACAGCCTATAGCAGGCCTTTGTGATAGAAACACTGGCATTTACAACCTATAAGTAAGGTACTGGATGAGAAAACCTACAAGCTATACAATGCCACAAGAGGTATTTTAACACCTTGAGATGATGTTCGAGAGGAGCAGGGAGAATGGGAAGCTAGCCTGAGAATAGAAATTTCTCTCCACTGATTCTTTTCTCGAAATCAACTTGACCTGTTATCTTGCACAGTCCCAGATACTAGCCTAATCTGTGTATGGTTATACAGACAGTAGCATATT
>VZSV01000049.1:3460617-3483416 GCA_013398735.1 Nothocercus julius | reverse complement strand
AAAAAAAAAAAAAAAAAAAGATTTTTGCATAAATGAAAGCTACTGAAATGATTCCTGGCCACTTTTCTTTGGCTGCTGCACTGGGCAATATGTGTTGGAGAATTTTGGGCACCAATAGAAATTTCCTGCTGCTCAGTTTTAGGGACTTATAGAAATTTCCTGCATCTCTGCTGAAGGGAGGCTCTCCAGAGGCAGCCAAAACGTGCAGGTAACAATCCAGGCTCCCTCCAGCAGAGGGAAGTGGTACACACGCACACTGCCCGTGTGCTCTTTCCTACAGTGACAGGGGAAAGAAAAAAGAAAAAAAAAAAAAAAAAACTCTTGCATTTGTATTTGCAGATTTTTCCCCTGTCATCAAAAATGCCTAATTTAATCCCTGCAACTTCCCTGTTGCAATGGCCTTACCCTCTACCACCCGAGGACAAAGAAAAGCAGTGTCCCCAAACTGACCCTCACATCTTCCCGCCTGCACGAAGGCTGCTGTAGATCCTGGATTTTAAGCCCTATAAGAAGGGCTGCAAAATACAGGCGCAGTCCAGGGCTCTAAGCATAGTTTTAATGTAAGCATGGTTTTTAGTGCAGTGTTTTTACATGAAATCCCTGAAGCTACGTTAAATGAGGGTGCCTTTCCCGATAAGCTCATGGTGAAGGATTTGAGGGGCACCCTTGAAAAGGCTTGTGAGGTGAGGTTGTACCCTGCAAGCAGCACCAACCATGTGCAGATGCACACATGTGCTCATATATACACATACTCACATTCATCATGTCCAAAGATCACACTGTTTTTTCCTCCTCTCTCCTTTTGCCCAGCATAGGCACATCTATATCACAGGGTCCTTTTTGTGTGTACACACACACACACATGCCTACAGAAATCACTGAGCAAAAACACACCCCTGTGTCTAGAGAAACCCTTTGACCACTTCTCTGTGGTGGATGTACACTTTAAAATACGTTTGACTCTCGCTTAACTTTGCTGCTTTGAGAAAGACTAGCAATCTGCTGGAGACCGTTTTACAAGGAGGATAATGTCCTTAACTGAGACTTCCTTGAACTACCTTAATGCTGTTTGCAAAGCAACCAGATGACTTTGTCCCTCCCGCACCCCATCCAGAGCTGCAGGGAGGCAACTTTTGCCTCCAGCTTTCAACCTTTTGATGCGTGGATTTTCCACGCTGAGCTACAGTATGTGGGTAACAAGAAGATCCTATTAAAGCGAAATCAAGTAGTAAAGGGATTGTCAGCTCAGCAAATCAGAAACATATAGTGCCCATCCTTCTTTCCCTGCATGCATTCCTTCCCCCTCGCTACCAGAAAGAAAGAAGGAAAAAAAAAAAAAAAAAAGCTGTTGAAAGCAGGGGAAAAGTGCAGCAAAGAGCAATGCCAGTGCAATGCCTCCACTTTATAGATAGGAAATTAATCGTTGCTGAGAAAGACACAGCCTCTTTTAATGAAGAGGCTGCTGCAATACCATCGCAACAACTAGCAACCCACATGTTCTGTTACAACAGGTTGAGCTGGTGCTTTGCTCCCTTGTGCCACTTCAAGAAAAAAAATAAATCAAATGTCTATACCTGAGGCTCCTCATTTCCTACGCAGAGATCTCCTTTAATGCAGGCTTTTCGTGCCTAGCTTTGCAGAGAAAGGGCTGGTGATGGCTTATTTACCTACTTACCTGTCCTTGAGCAATGTGGCTTTTCTTTGAATAAATTAAACTGGCTGTTTGGAGTGATGCTTTTAGCCTCTTGAATCAGGATCCAATTCTCAAAGGACTTTTTTACTTAAAACCTGTTTTTCAAGTTTTCAGCCAAGTATCTACAGTCTGCAAGATGCAATTCTCTTAAAGGATCTCCATGCCTACGGGTAAGAAGAAATTTCAGCCTATCTGGCTACCTTTCCTATTTTTAGGTTTCCTACATATCTGTGGTGGACTAAAGGTGGAAGGAATGTGCTAAAACTGCAAAAGCTTGGCTATTTTTGTTGTTCAGTTGTTTTGGCTGCTTGGCAGTGGGACCTGATTTTCAACTGCTGTCAGTTAATTTAAATCCACTGCCATCAAATCTGTATGTTTTTAACCCTGTCATAGCAGTTTTAATATCCCTAAGTGGAAATACGCTTTTGCTTTGCTTTGTGGGAGTGATTATGTCTTCCATGATACAGGTGTTGAATAACTCTGGTTACAAAGGCTGTTTTTTTTTTTTTTTTTAATATTTGCCTTTTTTTTATTTTTTGGATAGAAAGTTGTCATTGATTTTCCCTGGCTGTTCACAGCAGCAAACTTCCAGGGATCCAAACTTTCAGGCTTGCCCAGCTGTGCAAGCCTGTATATCTCTGAGGCAAAGCAACCTGTCTTATAGACATAGGATGACCTTTTCCCCCCTGCTTGGGATAATGTAAAATAAAAAATATTCCCTAAAATTATGCATAAGAATAATGTTTTGTTGATTTTGCTTTTAATACACTATAGAAAGTTGGAAGATGTGGACCATGGCACATGAAAACCTAATGTACTTTCAGTGAGGTGTGATTTTATATTGTCTCACTCTGTTTTTTGCAGTTTAGCACTATTCTGTTTGTTTTCTCCCCATGCTGTGCATTATCCCTGGAGCCAAGCAGACTGTGCTTTTAAGCACGTATATTTGTAGGGGGAAGCAGGGCCTGCTTTGGAAATGCTAGCTCCTTTCTTGGGAGCAACGACAACTTATCCTGCTATGCTCTTAGTGCCTGCAAAGCAGTGCCCTAGGTAGAGATTTGCAACCATCCCACTCCTAGCTGCTCCGGAGGAAAGCTGGAATAGCTCCACAAAAGCCATGAGTTTTCTTCCAGATCTGTTCTGGTATTCCTCAAGTCAGAATTTGCACCCAAATGGGATAAATATTACTAATATTATTATCATCATCGCTATTATCTCTATGTAAACAAAACAGCACCGACTGTGACGAAATGCCTGTTTTTATCTTTCTTCGTAATGCCCCAAATCCTGTAATCTAATTGTTACACATCTTTGCTCCAAAGCAGGGCTCAAATATTAGCTTAAGGTTGTAATAGCAATTAGCTTAAGCTATCTGCCTCAATCACAGGGTTTGCTTACCATGTATTTTATCACCGGGTGAGCGAGGGCGCCTTATCATCTGACACTGGGAATTCTGCTTTCAGCCGACTTTTTAGGGGTCTGCCTGTCTCGAATTCTTGTGTATCAGGTTTCATGGTAAGGGATGAACAGAGACATTAGACAGAGAAGGGAATGGAAAGTATTGGCGGGGGGAAGGGGAGGCGGAACAGCAAACTAAGCGTTCTGAGTGTCAAGACGATCCTGAGTAATACAGAAATGGACTTGATAGGAGAACGGTGGGGAAATGGGCTTAATTAATGGCAGTGTGGGGACAGGAGTAGGTCCGTGTCCTTGGACTGTGCGCAATAGCTCCATCCCGAACTGGGTACATGGCAGAGGTGAGCGTGGCAAATGTGCAACCATTTCAGCCTGTTGCACCAGGCAAATACCTGCAGCAGGTGACATCTGGGCACTGCAGCAGTTTTCCTGCGTGACCTTACAGGCGTCATTTTAACTCAAACTCTTAAAATATAATCTAGTTTGTCTCCGTGTGCCCATTTCTCAGTCACACAGAAGGCAGCATCTTGAAGCAGTTTGGGTGGGAGTGCAGGATATTTAAAGCCCACTGCTCTGCTTTACACTTTGGGATCATGTGGTGTGCAAAGCAGAAGCATGCTTTTAGCTTGCTTTTGTTTATTATCCGTGAAGAAGCAATGAAAAGATTGATTTTGTAGGTTGTTGCCTATACATGTCCTATTTTTATATTCTTTCCTTAAGTTCTATCCATTAGTAATGGCCCAAAAAAAGGTATATGATCATGGGGACCTTTACTTTTAACCAGGGTGGGCTTTTCCCAGGCTCTGAAGATAAAAGAGATTTTTTTCGGGGATCTGAATGGATTTCTATCCCTACTTCCTTTCTATCCCTACTATAAAATCTAGCCATATACGCCAGCGGCCCTCATCCTGACAGTGGCTGTTGTTCTTCACTGGCAAAGGAAAGTCCAACCTTGTCCTCCAGCAAGAATGGAACAAACCAGCCCTCATATAAACATGGGGCCTCCACCCAGGCTCACGGGCTTGCTCCTCTCCTCTTCTGCCCACTGGCCAGATGCGTGGTGCAGAGCTCCAAGCTGCTAACAGGTATATTAGCTGGCCAGTTTGCACATACTCCTTGGCCAGCTGGCAGGAGAAGCAGAGTAATTAGCTAACGAGCTTATACTGCCGCCTTTCACTCAGGTTGGACAGACATTGTCTTTTGCCTCTCTCGCGCCACTGCTTTTCATAAAACTCCAGGATATTTATCCCTTTTAAGCTCTCACCCCCTTAGAGAGCAGGGTGAAATTAGCCAGCAGGTTCAGAATACACTGCCAGGCAGAGGATTGACAGATGGGTGGCCAGATGGACAGACGGCACTACAGTAAGAGCTGTATTTCCTTTGGAAACGAGGCCGTCAGGTCTGAGAGAGAACAGTACGGAGTTATGGGATAGGGGGATTATGCCCCTGGCTAGCAGATGTCACGTATCAGGCACTTGTGCAGAAAAATGCAATGAAAGGGTAAGTGGATTACCTTATTTTGTGTTTAAGGTGTGAATTTGAGTCTTGTTCTGCTTTCTGTGGATGCACAGAAATATGGGGTTGCTGAGAGTTGAGGATAGAATGGAAAGGTAGGAAGATATATGGTCAGCTCCATTACCCTTTTGGGTGTTGTTGATTAAAGGAATTCACAGGACTTCTTTTAATCCAGCCCAATATGCTCAGGCAACATTTCTTGATGGGTTTCTTTACCCAGTCAAATAGGATAAATTAAACAATGTGATAAGAATGTAGTCTCAGATCCTGAAAATGTCTGAACCATCCTCTGATCCAGCTGTGCTCTGAAAACAACTGATCAGGCATGATCAAGCCTAACAGGCAACATGGGCTGATTATATCTGGGGATTTGGTTTGGGAATGGATGGTCCAAGCACTAGCAGATTAAACTGAGAGAATCATGAGAAAGGTGGGAAGCTCTCCTGGTTTGGGTCCGCCTCACTGCTGTGTTTACCAGAACCGTGTGGATGCTGCCTGCAGCGCAAGGCGATCTTAAAATGGTGAGAATAAAAAGCTCCAGAAAATAGTGTCACTTTGCTGAATTTTGAAAGAAATGGTGTGATTTAAATTTTTATTTAAATTTGTAGCATAGCTACAAAAACCCATCCCATGCTCCTGATGCCTATATAAAGTCATCATGGCAAAAGGTATCCAGTAAAATAAAGTAAGATGCTGCTGGAGCATTGCAGAATAGCATCCACTCTACATTTGCCAGTAATCTGATGTTCCTTCAATATTGCAAGCTGTATAATCAACCTTCTTCTCTCTTTTCTTCCACTGCAAAAGCTGCTCTTAAAAACATCAAGTCTAATCTTCAAAAATATTCACTGACTTCTCAGGGATATTTGCATGTGTCTGAGTTTGGAGATATTATAGTAAATTTACTTATGTAGGATGGCATTCCAAATAATCTTATTTTATCTGAAAGTATATGGAGGTCATATCAAAATTTCATTGGAGCTCCATCCGAGGAAAAAAAGTAGTTGCTTGCTTATGAAATTCTGTTATAAATGAATTTTGTATCTGGTCTTGCAAGTGTGTGAGTACACGATTGTTTGTTTATGATTCTTAGCATGGATATAGACAAGGGATGTGAATAGAGATTTGCAGAATTAGGCCCTTTTTTTTTTTTTTTTTCTTTTCGTGGCATTCTAATGATAAAAGACCTATTTCTGCCCTTGCTTAACCTCTAGCAACCCCACCAATTTCCCCATTCAGTTCAAATTGTAATGAATGACTCTACACACTGGATTCCTTTTATTCCTTCTCTTCCAGACTGAGTGACTCAACCCAGATGATGGGCTCCTGCCTACAGGAGTGTGCAACAGGCATAAAACCACTGACTTTAGCAGGCTCGCTGCGTCGCCACTGATACACAAACTTTAATGGAGTGTAAGTCGTGGAAGGGTATGCAGGTAAACACCATTTTTAACTCCTTACCCTAGTTTGTGTTTGTATCAGCCATGACTCATGGTTTATAGAGACAGGGTGTGTGTTAAATATCACTGAACTGGCATTGCATATATCTGTTTAAGATAATTATGGCTATTGTAGAACTAATTGGACTCGCAGTCTTTAGTGCATTTATCCTCACAATATCTGATAAAATGAGGAAGTATTTTTATCTGTGTATTATGGGCAGAAAACTGTAGCCTAGATCATTTTCTGCTACAGCAGGGAACTGAAGCTGGATTTTCTCATCTGAAAGTTCACACATAAACTATTGGTCTGTCTTAATGTAAGCAGTACAAATAGGCATAGAGAATAGAATCTCTTGTAAATTGGGGATACTGACTACCTGGTCATGATATGGCAGACATGATAAATTGCTTACTATTAAATAAAGAGTTGGGGAATTGTCACGTAGCTACAGAGAGGCTATGCTATTATTAATGATGCACAAGGCATCTATTTCAGCTTATTCTTCCATATCCATATTGACTCTGAAGTGCAAACAATAATACAAACTAGATTTTGCCAGTAAAGTAACACAGTTTATCTGGAGGACACAGCATAAGTTGGGAGCCGGGCCTGATTGCTCTGTGTTTATAAATAGTGGTTATTCACCTGCAGTGTTTGTTGGTTGATGGAGGTGGCCTGCGCAGGGGCTTGAGGAAGTTTTGACACTATTTATTTGTCTGGTGGAAATTCATTGAGATGGGCTCTTAGTTGAGCCCTAAGAGATTGACAAGTGATGAAAATGTGTATGAGAGCCAGTAATCGTACTCAGCTCCACTGTGCCATTTCCGCCAGTTCCCTTTTTCTCTCCGTAATCATACAATAATGTGCTATTTTGCCATCTCAAAGGTCAATGACTTGTTCAAAGCATGGAGAGGAGATAGTCGAATGGAAGGTGCTAGAGAAGTGGATGGCTTTTTTCTCATGTGTCAGAAGTTGTTTTTAATGGGAGTAAGAAGGTGCCTCCAGTATAGACCTCTTCTTTTAAAAGAGTCCAGGGCTCTCTAAGAGTGAAATATTCCCTTTTCATTTCCCAAGAGTATCTAGCATGAGAATGGGTCTTTTTCTTATGAATTCTGCTATTGCACAAGCATAAATCTAGAGTGAGTCATTCAAAGCTAGTAGGGGTAGGTGGCCTTACTGGAGAATAGGGAGGTATTGCATAGTTGTCTAAAACAGCAGTTTTCATTAGAAAATAAAAAAAGTCTCCTTCACAATGAGATTATGCCTTGAATATGAGTGCAGATTGGCCTTCCAAGTTTTATTTGATTTCAAATATTGTTTGATACGCCACAGTATTTCATTGCAATTTAACAGCAATTTCTACTCACACAGCTATTCTAAATAGGTTCTTATATATGCCTATTACCTTGGTAGCCAGGTTTCTATATCAAATCCTGAACATTTCATTATTAAAAATATAGAAGTCATCTATTCCATTCTCTTGTACAGTGAGGTGAGCAAAATTGGATGTGAAGTCACAGTGCGGTAATAGGGCAATTATTGTTTGGAGGTTCTTTTAATATACTTATGGCCAGTTATATTGAAGATATATAACACTGCAGTTGCTCATGACCATTCTCTCATATGCTGTGGATTAATAAGTATTCTCTCCTATCTCATGGATCAAAAGAATCTTTTTTATATATTTAGAAAAGAAAAACATGTCAGCAAAAAAAAAGTAATTGGATCCTTTGAGCAATTCATACTCTTCTTGACATGATGCACACCTTCTTGATGCAAATCTTCCTCCTCCTTCATAAAGACATCCATGGAATTTCCAGAAACAAAAGGATTCTTGTTCTACTTCATCGGAATGAATGAACCAGTATCTCATCTGATGTTAGCCACATATAGTATATATAATGTGTTTATAAAATGCCAGAACACTTACTTGAGAAAGAATTGTTCATGAAGTGCCCTCCTCCCTGCTGAAATGCTTTCCATAGTTAAAAAAAAACACACACATTTACAGTTGAAATATAAATAATTCAGAGGCTAAAGGAAAATAATAGGCTTAGGCAGGGAAAAATAGAGCCCTATACACTTACAGGACCTTCCATCTAATTGCCTATAAATAATTGTCTTGTACATATTACCCACAACAGTGCATGGTCTCTGACAACATTATAAACCTGGATGTCAGCCGCAGAGCTCAGCTGCTGTTTGTAAGTGGTCTGAACTGTGCTCTTGATTTTTCTGCCTTTACTGTATATAGTTTTGTTTTATTGGCACTGTACTGTAAGCATATTCTGCACTATGCAAATACAAGAGCTGAGAAGCATATGGGCCGAATTCTGCAACACTCACTCAGACAAATGCCCAACTCACTAGATGGGAACTTTTCCTGAGTAAGCAGTAGGAGCAGATGCTCATCTTCATCTTATGTCCCTGCCGATTTCTCAGGTATGACAACAGACATTGGTAAATCGCAAACACAGAAAGGAAGGGTATTAGACTCCGTGCTGTCCTCTAGAGCCCCTAGATCCACTGAGGTGCTTCAGACAGCAGAGTTCAGATAGCAGGACCCTCTCCAGCCCTTAGCATTGTGCTAGAAATTGGTCAGTAAAGTGAGATAGCCAAGTGACAGCCTTTCTCTATTCCCACCCTTGAAATCCACCTCCATGGTACCGTCAGTGGAGACATTTCACTTGGTCAGAGCAGGTTGAGTTAAACTGCAGGAATCCTTGGAAGTAGGAGGAAAAAAAGAGGGAAGTCATGCACAGAGCATTTGTAAAGAGTCCCCTATGATTTCTGCTCCTCCAGCCCACCCAAGAGTTTTGAAAAAGATGGAATAATCTAACTCCTTGTAAAAAAATTGAGGATTCACCTCCAGCCGTGGTTCAGCCTTACCATAGTAGAACCAGGCTTTGATCCTCAGATGCACAGATGACTAAGAGCTTGTTCCCATATCCCAACCCATGTATATTAAATGATTCACTCTGCCATGGCCAAAGAATACGTTTAGGACTTCAAACCTGGGTCATATGAAAAGTCACAGATATGCTTAATGTCTTATTTAACTCCAGATTTGTATATGCTGCCCAGGTTATCATGGGAACTAGTGCACCAATGATGTCGTAGTGCAGACTTCGGCTCTGCCCAACAGGGATGCTGGCTGCACGCTTGGGGCTGTGAAAGTGCACTGAAAACCAGGTGGGGTGTTTTCAGTGCTAATGTTATCCCCAATAGCAAGACTGATGTCAACAGGGATACCCATGAGTTCCTCTGTCCTACAGCTGCATCCTTTCAACAGAGGGGGACTGGAGACTTGCACTGCCCTTTACTTGTGGGCCTCAACCTCATGTGCCTTTAATCAAGATGATTAATTCAAACAGAGGCTTGAGGGTCAAGCCCTCAAGACCTTCTTTTGCAACCCCTTTTGTTCATGGCTTTTCCCCTTGTCGAAGAGAAGATGATTTTGGAAAATGGGGCTTAGCTACAGATATTGTTTTGCCCCCTATGGAGAAAGCAGGCTAAATGATGAATTTCTACATTTGAATTTCATGAAGAAAAGCATCAATTCCCTTCATGAATCTTTTGGAGAAGTAGGAAAGAGCATTGGTGTATACTGGGGCATGTGTATGGGTCCGTATTATTTTATAGTTTCTGAAAATCTTCAATTCTATTGATCAAAAGATATGATTTTTTCCCCTTTGGATTTGGGGAAAATATATATATATATATATATACATTTAGCAGTGTAGTCACTAATGTGACACCTCCTGGTAAAGGGCTTATCTAATGAACCAAAGACACTTCTGCTGTTGAACTTCTTCAGCAGAAAACCTTTGACCACAGCAGATGTTGCTACTTTTTGCTTGATGAATGGGGACTTTGTGAGAGGTGTTTTCACTGTTTTCTGGGAGCAAATGTCAACATGGAAACACAACCTGACATCACGACTAATCTGAACAACAGGTCCAGGACTTGCACTCCTTGTTCCCTAGAGCACAAGGTCTGCTAAGCTAATGGACTAGTCTTTTCAATCACCCTCTCAAACCACAGATGTAGCTTCTTTAAAAATTTCAAAAACCAAACAAACAAAGAAACAAACAAACAAACAAAAAAAAACACATGAGGACATTATTTGGAAGAGATTTTGACTTAATGTGACTCTATTCACGTGGAGCGTTTCAGCTGTGCAAATCTATGGTGGCTCAGGACACATGCACAATATGGCAGATGGGTGAACAGTGACATTTTAAATGAAAACATCTTCATAAAATATGCTCCAAATTGGTATGCAGCACACTTCTACAACCACAGTAATTTGCTGTGAATTGAAGCGGGGGGGATTTTCCAAAGCAAAGTCGTTTTTTCCCATCAATTTACTATTGTTTCCTTTTTTTTTTTTTCTCCTTACTCCAGCGGCATCATTGTCTAGTTCAGTTAGCAGGGAAAGGCCAATTACATAAACAGTGCTGATCTGTGAGACTTGCATTTACCAGTCAGAATGTAAACAAATAGTATGATAGTGTGCACTTGTGGTTATTAGTTTCTTTTAATAATGTTGTTGTAAATAAAATAAAAAAATAAAATAAAATAAAATAAAATAAAATAAAATAGCTGCAGTAAATCAGTTCAGCAACTAGAATAATTTCAAATCTGCAGGAAAGTGCTGCAAACAAGGTGGAGCACTAAGAGAACAAGAAAAAGCAAAAGTTATATGCAATTGGAAGTGAGGACGTTCCATTTCCTTCCTAAAATCAAATGCAAACTGCTCATGTGACTGATTTAGTATTGAACAAGAGAGGGAAAATTGCCTCTTGGCATTTAAATGGAAATGTTTCTTGTTCGAAAATTTGGAAGCTTGCATACTGTATGACTTTTGAAAGGCTTATACAATTACCATTGAATTTGGATGGGGTCTATTCCTAACAATATATATATTTCTCAATTAAACTTTTCTTTTCCAAAGACCTAAATTACCTTTGTCTAGATTCTAGGTTCCTGATGTGGAATATATTCCAGAGGCAATAAGACCAAAGCAAATATGCTTCATTTTCAATATGTATGACTGAAAAGAAACACTGAACAGTAGCAGCTCTTTTGCCAAGCAGATCTTTCTGCTGAGAAATCTGCTGGTTAAGATTATGTTCTGATTTGCAGGGTGCCCTCTCTACCCTGATTTTTGAGTTTGGAATAGAATACAATCTTATTTTCTTGCTTTTCTCAAAAGCTGGACATTTTAGGATGAGGGAAAAAAAAAAAAAAAAAGGCAGAACATAGCAGACTTGCACCTGGCTGATTTAAGGATACACCATGAAGAGGGCAATTCCCATGTACCTCCAAGCACGGCATGAAGTACTGCAGTCCATTATGTGCAGCAGTCTTCTTGCAATACAGTTTTAGGGTCTAATCTGGTGATGGTCCAAGATTTGTGATGCCAACATAAGCCAGGCAGAGATCACCGCTGCAAAGTTTCAAAAAGCCTGGTTATTTGGTGAAGGGGAGAATGACAGAACAAATGTAAATGACAAGAGGTCATGATGAATCCTGGCAGGAATAAATTATCTGGGACTTGCTCAAGGTCAGGCGGTAGAACAGTGGCAAAGCCTGATGCTGGAGCCTTGAAATGGCGCAACCCTTTCTGCCTTCAGACCACATTGAATAGAAGGATTAAATAGTCCTAATTCCCTGTTACTACTGTTTAAATTAAAAACAAATAAATATTTAGAAGACAGAAACTGGCAGCCTTGGTCTTCCTCAACACAAAGAAGTAATCCTAACTTAAGCAACTAAAATCTTGCAGACCTTCTCCTCCCTGAGTTTTCTTATTTAAATTATTAAGTAACACAATTATGGATGCGTGATTCAAAAAATAATGTTTGGACAACACTGTTATGGATGGATGCCTCCTCACCCCAAAAGGGAGATGTTGTGCAAGCCATCTAACTAGGAGTGAGGAAGGAACAGAGGTTTCCTGACTCCAGGGAAAGGAAGGGAGGCTCCCCAGAGCTGAGGGAGGAAGGCATGACCTGAACTGGCTCCCCATGCCCATGCCATGCTCATCCTATCTCAGTCCCCCATGCTCATGCTATCCCATGCCCATCCCATTTCATCCCCAGCTATTCCCATGGTCATGGCATGCTCATCCCACCCCAGCCCAAGTGCATCTCACCTTATCCCCAGTCCTCCCTATGCCATCCTCATTTGCCATGCTCATCCTATTCTCTCCCCATGCCATCCCTATGCTTATTGTTTCCCTATGCCCATAACATGTCCATGTCAAGCCCATGCCTAAATCCTGCTCATATCCATGCTCATCCCCTGTCCATGCCCATGCCATGCTGTCATTTCTGTGCCCATCTTCATGCCCATTCATACTCATGTCCATGCACATTTAATGCCCATGCCTATGCCCATACCTCCCTTGCCAATACACATCCCCTTCTCTTGTCCATACCCATGCCGATTCTATGTCCATGACCCATCTGTGCCTGCACCACACCTGCAATTCTCATCCCCTCCCTATGTCCATCCTATGCCAGTACCCCTGTTCATGCCCATTCCCATGCAATGCTCATGCCCTGTCTTGCCCCTATCATGCCATCATGACCCTTCCATGCTGCCCATACCCATCCCCACCGCCTCCACGCTTCACCCTGCCATGCCCACCCCATGCCATTCCCTGCCATGACCATTCCTTCCCATGCCAACCCATGTCTGTGCCTCTGTCCGTGACTATGCCCATGCTGTGCCCCTGCCCACTGCGTCCACCTCCTTCCACTCCCCTGCCCTGTCCATGCCCCTGCCTACCCCATGTCTGTGTCTCTGTCCATGCCTATGCCCATGCTGTATCCCTGCCCCTCATGCCTATGCCCTCCTCCTCCCCATGTCCAGTCCATGCCATGCCCACACTCACCCCATGCCCATACTCACCTCATGCCCATGCCCACACCATGCCCTTGCCTCCATCCATTTCCATGTCCACCCCATATCCATGTCCATGCCTACTCCTGTGCGCACCCCATGTCCATGCCCACCCCATGCCATGCCCATGGGCACCCATCACCCACTCTGACCCCACACCCATGCCCACCTTGTGCCCATGCCCTTGCTTCTGTCCATGCTTGTGCCCACCTCACATGTGTTCACATATGTCCATTCTCATATTCCCATATGTCCATTCCTCACTTGCCCATATGATGGGCATATCTGCCCATGCCCATCTCATGCCCATGCCTACCCCATATCCATGCCTCTCTTCATGCCCATGCCCACCCCATATCCGTGCCTTTGTCCATGCCCACCCCACGCTCACCCCACAGCCATGCCCACCTTGTGCCCATGCCCACCCCGTACCCATGCCCCCCCATACCCGCCCCGTGCCCAGCCCGCGGTGCCGCGCTCGGGCGCGGCGGCTGCGCTGCCGTCCCTGTAACCTGTGTGTGTCTCCCTTCCTCTCTCGTGTAACTGCGAGCGCGAGAGAGAGAGCGAGGCGAGGAGGAGGAGGAGGGGGGAAGCTTTAAATAAAGCCTTTGGATTGCAGCTGCTTATTTTGGGCAGTCCTACCAGGGACGATTCCTGCCAGGAAAGAAGCTGGACCAGTCTTTGGGCTTTTTTTTTTTTTTTTTAATCATTTTATTATTTTTTTTAATATTATTTTATTTTGCTTCTGATTTGCATTTTTTGGGGGGTGGTGGCGGTGTATGGTCGCGATGAGCTCCGTCGCTCGGCTGTAGTTGCCCACTTTGGGGATCGCTGGACACATAAAGTGGCATTTCAGCGGGGGGAAGCCTGCAGACATGGTAAGCCTGCGTTTTCTCCGAAAGTGCAATTTTTTCGTGTGCGTATGTGTGTGTGTATGTGTGTGCTCTCGCCTCCCTCCTGTTTCCCCTTCCCCCCCTCCCGCTCCAAACGCCCAGGCAGACACCGCGCTTGGGGCTGGGGAGAAGCTCCCTGAATCCCAGTTTTTCCTCCCCATCCCTCGCTCTCTGCACCGCGCGGCTGCTCCCTCCGCACACTTTGCAGCAATCCAGGCAGGAGCTGCGCTCCGCAAAGATGCTGGAGACAGTGGGGACCAGCCCTTGCTTAGGGGTTATTTTTTGGGGCGGGCAATAAGGGGGTCCCTCCTATGCATCCCCCGACCCTGCCCTCTGCACCCCGGCGGAGAGAGCAGCGCGGATTTGGAAGAGCCGAAGCAGGGATGCAGCTCTCCAACCAGTCGCTGCCGTTTATGTAATAGTAAAACCAAGGGGATTTTTTTTTTTTTTTTAATAAAATGCAAATAACATAAAAGTCGCGGGGTTTCTCGGCTGCACAAAGCTTTGCGTAGACCCCACGCCCCGTCCCCTGCCCTGCTGCAGAGTGCTCTGTGTGTGTGTGTTTACATTTGGATCTGTGATAGACTTGGGGATGGGAAAAGTGGGGGGAAGGGGATCTCCCATTTTCCAAGGGGCAGTTAAAAAATAAAAAAGAAAAAAGATAAGAAAAGAAAAAAAAAAAAATGTGCTTTACTGCAACTTGAGAGACGATTCTGGTTCTTAGACATTCAGTGTTTAAAGCTCTGCTTGCAGCCGTGCCTTTCCAGTATTTGGGGAAAAAAATAGGGAGAAAAAAATAAAATAAAAAAAAAAACAAGCAGTGTGGCATTTGGGGAAAGATGGGAGAGAGTCTGGCAGAAATGCAGTGGTTCAGGCTTGTGCATATATTCTAGCAGTTTGCATTTTGGAAAACAAAATCTGATTGCAGAATATTAAAAGAATAAACAGGCTGCTACTGAGGGACATTTATCCCTTTTTTTTGGTTTTGATTAAAACAATATTTGTTTTGGTCTGGGATATTTTACTTTGAAA
Source organism: Nothocercus julius (assembly GCA_013398735.1). Classification (NCBI taxonomy): domain Eukaryota; kingdom Metazoa; phylum Chordata; class Aves; order Tinamiformes; family Tinamidae; genus Nothocercus; species Nothocercus julius. The sequence goes on along the minus strand of VZSV01000049.1, from coordinate 3,468,512 downwards.
TAAGTATTAGTTAAGGTATGCCATTAAAAGAAAAAAAAAAAAGGAAAAAAAAACTTTAAGTGCTGCATGAGGCATTATGTATTTACTCTTTCTTACCATGTCCATGTGAGAGTCGCAGTGGCTACAACCATGTAAGCACATGATTTGAAGAAAAAAAAAAAAAAATCAGAAAATACATACTTATGCAGCAGTCTTTCGTGTGTTCTGAGATTTGCAACCTTTGAAGTATTCTTTCCGTACAGCCAAAAGAGACCTGAGTAAATACTTCTTGACTTGATAGACAAGACCTTTCTGTGTCTTAAATGCATTTACTCATGGAAATGCATTTACTCCTCCAGGAAAGTTCAATTCTTCATATACTCTTTTTTAACCAAAAAAAAAAACAAACAAACAAACAAAAAAAAAACACCCAAACCTTAAAACAAACTAAAGAAAAATAAAGTATGTTTATCTCTGCCTATGCAGATAAGCTTTCTTAACCTTTTGCACTGAAGCAAGGTATTCATAGGAGCATATACATATATATATGTGTGTGTGACTAGGTATGTATATGTGCGTGTGTATATATATATATACACATGCATATATGTATCTGAGTATCTGAGACCAAATATATATTTTTTTTTCTTAGAAAAGTTCAGTGGCACCAAATGAGCAAAGGAGAACCAGGCTTTGAAGTTGGAAGTTGCCCGAGTCCCTTTGTAGGCAAAACTTCTGCCGTGGGGCGGCCGGTCCCGTGTGCTCATGGCGCTCTCTGCTTTGGGCTGGGGTGATGCCAGCGGTGATGGGGGACCTAGGGGAGCCCATCTGCCCCCAGCGCATCACCCTTGTGCCTTGCTGACCCCGTGCAACTTGCTGCCTCCCTCTGCTATGCAAAGCGCCTGGCGTATGCGCCATATGTGCAGTACGCCAGGTTTGCTGGTTACGCCTTAACACTGCATCCCAGCCCCAGGAGGCAAGGGCAGGCGGGCAGCCCTCCTGAAGCCAAACCTTCCTCCCCAACGCCGTCTGAGCAGCTGAGGCCAAGCCAGTGATTTGTATTTAATTTATTTCATTGGCCTTTGCAGAGCCAGGCGCCTCCCACTTGGCGTCTCAGCCTGTAACACTTTTATGGGCTTGTGTGGAAAAAACAGCCAGTACGTATATCTATAAATCCTTGTATCTATATATCTATCTGCATGTATATGCATGCGTGTGTGTGTGTGTGTGTATATATGTATATGCCTCTTAGTAAGCGTGGCGTGTGCTCGTGGGGAGTCACAGTAGGATGCTTCGCTCTCCCCGTCGCACTGGTTTGGGGACGAGCCCCCCCGCAGCTGGGCTACGCTGGCACCTGCATTAGCCAGGGCCAGCAACGTGCAGCATGGGGCTGCCACCGGCGCCTCCATCCCTGCCGGCCTCCTCGTGCTGCAGAAGTCGTCCGCCAGCACCGGCTGCTTCGGGGAGCTGCTAAGATTTCTCGCTGTCACAATCCCTTTGCTCGCCTGGACAAGGCAGTGGCCAAGCTGGGGCCCGTTCCCGGTGGAGTTGGGGAAAGGCAGAGGGATGTGCAAGGTGCTGCTGGTGCCCTGGGCTTCTGCATTCCCTCCCTCTGGACTGGCTCCACTGCTCTGCACAGGGTTTTCCCGGGAAGAGGTGGTTGCAGGGGAAAGGGAGGGCAAGCGCCCAAGCTGCTTCAGCTTTTCCCTCTTTTTTTACCCCAAAACACCCCTCCCTGGAACAGTAGGAATACGACCGCAGCACTAGCATGGGTCGTGCTGCTGCAGGCATGGGATGTGCCTCATCCTCCCTCCCCATCCCTACATGCTTACAGGGGTGCATGCTTTTCCTGGGGGGGAGGAGTTCCAGTTTGTCTCATTCTATTTTTTATTTACTTAGTTTTAGAATGACTTGGGGCACAGATCCTGTTCCTCAGTGGAGAGGGAGAGTCTCTCACCCACAACAAGGGTCTTGGGCTACTCTTTGGCAGGGCAAGGATGAAGAAAAAAGGAGGTGGGAAGTGCCCAAGGGAGCTTCGAAGGTTCCCTTTTGCAGCTGGTCTGAGAGGCTGCAAAGAAGGGGGGAAATCACCGAGAGGAGAGAGTCAGATTGCTCCCCTCCTTTTGAGCGGGGATGGAAAGGCAAAAAAACTTCCTCTGACTGACGATCTTGCTACAGGGATGGGAAAGGGGGGTCATCAACCCAGTTCTGGTGGGTCTGGGGGAGCAGAGGGCTTTGCACAAAAAAAAGCTTAAAAAAAAAGAACAAACAAAAAGTTTTTTTTTTTTTTTTTTTTTTTTTTTTTTTTTTTTTTTTTTTTTTTTTTTTTTTTTTTATTTGTAGAATTATGTGGTGTAAAATTATTATCTTACCCACAGTTGAAATTAGATACTTTCCCTTTTGTTTTGGTGAGCAGATAATGCATTGGCCAGGGAAGAAGCTGTTCGCTTTCATTTTGCAAGGCGAAGGGGCTGTTTAGGCTCTCCTTTCCTTTGCTTATCTACCCGGGACGTATAACAACACCTCCAGTATTCCAGGAATTTCTGAATTCGGGATTATTTTTAACCCAGTCGCTCACTGTTTCCCTGCTCAGGAGGTGCAAACCCCAAGCGCTTTCACTTTGAAGCAGCTGAGATGCTCCGGCAGATGATCCTTTCCCGGGGAAAGTCATTTCCAGCTCTGCCAGAGTTCCCGCTTCGCTGGCTCCTATTCTGACAGCATCATATCTTTGCAAGAAGCGCGGCTATGATCTTATGTAACTCGATGTTTCCAGATCAAAAGTTACAAATATCGCAGTAATAGCATGATGAGAGGGATTTGGCAAGATGAATGTTGCATGACGTACGTGATTTCTTATTAGGGCTTCAAATTGACGCGATTTAAAAAAAAAAAATAATTATTGGAACAAGGAGGGGAGAAAGGTGAAAAAACACCAACTTGCTCCTTTGATATTTTCTTTAACACCACTTTGCTCTTTTTATATTGCCTCTGTAGACACCAAGACTCTGTTTTCTTTCTTTTTAAAGCAAACTTTTCTCTGTTTTTTTTTTTTTTTTTTTTTTTTTTTTTTTTTTTTAGTGAGTAATTGTAATATTGAAAAGCAAAGCAGCTCGAAACTCTCCTTCTCAGGTTTGATTCCAAGGAGTGAAGCTCCTTAAATCAGTGTCAGCTCAGATTTCAAGACTGCCTGTTACCTGCCCTGTTACAGGGTCTATCAACCTAGCTGATTGTAGCTGAGAGCTAAAATATTCAGTTTCTGCTTCGTACGGGCATTGCTGGGCAGTTTGACAGAGCAACACGAGCCCCTTGCCAGCAAAACGGGTTCTCGTCGATCCCTGACCAACATGGGTCACTGAGAGTCTTGCTGTGAAACATGTTATAATATATAGGCTTACGTTTCTTGTTTGCTCTTGGTTAAATATACAATGAATCTCAATACAATTTTATCTTTAACCGATTGCCACAGCTGGAGGAGTGAGGCTGCAGGGGGGTTCCAGCCCGTGTGTTTCTACTCGACCAAAAAAACGTACATTTGCCTTTCCTTGTGCCAGTAGAAGAATTTCCACAGAAGCATTTTCCTTTGCCAGATCCTCCTGAATCTTTCTTTCTGGGGCACCTTTAAAGCCAGAAGTAGAGCCCAGAGGTGAATAGGAGGATGCGTCCACTGGGCTATGCGGAGTGCCGGGTATTTCTTGCACGGAGTTTAAATTCCTTGGGAAGTCTGAGCATTCATCGAGTAAAACCTTATGCCTTTATAGCAGCCATCTGTGAATGGGGATGTTTTCTCCAGAGGGAAATTTGAACTTGGTCGCGTGTGTTACCCTGTTGCATGTCAACAAAGATGATGCCTTTCACGATGTAGGGAAAGCTCCTGAAATCTGTGTTCCCCCAGCATTCTGGCAGGCAGGAGGAGAAAAAGGTGAGGCAGAATAGCTCCAGAAGGTTTTTTTTCTATTTCAAGGCAGAACTGGCTTTCTAGGATCTGACACGTGCTTGCTTTTTTTTTTTTTTTTTTCTTTTAAAGAGATAAAGAGAGAAAAAAAACACACATAAAGGAGGGAGCTGCTGCTGAGGGTTGATTTAGGTGGATTGGCTTGCTGAATCGCATTTATCAGTCCATTTAAATGGGGATAATTCAATCAGATTTCACTGATATCTCCTCAGGCTTGAGCAAAGTAGTGTTTCTTACAATCTGGGAAAGCTCCAGTTCTGAATCCTGCCTCACTGTAACACTAATGCTGAAGCCTGGGCAACAGACACGCTATCAGGTCAGCGGCAGCAAGAGGGTTGCAGGAGAGGTTTCTCTGACCATCGATTTAGGGTCTGGGTGATCACTGAGTGCTGCTTTGTGAAACACTGTGCAGAAGCTGTGCTGCTTACCAGTGCAGAAAGTTAGGGAAACACAGGATTAAATCTCAATTTTAGCTCAACCTTATGCTATAAAGAGTCAAGCACATTAAATATCCTAAGCTTGCTTAAAACTTTCACTCTCGAGTTGTGCTCGAGGTCTGCAAGGTCCATGACTATAACCAGGCCTTCTACATAACACCATGGGGATGGAAAAGTAAACCAGGATTCAATGCCCGAGTAGGAAGCTCAGAGTCCACACATGATAAGCCATCTCTCCCAGCGGTGTCATGGACATAAATGTCCCAAGCTTATAAGTCAACTCAACTCCTAAACTCAGTAACGGATGATTTTCAGTATTCTGCCCGCCCATTTTGAGCTGTCATGAGCTCACTGGGTTTTAAGGTGTGATCAGCTTTTTGGCACATGGCAAAGATTTTGACGTTAGAAAGTGGAGAGCAACCTCCAGAGCTCATCCAAGCCACTGTTGGGACTTGCTGATGGTGTTGAAGCAAAGCAAAGTTCAGAGGGGCTCTAATTGCCACCGTGGGCGTTGGAAACGCTGGGCTTTGGAGATGAGCACCCTGGCATTGCGACATCCTTGGCTTTGGCACTCTTGTTGGGAAAGGTTGGGTTGAAGTGACTTGCCCGGCGTCGCCCACGGTCTCACAGCGGTGCTGGGCTTCCTCGGTGTGAAACATGTTCCTCCACTGCCCTCCATCCTTACTCCGTCCTTATCTGTGGTCTTGTCTGGTCCTTATTCATCCTTATCTGGTCTAAACTTTTTTTTTTTCAACTTGTTTTGTTTTGTTTTAAGCAGACTTGTAAAAACTGGGGTGTAGCAACAGGGCTTTATCAGCAAGGTCTCTACTTGGCCACGCTCAAACAGATTCACATAATATTCATCAAAAGAAGTCTAGTCCTCTTCCAGGAAAACTTCAAATCCTGGCAATCCCAGAAAAGAGTTTCGAGAGCGGATTATTGTCATTTTTTTTAACATGAGTCAAACAACATATTTTTCCCTTGCCTTGTTCTCAGAAACTGCTGAACTGTTTTGACTGAAATTTCCCAAAAACCTTCAGCCTGAGGCAGACAGCTGGCATGGAAATTTTCAGCCCAAACAATTTGCTTAGTATAGTTATGAGAAACTGCAAATGGTGTTTTATAATTAAAGCTGTCTTGCTCTTCCCATAGTTGACAACTAACTTTGCCTTTCACAAATAAAAACTTGAGGTTTGGTTGCACGCTGATTTTGTGCTTGTGAGCTTGACAGATATTTTTATATTTCGGAAATTTTTATTATAAAACTGGCACATGCATTTCAGCATATGTTAGCAGACAACAAAATCCCAGGCTTCCTGGGAAGGAAGAAGTGAATGCAGCTAATGAGAATCCCATGAAGCCGCATCAAAGGGCTACAGAATCGCAGGATTTGTAGAATAGGATTAAAAGGAAAGAAATCCCAAGAGAGGCTGCATTGACAGAGCAATCACACAAATTCCCATGTACCTCACCTTTGGGTTCATGCTCTTTCTGACAGAAGAGGACTGATTTAATAGAACAACATTCTGTTCTAGCAGTACCTTTGATTGGAAATCACAGTCCCTCGATCCCAAAATAAAATGAAATAAAATAAAATAACAACAGCAACCCCCTCCCCAAGCTGGAAATGTAGATTACTGCATATTTTTGTGTAATTTTTTCTTCTATTGCTAATATGGGCAGCTGCCAAGTCTATGGTTACATATCAGAACTATTCTTGGGACCTGTAGCCATGGGAGGAGTTGGGTGGTGAGCTCCCATTCCTCCTTGCCGTCTGTTGTCCTCCTTCTCTGGTTTCTGTCCTTCCAGCTACCTACCTTAGGTCATATCCGGTATTTGAATTTAAATCATTAACGCAGCACACAACTAGCTCCATCTTCTGCTACATGATTCGACAGAGCTCTGCTCCACCAATATTCCATCAAAATTCTTAGTCTCTTTAGGCTCTACTTTAGCAAAAGTCTTTCCATATTCTCGATAATCTTTGTTGCCTTTTCTCTATCTTTGTATTCTACTACTATATACTACAATCTCTGCTAGTCTGCTAACTCTTTTGGAGATGGATTGACCAAAAATGCCTGTGACACTGAGATTAGAATGCCACATTGGTTTAAACAGTGGCAAAATCATACACATTTTTTTGTGTTTTCATTGTATAACTTTTTTTCTAATAAATCCTACCATTCTCCTCACATTTTTGATTGGGATAAGCAGCAAGCTAATGATTTCAAAGGACATACAATGGTGATTCCCTTCTCCTTCCTGTGAGGGAACAGTTAATTTAGAGCCCACATTGTGTATTTGTAGTTGAAACTGTTTCTCCTTTTTATGCATTACTTGGCTTTTATTGACACTGAATCTCATCTGATGTTTTTATCACCCAGCTAGTTACTCAGTACTATGAGAGCAGGTTTTGTGCAATGACTGGAGGCTTCAGGGGAGGATCAGAAAGCCCAGCAATGGGGAAGACTTTCATTTTGATTTTTATTCTTGTTCTGTGCATAATCTGGGCAACAATATAGCTGACAAAATAAATTCAATATTGAGTAAAAGCAAACAGCCTGTCTGGCCCATGACACCTGCCTGTGGAGCACTCTCTTGCTCAAATGTTTTTGCTTCTCATCGACAGCATCGGAGTTGTCTCATTTTTTTCTTCAGGTTCTTTCTAGAGAGCATCTGCTCTCCTCCCAAAGAGTATATTAGGCTTCCTAGCCCTGCCTCATCCACACTTGAACTCTCAAAGCCTGAACCCAAAATTGCTTAATTACCAGGACTCAGCTCATCCTCTCGCAGCCTGATTGCTTTCCCTTCCCCTCCTTGCCCTAAAATTGACTCCTAACTTTCTGAAAATCCATGCCATTTTGGTGATGGCCTGGCAAAGATGCCCAGAGTTTGGAAGTTCAGGGTACCCTTCTCTTTATGCTTTTATCTTGCAAGAAAGTATGAGTAAAGCTGCCTCTTGGCCACTAAAGCCCTGTTTCTTGTCAGGCGCTTGCATCTGCCCCAAAAATATTTGTTTTAGGGCTTGAGTTTTACAGTGCATGATTGCCAGTGCTCTTCACCAGTATTTCTTGGGATGGGAGGGAGACACAAAGGACCCATATGGAAGCTGCTTTCATCCTTGCGAACCCCACATGTGCCTTGAAATATCTTATGCTCATGGATCTCTGTGCCAAACGCTGCTGATCACGGGCTCCAGGGAGCAGCGTTATTGTACACCTGCATCACTTAGTTTTTCATGATGCTGTATCTTCTGCATAATTAATATTTTGCTGTATTTTAGGTATTTATTTCTTTTGGCTTTTTTAATGCCTTTTCTGAGATAATCAGGTAGCAAGGGTCTGTTTCAGAAGATGAGAATAGGGAAGAAATAGGGAAGAGAGGACTGCGGGGAGCTGGCACTGGGGAAGAAAGTGGGAGGTGGGACAGGAGAATAAAAGGAATAGAGGGATCTATGTCCTATGTGAGCTCTTTTAGTCCTACAGCTGTTTAGATCAATACTTTGCTGTGCACTGATGATTGCTATA
>VZSV01000049.1:3431457-3460602 GCA_013398735.1 Nothocercus julius | reverse complement strand
TTCACCCCTCTTCAGAGCATCAGTGTCTAACAATATGTAACATCTCTGTCGGGCATGAAATAAAAATAAATAGATAATAAAAAAATCAGGGTACCTTTTATTTGTCAGTTACTATTTCGATTCCCAACACCCAACCCTCGGAAAAGCTTCTGATCAAATATGTTTGTGTGTGTGTGTGTGTGTGTGCAGGCACATGTCCTTCATCTGTCAATATGCAGGATTGTTTATCTCCCCTTCTCTCTATTCAGATGAAAATGCCTTGAGTTAACATTACAGTCATCACACAGGCGGTATGGTAGCTCGCCTTGCATCGTGTTTCCCTGAATATTTCATGAAGGCCTTTGCTGAAATGTGCCTGGCTTTTGCAGGCTCAACATTGGGAAGTGGACATGCCCAGCCAGAGAGTTGGGAGAGAGGATAGTAAGAACCACTGAGCACTTTAACTTAAACCTGGACCAGACCTCAGGATCATTACTGTTAATTCAAAGCCTCCCGTTGGTTTTAATGGGCTCTAGATCAGACTTTTTAACTCCTGCTGTGGAGCTGTGCTGGTTTCCTCAGTGCTGAAATGTGCAAAGGCCATGAAAATTGAAGGATGTCACTTTGAATGTTTCACTAATTGAGTGTACCAGAATAGAAGGGAGGTGGGTTATTTTTTATTTCTTATTTTTTAATGTTTCCAAGTAAGCCAAAGTTTCTCTAATGAAAATGTGGGGAGCTGTGTTTTGCAACTATTTTTATACCTCCATCAGACTTGATGGTAGTGGCTCTGAATTATTTAACATTTTTCTTCCTCAGCTGTCCTCTCCAGTGAGTTCCCATTGCCGGAGCTGTTGAGTAAGAAACAATGCAGGCAGCCCAACATTGTCTGCTGTGGTGGGGTTTGGATGTTTTTGTTCTTTTTTTTTTTTTTTTTCCTTTTGTTTCCTTTCTTTAATCCCATTTTATCCTTTCTCTTGATGGTGAGAGGGACATCAGGCCAAGGTATTAAATCACAGTGACCAGCGTGGGCTGAAAATGAAGTATGTGCCAGCTAAAGACACAAATGGAGAGCTTTCTACTGAACTCCCATGTCTGTCACATAGGAGGAGCCAACTATTTAACATTCAGTCCATTCAAAAAACATTATTATGTCCCAAAGGTAATTTAAAACCACATCTGTTAGAACCATATGTGGGGGAAGTACACTTTTTCCCCCCACTCCCACACTTTTTCTTTTTTTTTAACTCCCAGGTTTCCTGTTAACCATACCCTATGACCCACCCTTCACGGTGGGTCTCTCTTAAAATTTCAGACCCGCAACCATGAAATGCCCAGAACAAAAGAACTAAATGAATTGAACTCTTATCTTTTTCCTTTTGTAATTAATGTATGGGCTCCTACTGCATATCCACAAGTACACATGCAGCCTTGAAAGGCAACGTCTTATAGATTGGGATCATGCTTCATGCTCTGTTGTCTATAACCTGATATTTGTTTTTCTGTCTGAGATATTGGATATTTCATAGTTTTCTCTCTGCTGTTCTGCCAGTTGCCCATTAGCAATATATATGACCTTTGAAAAATGGCTCTTTTAAGGTATCAGAACATCTAATTTTTACCTGTGGAATTGCCATTGGATTATTCTGTCTTTAAAAACAGCAGATAAAAGTTTTGTTTTTTTTTTTTTTTTTTTTTGAAGCATCCCATCATTATCACCTGACTAGGATTAATGAGCCTAATCTTGAGATCCTTAGTCCTAAGTCGTGCTAATAACATGTCATATCTGACACAGCTAGTAGTAGCTGGCTTCACATAGCCCCCGGGGTCAAAATATCTTCTATAGCTCCCTAATTATACCATGCAAAACATGCTTCGTGTAGCTTTTTTCATCAAGTGCAACATATTTTGCCATCTCTCCACGTACTCAAGCCCTGATTCATCCCAAGCAGATGTAATTCCCTGAATTTGGATGGTCGCCACCTCAAATCCTTGTATAGTCAGTGAAGACAGGACGGCACCTCCAGGGAGAGGTTCAGTTCCTCCAGGATTTGAGCCTTGCTCTGAGGTGTCTACTCATGTCCATGGCTATATAGGAGTGGAGGTGTTTATTCAGACCTGGCTTAGGTTTATTCAGACCTGTCTTGCTCATGTGAGAAGATGTGGGATTTGGAAGCCTAGCTTTGGGTGATGATGGCAGAGGGGGTTATGCTTTAATTACAGTTGTAAGGCTGTAGCATTAAATACTAGTGTTAAGTAACCCTGTGCATGTTATGTGATTACTTTAGAGCCCCCTCATAACTCTAGCTCACTCTCTGTACTACCCTTCCACAATAAACAGCAAATAGCTACTCTGTTGATCCTTCTATTTAAATATTGGATGTTTAGTCCTCTGCAGAGTCCCATAGAAATCTTGGCCCTTTTTGAAGTATGGGGTTTTCTTATAGTGCATCCAATCTGTTTGCAGTACCAGGCTTTCAACCATTTGTCCTTCACAAATAGGCTGTATATCTTAAAGGAAAAACATCAGAAAATAAACATAAGCATGCAAGCTGTATTCAGGAAACCACCATCCATGAGCTACACGTCTTTCTGGTGATGTTACAGCCCAGCATATTGTGCATCTCCCTCCAGCCGCGTTTCAAGTGCTAAGCAATGGGTTCCTCTGCTAAACAGAATGTTAGTGATCTAGATATACAGGGCACCTGACAACCAAAGAGTTAAATGTGTAGCAGTAAATAACACGCCTACTTTGATGGGATGCACTGTATTATAATTTTAGCTCTAATTAAAGTTTGGTTGTAAGCATGAAATATCTCAGTGTTTCAGGAACATGTATAAATCTCTGAAATGAAGCCTTTTTTTTTTTTTTTTCTTTTCTGAATGTTTTGCCACAATTGTGCCATTACGTATGAAGTTTTATGAGTAGCAATATAATGAAGATGGTTTTGTATGTCAATGAGCAGCATATTTGATTTTGGGTTAATCAAGTGCTCAAGTCAAATCTGAATGCATTATATTTTCTTGATTTTCAGTGAAATTCTGCTATGTCCTGAACAAGTTGTGCCTTCCTACAGACAGTCCGATGTTGAAATGATTTTGTAGTGTTGATAGTTTTCCACAGAGATGGGAAAATAGCTATGCGGAAAAAAAAAAAAAAAAAATAATCAGAATGATGTGCATGGAAAATGTGGGAAAAAGAATGAAGAAGCTTACAAGAGAAAAAACACGTTTTATGGTTTTGGCACATTGTGTTTCATATTCCTACTCCCTGTCCTTGTGCGATCCCTAAGCATTTGATGGATGAGAAAGATAATTGTTGATCATTTCATGAAGCTCTGCCAGTAACACATACCAAATATAATTAACTCTCCAACTTTATGCTTTTAAATACATTTTTTCAGCGAATATGGCAAATTAACCACTTTTTCTGTCAATCCAGGAAGAGACAAGGCATTTGAGGTCACACTCTGTAACCACATTTCATGTGACACGTGGTAGTGTTTTTCTGAAACAGCTCCCCGTTTCTGTTAGATCATTTCACCTTGGAGGTTTCATGGGAGTCATTCTAGGACTTCAGCAAGATCACCACAAATGATGCTTTGATTGTTAGGTTTCTTTGCATGGTGGAGCTGGCCCAGCTCCAGTAATTCTTGTCTCACTAGGTAACTCGGTGCAAGTCTCTTGCAGCTGTGATTATGAATACGGGAAGTTTAATGTAGTTCATCTGATTTTAACTCTATGCTTCTGGTGTAGATCATGGTAGAAGGCTTTTATGAAAGCTGTTGTGAAGCTGATTAATTCCATATATTGTTATCATTCTTCTGCCCATAACACACAGGCAAAAATATTTGACTGTGTTCAACTTTCATGCAGCTGTGATCCAATTCAAAAGGAAAGCACATCGTCCTTTCATCTTTTTTTTTCTTTTCTATAGTAAGTGAGAAAACCCAAGAAATTATCATTTTGGAATTACAGAAGTGTTAGCCTTGACCAGAGGGAAAGAAAACAAGAAGGAATGAAAGCCTGATAGTGAAATGAGTATGCCTGATGGGCATATTCTCCATAGCTGTGGTTGATGTGTCCCTACTGGCCAGCGCACGATTCCACCGGGACATGTAGCATGATGCACTTTGTGCTCCTCTCTCTTTGAGCATAAGGACACGCTCCATTAGCTGGCACTTGTTTTTACAGCATATGTGCTAGGCAGTGTGGGTGGGAGGCAAACATCATGTCCCATGAGAGAAGTTAACTGATCGCTTTTCTGTCACTGTTACTTGATCAGTATAGAGACATCTCATCCTTGTTGCTTTGTTGGAGGACGTGCTTCCCAGCTCTCACTTTCCAGTGCCTTGTGCTTTGACCAGTTGGACACAAATTTGGTTGAGCCTTTTATTTAAAATATAAATATAATTTTGGATGTCCTGATTAGACTATAGACAGCTACGCTTACTTTGACCTTAATAAGTAGGCTAAACGAGGGGAATCTGGAATTCTGTTGCAGCTCTGCTTTGTGACCCACTTTCCTTTTTGCCTCTTAGTTTACCTATATGTAGGAAAAGTTTTTTAGCAACCTCTAAAGTTGTGACACTTCCTCGTCCTCAAATACTTTTGGTATCCTGACAGCTCCATATCTCTCATTTTCCCCTTCTTTAATATATCACTGCAGTGTCTGGACAGCACTTGTTCTATGCTACAGAAATCCAGTCCATCATTCTTTTTATGAAATTATTGAATTGGAATCACATTTGCAGTCAGGTTGGAAAGTAGGAATTTAGTTGACCTGTCTTTGAGGGCATTTGGTTTTATTAGGTTCCTACAAGTGTTTGCTTTGATCTTTCAGCACTACTCCAGAAAAGGATTCCAGGTCAGATTGTAAAAATGACAGTTTCTTCAAACACCTGCACAAAATCCTTTCTAATTTTGTCAGATCTTTTCCAATCATATATCTGTTGTTATGTATAAGCATTGTTGTTTCTGTTATGGAAAGATTAGCCATTAGGCTGTCAGGAGGTTTCGGGGTCCAGGGCTGTCCATGTATAATGTGACGTGCTCAGTACAGACACATTCCCAGATCTGCATGCTTCAATGAAAGAACATAGGCCAGATTTAAAAATTGTCTGTGCTAAAAGAGTTGAATCAGAGGACATTCTGCAATATATGCTTTTGATTTCCTTTCCGTGCATCCTGGATTTGTTTGAGGTAACTAATTTCAGCGTGTTCACTTGACTGCTCTCCAGTATATCCTGGGTAGGCACTTCCTTGGCTGGAGATTCTCTAGGAGAGGGAAGAAAGGACATTAGGGAAAAGGGGAACAAAAGCAAACTGGATTTAAGTGCAAAATTGCCCACATGCTGCTGCCCTTGGCTACTGAATTCTCCAATTTCTCATCCCGTTTATTATCTTAAAAGAGGAATAATGTTTCAAAACCAGCTCAGAGGCAGCATTAGCAGAGTGATATCTAGCCCACAAATCATTTTAGATGTACTGCTCTCACATAAGGACAGTAAACAGTTGTTAGCTGGTAACAATATATAGTTAACTTTTCAGCTTATTTTAACAGTAGTGATTCAGTGTTTTATAGACATCAAAACTGAGGTGGATACAAAAGATGCCAAATGAAGTGGGTTAGAGTGCCAACAGAGAAAAGATCTGCCTCTCTAGGTGAGACCAAATCCCTTTGTTTCCTTTATTTATCCTTATTGGTTTGACAAAGGAGCTATCTGAAGGACAAAATCAAAACTAGCAGTTATCTTAACTGTTTTGTCAAGTACCACTCATGCCCAGGCTCCTTTCTTTCTTTCTGAATCATGCTACTCAGAGAAGTACCTGAGAGAGAGATAAACAAAGACTCCAAATCTAAAAGTTTTCTGCAACTTCAGATTAGTTGGAGCATCTGATGTACTAAGGCCACATAAAGCAAGTAAAATGTAAAACGGCAAAGTGGGATGATGCAGATGCACTCCTATGAAAAGCAGCCCAGGTCTTCAAATTGGAGTAGAAGGAAGCAAGAGGAAGAGAGGAACCCAAAATATGCCTATAAAGCCTAAATATTTTCAAATGTTACTCATAATAATTATAGTATGATCTCTGTCAGTGAGCCACCCAGGGAAAAAGAGTAGGAAAGAAATAAATAAAGCTTTCTTACAAGCTGCACTGGGAGATATAATGAGGGCAAGTTGGGAAACTCCACTGAAGCAAACGTGTCAAAACGTTTTCCAGCCTCTGTCCACTTAAAATTTCTTTTCAGTGAGCATACCCAAAGCATCTTTTCTCTTCCTTGAGAAAAGACATTGTAGGAGCTGCTGATGTGGAGGTGATCACCAGGGACCTCCTTGAAGTAAATTCCTCACCCCTACAAGTATTCGATATCCTTTCCCCACCAGCTTAGGGTGACACAGGCAGGTTCCTTGTCAAAACTCATCATGCCAGGAGTCAGAAAATCCTTTGGGTTTGGTTTCTTTCTTCTTGAGATCTCCTTGGCAGGAAGCTTTCATTGCCCAAGGCCCAGGGATTTCTAGCTAATAAATGATTATGTTGCAAGGACTGCTCACCCTGTAGCCATGCTAATTAGGATCTTACCAGCAATTTAGGTCAGTTTATATTCTCGACATTAATGTAGGGCAGGCAGGTGGGACTGTGTGTTGTAGTCTTGCATTATTTGTGAAATAAGACAGATTCTTTGTTAAATGTATTAAATTCTGAGGGTTTGAAAAGGCTCTTTGGAACAAAATTGGAATATCTGAATCTACCTGTCATTTCTTATTATTGGCGCTGTATCTTGATGGTCCCAATTAGAAATACTGTATGACTGATAAGATGGCTAATATCCTGACTGAAAGGTATCAGAATGACATGGATGTCCTTGGTTTATATTCTTCACACCCCAACTACTCTTTGAAAAAGTTCCCTATGATTATTAATAACTACAAGGCATATTATTTTCCACTTGAGAAACAATGACTGAAAGTCAGAGATAAAGACAGTGGCATTGCCAAAGACTATTTTGCAGGAGGACATTGAGTGTATTTCAACAACAACAGAAAAAAAGATAAATAAAAAAAAAAAGTCCACAAATATATTTTATCATAATGGGTGTAATTCTGAGAGTCATCACAGTATCCAGTATGTGCAAAGACTTACGATAGGAAAATTGTTTTAGTAATCAAACTGTAGGTAAGAAAAAACTGGGAGGTTAAAGACCCCTCTGTGAGATGAGCAAGTGCATAATGGTTTCAGTATTCATTCTTACTTGTCTTTAGTAATCTACAGATGCCAGTTGGCTCTTAATAACCCCAATACATTAATCTGAAATGTTTTTTAACCTTCATAAAGGATACTGGATGCAGTAGCACAGATGAACCAACCCCTGCTGATGCAAGAAGGGGCATTTCAGAGTAGAATTTTACTCACAGAGGGATTTTTTTTTCCAGTACTGTGGACAAGTCTCTATCCATAAGTTAGTAGTGGTATCTGTACTGTCTTATGCATTTAAAAGATTATGAGAAGCCATTTTCTAGACTTATATAGTTTACCATGTTTATCAGTGACCTGAGAGATAAAATAAGGCTGTTGCCAATAATTTGCAGATGATCTAAAAGTTGGAGGATTTGGTGATAAAAGATTAGGAGGTACTGACAGAAATCTAAGTATCTTGGTAAGCTAGACAAAGACAAGCAACATCTCCTTTAATATAGTGAAGCATAAACTCATATATCAAAGACTATAAAAAATCAAGTCGTGCTTGTCATAGGGGAGATTCAATCCAGGCAGCCAGAGACTAAAAAATATTTATTTTTGCAGGATGGGTAGTTAGTTGAAAAGGAGATTTCAGCTTATCACTGTGGCTAAAGGGCTAATGTAAACCTTTACTTGACTCACATAAACGTAGCTGAACACCAAACTGGGTGGAGTGGCCGACACTCCAGAGGGCTCGGCTGCCATTCAAAGCGACCTAGACAGGTTGAAGAGTTGGGCAGAGAGGAACCTCATGAGGTTCAACAAGGACAAGTGCAAGGTCCTGCACCTGGAGAGGAATAACCCCAGGCACCAGTATAGATTGGGGTTGACCTGCTGGAAAGCAGCTCCACGGAGAGGGATTTGGGAGTCCTGGTTGACAACAAGTTACCCATGAGGCAGCAATGTGTCCTTGTGGCCAAGAGGCCAATGGGATCCCGGCTGCATCAGGAGGAGTGTTGTCAGCAGGTCGAGGGACATGATCCTGCCCCTCTCCTCAACTCTGGTGAGGCCACACATGGACTACTGGGTGTAGTTCTGGGCTCCCCAGGACAAGAGGAACATAGAGCTTCTAGAGAGGGTCCAGCGTAGGGCCACAAAGATGATGAAGGGACTGGAGCATCTATCGTATGACTAAGTGAGCTGGGCCTGTTTAGCCTAGAGAAGACTGGGAGGAGATCTGAGCAATATGTATAAGTACTTGAGAGGTGAATGTAGGGAGGATGGGGCCAAACTCTTTTTGGTGGTGGCCAGTGATAGGACAAGGGGCAATGGGTGCAAACAGAAACCCAGGCAGTTCCACCTCCATGTGAGGAAGAACTTCTTTGCTGTGAGGGTGACAGAGCCCTGGAACAGGCTGCCCAGGGAGGCTGTGGAGTCTCCTTCTCTGGAGATCTTCCAAACCCTCCTGGCTGCCACCCTGTGCTTTAGGTGTCCATGCTTGAGTAGGGGGGGGGGTTGGACTAGATGATCTCTAGAGGTCCCTTCCAACCTTAACCATTCTGTGATTCTCTGTATTTATCGCTCTGTTTTCTGGCATTGAATAACTGCTTTGGGATACTTTCTTAGTTTGGTAGCTGCGATAGGGAAAGGATGTTGATAAACTGAAGGAGATTTAGAAAACAGTTATGAGAATGGTTAAATGGTTGGTAAGACATCATACTGGAAGAAGTCCCATCTGTTTAGCTTATCAAAGTGGAATTAAGTCAGCTAAATCTTCCACCCTCTCTTGCACGCAAGGTCTGGCTAGAGGTCTCTCCTATCAACATAACGTATGTATGCACACTGCTTGGATGTTCAGCACCTGCTTCCTACAGCCTCCCATGTGTGCTGCAGTTGTGTCCTTTGCCCTCTGTATGTGTCTGAAATGGTGGCAACTGCACTTCCAGAGCAGAACACTGATTTCCAAAGCTCACTGAGACTGCTTTTGCTGATCGAGGGCTGATCAGAGGCACTCACACCTTCCAAATTTGCATATGAAGGACTTGAACTTGTAGGAAAGCCAGTTTGCATAAATCCCACCTGTACAAATGTATAAATTCCCTGTATGCATGCCCACCTGTACAAAGTGAACGCAATGATTTGGTAGTGGTTTACATCCACACATACCCCCAAATATGACAATAGGTAAAGAATACAAGGGAGCAGAGATCCAAGCTTTAGCTTCTGCATCAAGACAAAATGGCAATTTATATTAGAAGAAAACTGAGAAGATTAAATCTTGTATATATTAAAAAAAAAAAAAAGATAAATCTGGATCTAAAATCTAAAAATGGTTCTTTTTAGGTTTTGAGCGGTTTGGAGTGGAGAAAGTATGGATATGGACACACAGCATTTTTTAATCTGCAATCTGTTATCTGTCGGTAATCCAGGCAAATCTCAGTAAAGGCGGCTGTGTCCCATTGTGCACCAGATTGGGCTTCTGCAACTCAGGACCCTTCTTAGTTTTCTGATCTGGCTCACCATGCACTACTACCCTCACGTCATGCACAGATGGGCACTGTTTACAGAGAAATAAGACAACAATTCCATAGATGTTGCTATCAAGCAAAGAAAGAAAGACCTAAAAAAATAAAGCATTGATTTTGGAGGTGAAAGTACTTGGCAAGGGCTGTGACACGGTAAGCATGTGCAAAGATCTGGAGGCAGAGATCATGGGTGCTGAATACTTTAAATAACTGTGCCTTGATTGTATTTGATTGTTTATTCTTTCTCTGAAACTGCAAGTTTAACCAATATAAACCAGCATTAAACTGAAATTATTTGACCCACAGAAAGGTTTTGCTAACTCCAGTTATTTAAAACTAATGCAGACCTTACTGATTTGTTGTCTGTATGGAGAAGGTTTTCATTCTTCGTTGGTCTTGCTGGGCATTCCAGTGCAAAACAAATACTGCAAGAGAATAGAAAACAAACAAATCAGAAGAGGTGTTATTTTTCTTTCATGCTGTTTTCACTGTACCTTGGTCAAAGTCCCTTCATAATGCTCTGGATTATCCAAATCAGCCCCCTTTGTGTATATAAGGTTAAATGGTTTTATGAAGTGCAAGTCAAATGGAATGATAGTTCATGGATGATGACAGAGAATTTACATCCATTTGTACCTAGATGATTTTGGTCTGTGTTTTAAGGTGAAGCAGGAAGAAAGAGAAAACCTAACAGTCCGGAAAGTGCCTTGGCCATTTTTTTTCCCAGCTGTTCTTTCAGTTATGATTAGCAGTTTTTTTCTTTCAATCAAAAGATGGAAGAGAACGGAACAAGAGATTGGGTTTTACATTAAAGGATAAGTTATTTGGGCAAATGAAGTGACATAGGTAAATTCAGTGTTACACGTGTTACAGGAGCACTTTATTTCACTTCAAGCAAACTGTTGGGTTTTGGGAAACCTAGCAGACCATCAGTTCATAAGCCTGTCTGCAGGTAATGGTAACTATTAAGTGCAGCAGTGTGCAAGACTTTCTATCTTTTTTTTTTTTTTTTTTTGAGTGTTTAGTTTGGCAAGAGATAACTTTCACTGCATCTTGAAACCTCCAACCATTGATTATTGAACCAATAATTGTGGCATCATAAAATACTCACTCCTTTCACAAAGCTTTCTTTATCATGCTTTGCTGACACGGGGCCAACTTTATGTACTCATACAAATCCTGCTTTAATAGATAATTCCCAAAGCCCTTAAGGAAGCAGAGAATTAATGAAGAATGATACATAAGTTTCCTCCCTTTCTAAGGGACTCTTACAAATTGGGATCCAAAATTTCTAATATATTAATTTTAGAAACACCCTATTTTTGGTGACTGAGTGCCACTGGCAATTCAAAAAGAGGATGATTAATTTGAAAAGCAATTGTTTTTCTCTGATACCTTCAGCCATATTTGCCATGGCTTTTATCTTTGTCATTTTCTCTTGTCCCAGGAATTGATTCTTCCACATGAAATTCAGTCTCTCCTCCCAGTATAAAATTTCCCATGAGTAAAACTAATAGTAAAGGCTATTACCCAACATATTACCCAGGGCCAAGGTAGTTATTCTGACTGTCTATTTTTATTTAATACCATATATCTTTTTGTCTTTACCCATGGGATGCGTTTTCATTCCCATTAGTCCAGTTATAGCCTAGTGTGACTTCCCTGACATTGCTGGAGTTATGTGAGTATTATCAACGGTATTATTGAGTGGAGAATTCCTGTTACATAGAAATTTAGTTTTCATCATACAGATCCATCCATGCTAAACAATGCAATATCCCATATAGTTAATTATGAGTCCTATAGCAAATGAGAAATGGGCTTCAGATTCACAGGTGTTCTCTGCATTTCTCAAAGATGATCCAGAAAGGAATTTCATTAAGCATGTGTCATCAAATAACTGCTTGTCATTGTTCCTTGCAGACTGCTCTGTCCTATGTTTATGGGCAGATTTGTGATGAACAAAAGTGTGCCACAATTCCCTAGAAAAAGAACTCTGCTTCTTGAAGACAGAAGACCATGTTATTGTCTTATAATTGATGTGTGGTGAAGAGAATACTTAGATACTTAGAGCAGTTCAGTTCTCATACTGGAATGACCATAAAGGTTATGGGCCTGAAGAAATGTTGTGTGATGTGTGGTAGCTCTGCTAGGACCTTCTTACATGGGAAAATTAGTTGTCTGTCAATCCCAGAGATGACATGAGAGGTCAAGGGAATGGGATGGTGGTGGAGAGGCTATCATAAAAATTGAATCTCAGGCAATTTGGACCAGCTACGTGGAGCCTCTGATATCTTATTCAGGTCTAATCTCACTTCTGTCTCAAATGCAATGTTGGAGCACAGGACTTGAAAACAGAAAAAAAATACTTATGGGCTGGTGTCCTTCCCAAGAGCCATTGCACATCTGGGCATCGTGAGCAGCAGCCATTGATCCAGCAGCTTTAGGAATAAATGTGTGTTTGTGGCCCATCCACAATGGAAGGTCGCATTTAATTTTCTCCCTGAAGAGCACCCTCTGAGCTGACACACAGAGATGAAGATACTGCTCATTACAGTGGCTGTGATTTTGCTACCAAATAGGTTGTGTGGAAAGGAGATCAGACACCAGTCCCTAGAGTGCAGAACAATCTATAAAGCAGCCCCTCAGCTTGCTGAGCCAGCAGAGCTGCTCGCGTTTGCTCCCTCATTTCAGATAAGAGTTAAACATAAATAATAATAATACCAAAACCAGATTATCTTGAAAGTGCTGCATATAATCTTTTTGGGGGAAGGAAAAAAAAAAAAAAAAAAAGATGACGAAGCAAAAGCTCTCCAAGCTGAGTGTTTAAATCCTTAATTTTAAAGTACCAATGGCTAGAATTAGACAGTTTTTGGAAAATGAGAAATAATGAAAGAATTTGCCTGTCTTTACTCACTCTCTGAATTAAAGACATAAAAGATGACTTTTGAAAATATGTGGAATAACTTCTTAAGTCATACTTAATATTTCCACCACAGGAACAGATTCTAGACTGGCAGATCCTTGACTAGACTGTCTTCTGAAAAGGAGTGAAACTTTTTTTATGCCAGCTGTTGATCTTGTCTCTTCAGAAAATGTCTCCTGTAGTTTGTCTAAATGAGTTGTGCAGTTGGCTCAGGTTTTGCCATCAGGACCTACCCAAATGCCCGGCTATTTCTACTTTGACCTGCCAGTTTCCCAGCATAAATTCCGAAAGTTTTTTGCGGGGAGGAGGGGAGAGGAGGAATACAAGTGGTAAGGGGAGAAGAAGTGGGAATTAGCACTGGGGAAATGAGAGAAAGCAGGTGGAGAAGAATGGAGAACAAATCCAAAGAAAAGAGGGGCACAGAAATCCTTTCAGAAAGGCAAGCAACAATTCAGGAGATGTCAGAAATGGGAAGATTATTTCCTCATGCTGGGAGGGACTGGGAAGAAGGTGCTTAGCAAAATGTGCTCAGAGACTTTCTCCTGCTAAGAGTCAAGGAGGAGCAGGGCTACCCAACACACGGAGGCTGGACAGGGGAGACAACACAATGACAACTGAGAAGAAAACCCAGGAAAATGATAAGGGTCCAAAACCAGGGAAAAAAGACTGTAGAGCACAGTTATAAGAAAGCTAACCAGCAGGATAGCATGAAGCTTATATTCTTCAGTGTGGAAATGCTAGGACGTGGCACTGTATTTCAAGGTTTTATAGAGAGCCCTTACATGGTGTGTTAGAAAGCCTAATGCTGGACCGTGAAGGCCAAGTGACTATTTGAAAAAATGTGATAATTCCCTGAAATGAACTGCCTGGGGATTCACATTGCCTCTTTAAAATATTATCCATACAGAGCAGACTGGAAAGAATAGTCAGATCCCTACGTGTGTGGGCCACTGTTCGTTGCTGAGGGCTGAGGTGCCTATGAAGTGAGAAGTGGACTGGTATCTGTGTCTGTAATGCTAGGAAAAATAAGATCTTTCTCTACTCTTTTTTTTTTTTTTTTTCTTTATCCTTCTTGACCATAAGGAGGAACAAACCAGCCAGAACATTTCGGGAGATTTCCAAGTTTTGTTCCATCGCAGCCTATTCTTTGGTACCCCTTCAATAAACTTTCATATGCTCCTCAGATCTGGAGACCTGAATAAGGATGAGAAACTCCAGGGCTGATCTTGGAGGTGATGTTGAAATGGGAAGGAGCAAAACCTTTTGCCTGTCTTTCCCTAAAAATCTTCCTCCTCCATCCCTGGAACTGCAAGGATCTTTGCCAGTCCATCGCTGCTGTTTTCTTAGTTAAGTGCTTAATACGGAATTGTTTATGGACTGTACTCCCACAGCACTGCACTCCCACATGCAAGTGGAAAGAAGAACTACGTGTTTTGTTTTGTTTTTTTTTTTTTTTTTACATATTATCATTCTACATTTCCTTCTTCTCTGCTCAAGGGAAGAGGCTTAGAAATGAGAACGAAAATGTGAATTTTTTGTTCTTTCCTTGCTATATGTACTGATGGTTCCACAGATCATCATATTTTGCATCTACAGAGGCATGAGAGCAAGTTTCAGTGCTATATCTTTGTTTCTTTATATGTATTCTTGCCTCTATTCCTTTTCCAATTGAAATGCATTTTTTTTTGTTTCATTTTTAAATGCTTTTGTATGGTGTAGCTTTGAGTTGTATACGTGCAACACGTATGGTAACAATCATCTGGTTTGTATTTGCACATCCAGTAAGGATAGTTTTGTGTGTACTTTTGCTTTCTATTTACACAAATGAAGAGTAGTGTTTAAAATGGTAAATTCGATAGATTAACACTCAGGAGTCTTCAGCAAAAGAAGACACTATCATGTAGAAGAATTTTGCCCTAAACTGTTCTCTGCAGTCTGACATCTCGTAATCTGGAATTGGCAATCATTCATTCACTGTATGCATGATTGCATGATTAAAGAATAAGCAGTGAGGCCTGAAGAAGTTAAAAAAAAAAGGGGGGGGGGGGGAAAACAGGAGGGAGAACTGTTTCAAATCCGATTGCTTCTCAAAGCTTTTCCATGAGATGGCAGCTCTTTAAAACATGAGAATTGAGCCAGGAGGAGAATGAACAAAATTAGCTCAAGCAGCAAAAGGCCTGGAGAGTGAGAAGAACCAAATAAAAAGGACCTTCAATTTGTTCCTAGGGATCATGGAGAGAAGAGATTCTTATCTGAAAGATAGTACAGGGTACTGCCTAGCAGGGAGAAAAGCCAACACAAAACCATCTAATCCTTTACGGTTCTTTATTTTCCAAGATGGTATAAATATTGTTGAATCCTCACTGCAAAAGAGCAATTGAAAGGTATTGTTTCTGTTTTAATACAGTTTCTGATAGTAATGCCTCTTCTCTCTGAATGTAAAAGATTTAGGAAAAAGAACCAAGTTCAGCAAGTCTAAAAGGGGGACAATGTGCTCTTTCATTGTGATTAATATCCTGCTGTTACTTACATATGGTCCATATTGAGTGAACGGACAAAGGTAGCCAACCTTGAAATCAGTATGCAAACTTAGCTTTAATTAGATGTTTCTGAGGTCCAGTTTGCCTGTCCAGGCACCTTTTTTTCTTATTGAACTCTTATGGAAAATTAAGGTGGAGTAGTAGCTGTTATATGTTTATGCTACACAGTGCTATCCTAGAAATGCTAAGTGATTTTTAACCAGAAAGCAAATATGGGGAACTCAAAAAAAAAAAAAAAAAAAAAAAAAAAAAAAAAAAAAAAAAAAAAAAAAAAAAAAAAAAAAAAAAAAGATGTGTCTATCGATTAGTTTATTCATTAATAGTTACCCTGTCTTACCCTGTCTTATATCTGTGGAACAAAGGAATTGGGGTAATTCTTTCTGCGCAGACTGACCATAGACTGACTCAAATCCTTGCAACTCACCCCAACCAGCGATTTTCAGATAGTCTCACAGGGGGATGCTGAAAGTCAAAGGGGAGGCACTGAGGCAGGGGGCAATGGGAATAACAGTGTCATTAGACTACTGGAAAGAAAGATGTATCAGTTGCATACCCTTTGCAAGGGACAGATGGGTTTGAGCTATGACTGTTATGTGTGTATATTTATCATAAATACTAACACCTCCATTCATCACTACTGGAGATCTACTGAACCTTCTCTCAAATCCTCATGTATTTTTAAGGGCATCACTGTAGTACTTTTTCTCACCTTCCTGTCCAAGACTCATATCCACACTTGTGTGTAGAAGGACCGTAAACTTATTTCTCAGCCTCCTCTACAATGTGCAAGTTAAAGGGTGAGAGGGGTTGGAATAGGAAAATGAATATATTCCCTCAGTCGAAGTCATAGTGGAAATCAAATCACATGTATTATGCTTACATTCATTCATACGTAACTTTGTTCTGTCTGATACCTTCTGTTTTCTCATTTATAGGAAGAAGCAGCTGTTCCCTATAGCCCCTATTATTTTTTCAAACACCAGCCCTAACAGGACAGGCATTCCCTCAGTCCGCTAGCTTATCCTCTGGATCCCTTTTTGCCAGACTCATTGTGGTAAAAACAACAAAACAACCTTTAGGATATCATTTCTTAGGGGTGAGGATGGTTTTATCCAATGTTGCATCACACACATTTCTGCCAAAGGACAAAGGCTAGAGCTAAAAGACATTCAGTTATACCCTCCTCTCTCTTTAAAAAAAAAAAAAAAAAAAAAAATGTATTCCTGGCTCCGCTATGCACTTCAGTCTTAGGGCACCTCACTCATCCTTGTCTGTGCTTTTTGTAGAGCAACTTTTGTGCAGCATGGTGATGCAACACCAGCTCTTTGCCAAGAGAAATCGAGGTCTTCAGAGAAGACGCACTACATGAACACATAGTATTGTGAGACAGGGAAATAGTCATGGACTGTTAAAATTAGTCAGGAGAAAGGACATCGTAGTGTCTTGCGAAGGGAGAAGTTAGGAGATCTTTGGCACCACTGTCATCCGTCTTTCACACTGAGTGAAGGAAGGTGGTAGAAACACAAGGAAATAGAACACTAGCCCCATTGCTTCTTTTGTTTAGGGGAACAATGACTTTTAGATGCAATTAAAGGCTGAAGTCTGGAAAGTTCAGTCTGGCTTGTGTACCCGACCTGTGTTTCAACGGGCATGGAGCTTCGTGCCTGTAGCATATCACCACTTAATGCAGGATTCTTTAAGAATAACACAAATACACTTTTTAAATTTTAATTTGAATTTTTAAGTAGACTGTAGGCTCTTTGACACATTATTGCTATTGTTAATTCACTTCTAATCAAGTATATTACAAGGAAAAGCCTGCAAGGAGATTGAAACATGATATAAAAGGTACTAATTTGATAATGAACAGCCAGCCACAGTATGCCTTCTGTGCATTTTTCTCATATAATTCCTCTTGATCCCTTGGAATACCACATGCCAAATGAAGCAGCTGAATTAATTCTAATTTCCTACATTCCTTTGTTGTGAGATTTTTATGTTGGTCTTCTCAGACAAATTAACTGTAGATGGTTTGGGTTCTGTAGCAGTGAGGGCCTCCTGATGCAATGTGTGGATCAGAAGAGCATTTGCTTGGCTGCGTACACCATCCAGCCTGACATAAAAACATGCAGGGCCCTTGAGATTTCAGTAGTGTTTGAGCAAATCACATATAGGCAATGCACCCCAGGAGGCAACACTCTATTCAGCTTCACATGTTAAAGATGAAGGTGGCTGTCAGATGGGGTATGGAAAAATACTGTCTTTAGGATATCATCCCTGTATATTTTAGCAACACAGAAAATGTAGTCTTGCTTAATTTGTCACTATCTGGCTTCTAGCAAGCTGTCAGGACAATCTACATTTGGGTAAAATTCGGAGTCTGTATAGTAACTAAAACTCTTTAATAGGTGCCTTCTTTAAAGTGTAAATAGAGGGAACCCCAGCAAAAAGTTTTCTTTATTGCAGGCAAAACTCTTATGTTCCCTTCTGGAGAAGAAGAGGTGTTATTGGCAGAATTCATCAAGGATCTCTTGTTCCTCGGAATCTCTTACTTGTGTCCCTGGAAATGACTGAAATGCAGTAGCCTCAGGAAATGAAGGAGATGTCTCCCCAATACTACTTTGGGGAAAGGTCTTGAATTAAAAGACATCAAAAATATGGTGGTGTGACATATTCTTTGTAAGGAATATCCTTAGTAGTATCAAAGCTACTCAGCTGTGGCATAGGTATTTACCTAATATCGTCAGTCTCTGAGCATCTCTGATCATCCCTCATTCAATCTCTGAGTGCCCTTGAGCACACAGGGATATCTACTCCATACCACTTAAATTAGACTCTTCACCTTGTCATCCTTTAGCAAATCAGGATGATTTGGTGGTGGGAATGAGGATGCTTCTTCATAGTTCTCTGCAACTCCATTTGCTCATGATTAATGATAATCATCATAATGCATTTCTTTCAGTTTATCAATGAATCTATAGGGATTTTATCTGCATGTATGTCTCCTTTATTTTCTTGGGAATAATGCTTGATAGCCTATAAGACTACACAATATTTATAAGTGTTGTAGAAGAAGTCACATTCTTTGTAAAAATTTTCACTGAATATTGAGTTGGCAGGTAGGACATTGAGATGCTGTAACCAAAAGCATGCCTTGAAATCATTGTCAGAGCAGTGTGGACCTTGATAAGATCAAATCATCTGCACAGACTTCAAGCATCTGATCTTCTATATCGTCTATTCAAATCAATCAATGAGTCCCCTTGAAGGCTCACTAGCCTTCTGTATGAACAGTCTTTTAAACATATTCATTGTAATAAATCCATGGCAAATGAAAGAAGGGCTGAGACAAAGGAGGATGCATGGTATGGTCTGACGAGGTGGCAACAAAGACTATGAACAAAAGACAGCACTTCACACTCTTTGGTGCCACCTCCTCAGACCATACCATGCATCCTCTTAACGAGGAGCCTCCTAATGAATGCACTCTTTAGTTGTGTAGCAAAGCAGCTGTAAAGAAAGGTCTTGCAAAACAGTCTTGGCATGAAATTAAATGACTGGGTTTCTCTTCCAAGGACATCTCTTCCAAGGACTCTAGGACATCAGTAATATTCTATTCTGTAGGCACTGAAAAACTCAATAATACGACAATTTTATTTTTTCAGAGCTACTACCATTTAGTGATATATGTGAGCTCATATTTTTTCCCCTAAATACCAGACATTGGTATATACCATTGGCTATAATCATGGCTTCAGTGGAGTTAGACCAGAGCTCCCATTGACTTCAGCAAGACCTGTTCCATCTTTGAATATGTTTTACCCATTCAAACCTCTGATCTGAAAATGGTCCCCATGATGCAATTGAGATTTAATGAGAAGTCAAAGGGGCAATAGCTGTCGATTGCTATCAGGCAGTCCTGTGGCAATACTTCTAACAAACCCAGCCTGCACAATGCAAGTTTTGTGCAGTCTGTGCAGTCTGGGTGCAATCCATCTGATCATTTCAGTTTCAAATTCTGATGTATCTTGCAGTTTTTCTTATTACGGATTTCAGAAAGAATGAAAAATAACCACAGGCCTAAAGACACAAGATCCCACCATGTGTCATCTTGAATGAAAATTCATACCATATTGTTCAGTTGGTTCTCACCTCAAAGGATGGAGGCCTCACAATTTCTCCAGGCTTACTTATCTCATAGCATAAATTAATTTTCCACATATCCAGATGAATCTTTTCTTATTTCACTTTATAAACATTGTTTCTCCTTCTCCCACCACGTAGCTCAGCAAGCAGCTTGGCTCCATCTTCCTAGGAACTTCCTCTTATGTTTTGGAAGCTGCTGCAGGGTTCATGCTGAGCGGCCGGGTTGAACAACCCAGCACTTTCAGCCAGTCCTCATATGTCCCTAGCCGACTTGGTGGCCTCCATTGGACTCCCTAAAGTTTGTCAACATCCTTCTTTTGTTGGAGGTGTAACTAGATGCAGTATTCCAGATGTGATCACACGAAGGCTGAGGGGAAAAAAAAAAAGAAAAAAAAAAAAACTTCTGAAATACTAATTTTCCTTTATTCTCATCATTTTTTTTTTTCTCTCTAGATTCTAGCTCTCTAGCTTTGTCTTCTTTATCTTTTGGAGGAAATTCACCATCTAGTGTGCCTTTCCCCAACCCTGAGTACATCCCCGTCTTTTATCCTAATTACATTTTTGCATTCATTTTGTTGACTTCTCTTGCCACTGTTTATCTTTCTTAAATTTTCCTTTGCCCTTTTCTACTATTTTTCAGATATTTTCCTTCTGGTTGCTGATTATGTTTCCATGGCCTTTCTGTATCTACCTTTAATCTACCTCTGTACCTCTGAAATAGTGGATTTAGAGTAGTTTCAGTCATTGCTAAAGCATGAGCCATTCTCTGCTCTCCAATAATCTTGATTATTTTTT
Source organism: Nothocercus julius (assembly GCA_013398735.1). Lineage (NCBI taxonomy): Eukaryota > Metazoa > Chordata > Aves > Tinamiformes > Tinamidae > Nothocercus > Nothocercus julius. Next base: position 3,440,512 of record VZSV01000049.1, on the reverse strand, counting down.
TGAGTATTTACTCTCTAATTTTAAACATTCTAAATATCTTTCAACAACCAGCATCCAAATCTCCACATTCTCAGTGTGTTGAGAACATAAATAATCATTTCTTATTTCCTCTTCAAATCCCTCGATCTCAATGGTATCTTGTGGAAAGGGTTCCATGTGGAGTAGGATGTGGAAAATATCAAGTTTCCTGATGAAAGTGGGAGGCTGTCCAGTTGAGAAGAGAGATTTCTAGTTTTCTGCTCAGCAGAAGGCTTGGGGATTGCAGTTCCTAAGCAGACATGGGGGTTTGAAGTACTATGATTTCTTTCCCCCCAAACACTGCAGTACCAGGCAGGAAAATAATTAAGCCTAGCATGCTTTAATTACTTTTTCCATTTTATAATTTTTTCTGAACTTCAGGGGTGCTGGCATCCAATGTAATAAAAGAAAGTAACTTGTTCAGCAGCTGATCTTCAATTTTTCTCACTCATGGTATACAGATAAGAAGGTAACTTGCTGGGATCATGTTCACTACTTTTCTGCTTAGCTAAATTAAATATATAATACATTTCTAAAGTTTAGTTGAACATGGTTTTAATAATAGCCTCAGGGTTACAAAAATATCTCACTAAACAAAGAGTTTCTTCATTTGTTAACCTCTCTATAGATGCATTTTTAGATTTGCATGGTCTTAGCTAAAGTAACAGCTGCACTCAGAGAAATATATTTGAGTGGTAAAACTGGCTCTATGTCCTGGCTTTGTAAAATCATGCCCTACGTCTATTATTATCCAATTGAATCCATTATTGTTAATTGCCTTTTGGATTGAGCGAAGGAGACTGTCTGGGAATGACTGTTTACCAAGTTATTATTCTGCCACCATATGCTCTCAAGTTCCATATCCCTTTGCTTTTCCATTTGGAAGACGATAATAAGGAAACTTGCCAAAGCTTAAGATCTGCATCTGAAAATCTTTCAAAGTTGAATATTGGTTGGATATTTACCTGTTGGTACTGCTGCCAAGGGATGATACAAGTGGAGGGATGGTAGCTTCATATATGTTCTGAGCATGTTTTTTTCCTCAAAATGTTCCCGATTTCTGGCTCATTCCTCTACCATTTTGTCTCATCTTCCACCATCTTGTCTCACAAATGCCAGAAGCAGGAAAGGGAATGCTAACTAATGGGAAACGTAGACAAGGAAACAAAAGGAGGTTAATTAAGGAGTAGGAGAAGTGAGTGGGTGTTTTTGTTCCATTTTCTCTTTTCAAAGTAGGACACTTGTTAAAGTATCTAACAAGGAGCAAGTGGAGAAGAAAGCCTCCCTTCTTTCCTGTCGGCTCCTTTCAGTATTCTGCCTAAAAGTTGGAGTGGCAGCTGGAGAGCAGCACTTACCTCCCTCTGTTCTTCCCTCCTTTTTGTACCCCCATTTGTCATCACCAGGGAAAGAGAGAATAAAGAATGAAAGAGGGATGAAAAGCCAGTGGTGATCACAGAGGGATGAAACTTTCAAATCACACCTGCCAGACCACATATTATAAACACGGGTTTCATCTTCCTCTCCTGTTCAGGCTAACAAAACACATACACTGCGATGGAGTCAGGTTATGCGCCTGCAAAGCCTTTGATTAAGTTTCTAGCATTTCCTAGCCAGAAAACTGATTCTTCTCTTTCTTTCCTGCTGTTTCAACACCTTCAGCTCTCAGTGACCAAAACTGCTGCCAACAAGCCTGTATTTTATATTTTTCCCCAAAAAATTGCCCAGGACGAACTTGCCTATTGTATCCCTAGGTGAGGAGCTTGGCAGAGGTTATAAGCGTGAAAAGACAGAAAGGCAAAGACCTTGGTGAAGACATGCTCTGGAAAAAAAAAAAAAAAAAAAAAAAAGTTTGGAAAAGGTTTCTAGGGATCTAAGGGCAATAAACACCTTGAGGCTTAGGCATGTGTCGGAATGGAGGACCACGCATTAATTTCTTCCAGGCTCTCCTCCTGTCCACCTGCTCACCCCCTCTGCAGATGAACATCCGATCTTTCCCTGATGCTGCAAGGGGATAAGAAAGCAACTAATTCCTAGGATCTAAGCACAGTGTTTGCTTCTTGCAGACCAAAAGAAATGCCTTTCCACTTCTGTTATGTCTTACTAAGGAAAAGACTCAATCACTACATTAATCACTACATTAATGCTGCGCCAACATGGCTGACAACTTGCGAACCTGAGATATGCGAGATCTCCAAAAAAGGCAGGTCACCGTTACCCCTGACTGTTGCTGTTGCAAACGCTTCAGCAAAAAGGGGATCTTCCTTACGAACAGATTGTTTTCATTTCATCCCTTTTCTGCAATCTCAGTCTCTTTTTCATAGTCTAGCCAAAGGATTTTAACAAGACAGATTAGATAATAGTTCAGATTTTTCTTTAAATAGTTTTCTTTGCAAACTGCCTTATCCAGCTGTTTTTCCAAAAGTGTTTGCACGATTGGGTTATTGCTAAAAGTCTGTCCCAACACAAACTCTTTCGCAAACTCACAGAGTATTTGTAGTAAATTATCTGGCATGTTTCTGTGTTTGCATTGAGGATGTCCCCATCACGACGAAGGTCGTTGTCCTATAGTCTCTTATAATAAGTGCATTTTGGGGAAGGGCATGGTATATGCTGCATTTGATAATATTTAGTCTAGAACCACGGAGAAATTCTGGTTTAGCCCCATCATGTGTAAATACTCACTCTGCATTAGAGTCATGTTGGGATGCAGTACGTGGTAGAGAGATGGTCATATGGTAAAGGCCCTGACACTGAGCTGCTTATTAAAAATGGAGCTATGGAAATAAAGGGCCCTATTCTCCTTCCACATCAATTTGACACCACTGAAATTTCACTGTCTTAAGTGAATCTGTTCATGATTTACACTATTTAATTGAAAGAAGGATGGGGTTCATAATCTCTCTCTAGATCTCCACAACTCCAGTAAGTTGTCTCAGAAAACAAAATACTATATGGGTAGGAATTTGTGATTAAAGAATTTACAGGCAAATACCTTTATACTTTCCTTCTGTTCAAAATCTGATGCAACTGGTAAGTTATGCAGACTCTGAGAAAAAATTAGGCAGCACAAATGCTTCCTTTTGACTCATTGAACAGGTCATCTTCTGGCTCCTGGAGATCTTGGACCGAGACACCTCTCAGAGCATCATCCCTGTGTAGTAAGGACATGATTCAGCAAGGTACTCTGTCATGTGCTTTTTAGCCATAATCTCAGATGAATTCCTAGGTAGTTTAGCTGCTTTTCAGGCTCCAGCAAAATAAATCGAATCATCAGGTGAGGGATTCTGCTCAATCTGAATGTTCAAGATTCCATATGAATGAAGATCTTAGAGAAGATTAAAAAAAAAAAAAAAAAAAAAAAGATACTACAACAAACTCCATGTCTTTGCCTCCCTGTAGATCAGTTAGAAGCTTGATGTTGTCTTGCTTTCAGTGGAGTTAATTTCTGGTTTTCTTTAGTGTTAACAAGAGGTCAGAAAATCCTGCTGAGTAGTTCCCACGTAGCCCAGTCTTAAACCACAGACATAAGTGGCAGCCAAGACACCAATAAAAGATGCTTAGTGGGATGGTGTGAGCAAAGGAGCTATATTAATCTCAAGCTTGCTGATATCTGTCTATGGCCTAGATAATGTGTTGCACTGAATCCAAAGGTATTGGAGCGCTGCTTAAGCCTTGGTAAAGGCTTAAAGCTTCCCTGTGATGAAGGTATTATTTATACTTTACAAATGTTTAATACGGCACATAGACTAATTGATTTTTCCAGTAGGGAGGAACACAACCTGGGTGACTAGCTTCATATTCCTATCCTATAATCATAAGGACACTAAGTACGTTGCAGTTAGATTAGGTGATATGTAAAATAGGCCCCTCTACAATGTTCTTCAGCTGCATGAGCTTGTTAATGCTACACTGCCAACTCTGTAGCGATTGCTTATTTCACAGCAACAAAAACAACCCCAAAAAGCTGCACCGCCACAGTTTAAATATTCAAAATAAATCATGAGTTTCTGTCATGTGGAAAAAAAAAAACCTAATGATACAGTGAAAGGCTACATTTCCATAACTCTGAGTCGCATCTCCATATTCGCTATTTGAAAGTCAATGGGAGCTGGGTGGCTAAGTGCCATGCGGCTCAGAAAACACAAAGGCAGCCCACCTCCTTGCTGGCAGCGCTGCTCCGTCCTCCAGCCGAGGAATCACCTATGTGATCCGCATTTGATTTCCTCGCTAACCTGTATGAAAGCTGGAGCCAAACTGTAGGAGATGCACTAACGGGATCTGAATATTTAACAGATTTGTTCCCGAGTTCGACACGCTGATGCAGCTTGCTTTGCACACGTAGGAGGAGAAGGGAGTCCAGTCACTCTAAACAGTCCATCAGCTGTTAACTTCTCTAGAGAAAGAGAGTTTTAACCCCAAAAGTATCTTCTGATGAGGTTCAGGTCAATGATTCACATGTATAAATCCATTTTTCCATCTATAGCAAGCTGGCCAAAAGCCCACCTGGACAGTGGGACACTGCCTACTGTAAACAGATGGTTAGACAATAGCAGAACTGCTTGGGTGGATCTCTAGTAAATATAGTGTATTTTGTCCCACTGGAGTCCCTTCTGTAAAATATGGGCAACATATAGATAACCAAGCTACACCCAGAACTTGATTCTATTCACTGCAATATATAGGTAATATCAATCTGGTTTCCTGAAGGTACACTCTCAACTTTTTTTTAAATTCATTAAAAGAAAATCAATTTCTGACTGTGCACACTTTGTCCTGATTTCTCTAACACCATTTGATTAAAACAACAACAGCAACTACAACAACAAAATTCAAAGCTTTTTCTGCTCTTCTTGATATTTGGAATCTCTGTTCAGCAAAGGAGGAATACATCAAATCCCTCTCACCTCCGTGAGATTAGAGTGAGGTCTAACCAGCCCCAGCAGAATGGTCCAGTGACAGGGACTGTGTTGTAGTTTTACAGTCAGTCTAGTGGTAGGAGGAGAAGATAGAAAAATCAACAATGTGAAAAATCAAGATTTGCAAAATACACAAATAAACAAATAAATGCCTATTTTAGCTTAATTTACTAAGAAAACATGCTCATGTGATTGTGCTGCTGGTTTTGTGAGCATTCTGCTTCTCTTTTTGTCCCTGTGTCCCCATTAACGTACCAGCTCATGGTAAAATACAGGTCTCAAAGTTGTTCAGGTTCTTCAGTGGTGACCCTCCAAATAGTTTTAGCAAGAGGGGCTCAGGAGGATCTCAGCACTTGCAGGACAGCTGAGCATGATCTCGAGAGAGAGACAAGAATTAATGACAAGACCCAGATCCTAAGAAAACCGGATTTCAACAAGTTGCTATTCAAATCTGCTCCTCTGGCCCCAATCCTGCCAGGGGACCTGCCAGGCTCAGCCTTGTGCTGCTGTGGATCTGGAGGCAGAGTAAAAGCCATCAGATTTCTGTTAATGCTTTGGTTTTGACTTTTGTCAAACCAAACATTTGAAAACATTTGAAATAACTGTTTGATTCCTTCCCAATGTTCTGAGTGTTCTGAGTGATAGTGAATTAATTTTTCTTTAAATGCTTTGAGGTACCAGGAGCTGCACAGACACGCAACCTTTCCATTCACATTGTAGGGCCCATGCACCATTCTGTCCCATCCATTTACTAGTTTAGCATCATTACATTTTCAGAGTCAACATGCATTTACAAAATAACTTGAGTGACAGTCAGCAATCAGGACTGCTATGGACTTTCAGGTTAGCAATTAGGGAATTATTAGCAATGTGGATTTAGTCATTTAAGTTGTTTGTGGTTACTGTTGTGTTTTTTTTCTTTTCCCACGGTTAATTCAGCAGATGTAAAAACAACAAGTGTTTAGCCATCAGAAAGGGAATTCCAGGCTCCTGCTTGAAAATCTGCATGGTGGCTTCAGCTTTTTCTGACTGATTAAGCTCAGTTGTTGGAATGATGCTGTATTAGCATGTCATAGGGCCTTGCCTCTTCTAAGGCCCCTTGCAGGGCCACAAAAGATTAAAAGAAAGCTGGGGAGAGGGCAATTTCACTGCATTTAGGCCAGTCTCCTTCATTCATTATTCAAGTGGCTGTGCTGCCCGTGAAATTTTCAAGCAGTGATTTCCCGGGAAAAAAAAAAAAACAACAAAAATCCTTTTAGCTTTACATCCTTTTTTTTTTTTTTTTTTTTTTTTTTTCTTTTTTTTTCATTTTAGCCTACCAACCTTGTCTTATTTGTCTTGATTTTAAAGCTTAAATGCATGCTTCCTTGCTTCTTTGGAATGAAGAATATCTTACTCTAAAATTCTCCCTCCAGTGCATTTACAGCTGATCAGAGCTACCATTAATTTGCCCTTTTTTAATTTTGCTTCCAGTGCTGAGGACCTTTGCTGGTAAGGGTTAAGCGAGCAAGGAAGTTTGCCTTGAGGAGCAGGGAACCTATCATCTAAGCCAAAGATGGACTCAGCCACCAAGGGGGACAGCATTAATTGCAGCCTTGAGACCTTGATGGAAGTAGGTGTGCAGTAGCCTTTGCAGCAAGCACTTAGTTATTAATGAAATCTGTGGCCAGTCCTACTGTTTATGAAGGTGCTGTAAGGCATTTTGATTCCACTGGGGGACAGGACATTACTGCTACTGGTAACGAAGATCTGGGGAGGTTGGTTCTCTCTTGCACAGCTGTGGTTTTGTAAGATTTGTTGTTACATGAATGCCACTCATTTTTGGCTATATGGGGAGGCTTGAGTTTTGGGAAGGCACTCAGAGCACCAGTGGGTTTGTCTTTGAGGTTGGCAGTACACATGGCAATGCCAGCATGAGTTCCCAGGGGCATTGGAAAATGCATTGGGCATGAAGCTGCCTGTCCCCACCTTTCATGCTGCATTTGATCTCTACCAGCTTGTTTCGTGTGAAATGGTGGGAAGAAACCAGCTTCTCCCAGTCACCTTTCCTTTGACAAATTTCTGACATTCTGGTGTTTGCTGCAGAAATCCTTGTCTTCATATAGATGCTGTTTAGGGTTGAGGTGGTGACTCCGTTTGGATTTGCTGCCTGTGCTGGTAGGGTTCTACGTTGATGATTTCCCTGAGGAACCAAGATCAGGAGCATCTACACAGTACCCAAACATGTCCACATCTTTCAGTTGGATGGATGATGTGGAGAGTGGGAAGCCCCAACTCCTCCCATCCCTCTTTGGGACACAGACACCCAGTACAACCTGACCAAGCTCATGGGGCTTTCCAAGTGGGCGCTCCCCTGTCCTACTCTTACTCTGAGGTGACCTAGTGCCACCAAAATCTCAAGGAAAAATAATGAAGAAAGAATGATATGGGAAAACATGTTCCAAAGCCCGGAAGGATCGAAAGCTTTCTGCAAGGCTCAAATGGCGCTGTTGGGCCCATTTTAGAGAAGATGTGTAAGCACATGATTGACTTTAAATGTGTGCTGAAATCCCACAGAAGTCTTTAAAGTCTTAAAGATGCCTAATGTTGACAGATTTCCTCTGAAATCAGTATAACAACTTGCATCTTCCTGAATCAGGACTCAAATGCTTTGTTGTTTGGGAGTCTAAAACTGCAAGGTCAAACATGGCTATTTGCACTTTCATATTAGAAGCCAGACATAGGGTCCCATAAGAATATTTATTTTCACTCTCATTTAATGGAAAATATTTACTAAGGGAAAACAAGATATTAATTAGGCTCTGAAGTGCTTAATAGATTTTCCTATGATTTGGATCCCTTATGAACTTTTTTGTTGTTGTTCCAGCAAGCCTCAAGGAACATGTGGTGCTGCTCTTGTCACCAGGCTACAGGTTTTATGAGCATGATTTTCTTTTTTGCACTCTTCCTCATATAAGCAGCCCACCCTGGTAGTAAATATAACTGTGGATATGGTAATTGGCATGTTTAACATTTGAATGAGGGAAGCTTTTTATTCCATTTAGGCTCTTTCCATCTTTCTGCTCCCTAACGCACAGTGTTATCACCGATCTCCTTAGGCAGTCCAGGAGCTGCATATCTGAAGAATAAAATATTTACCTCAAAATAAATGCTGAACTTGAAACCATTAGCTCTGCAGACACTCACACAAGCTGATGAGATGGCTTTCAGCCTATATAATGAAGGGATAAAATATTCCACCAGGTTTTCAGAGGGTTATTTTCTGAACATGAATGCAGATGGGCCATTATTCCAGCTGCTTTTAAAGGAGCAAAGCCAACTAAAATTATACTGTAAACAATTATTTTCCTTAACTTTATTTAAATAAACCCCTGATGGTTATTAAAACTTTACTTTAAAATTGCCAGTCTACATGTTAACTTTTTTTGTTTGTTTGTTTTTCACCAAACTTGGAAGAGAAAGAGGTAATAAACAAACAAATAAATTAACCAAAGTACCATTTCTTGGTGCTTCATAGGCAACTTCTGTCTCACACAGAGAAGTGCAGATAGATAAGGAGGACTGTGGCTCCTGTTCACCACCATTCCTGTTATAAATGAGGTGCCTTTCCCTGTATTGCAGGGAAATCCTGCTTAAATAACTGCTGCCGGCTATTTTAAAGGTGATTTTTTTTTGTTGTTGTTTTCCTCATAAGTTATTTAAAATGACAATAAACCATGAGTTTATTGAAACTGTAGCTCTTAATTCAGCAAGCATCCACAGCGATATATAACTGCATAGTTTAGACAGCATGTAACAGACTCCTCTTTCCCCTTTCCCCTTTCCCAAAGGGGACCTGGTACAGGAAATTGGAGTGATATTTTGTTAGGTGCACTTTTTTTTTGCTGTAGGAATATGCAAGCAGAAATATACTCTTTGCTATTTTATTCTCCAGATCTTGATAACAAGATGTAAACAAAATAATTTGGTGAAGAGTCTTTCCATATTCTTAGAAATACAGATTTTTTCTTTAAAAAAGGTGCCAAACCTTCCATCTCTGCCATAGGTTGGGGAAAAAAAAAAAGATACAAAACGAAAGTTAAAGTTAAATTCCTTTTTAATCTTTAAAGACCTTCTGAGAA
>VZSV01000049.1:3372236-3402096 GCA_013398735.1 Nothocercus julius | reverse complement strand
CTTCCTTCCTTCCTTCCTTCCTTCCTTCCTTCCTTCCTTCCTGTAGCAGGCCATAAAGTGTTAAGAGGACTGTTGCCACCTTGAAGTTACATTATCTTTTCCACAAGGGCCCAGGCTTAATTCTTGGGATTTTTCAGTGCTAATTTGTGCTTTCATACTTCAGCATAAAACGTTATTCCTCATTCTGCTGAAGGCATCACTTTTCCCAGTGAGGCCACTTTTGGTGTTACATCCCTTTTACACACAGGCATTTTTTATTCGGGGACTACTAAAAGAAATGGGTGAAAACTGCTAATGCCCCCATCCATCCAAGGCTTTCAGCAGGAATTATATTCTCCACAAGGCTCCTTGCCTTTTTGAAAGGTTTTTTTTTCTTCCTCCAATGTACTAAATTGTCAGCAGGGTAAATATTCACCTTTCTTTGTAAATAAACAGAGACTTTCTATCTAGCATGGGACAAGTGGCGAAAATCTGAGATGCTGAGGCCATTTCTGCTGGTCAGCCTTCCCTTTGAGGCTGTTTGTCCACCCTTCAACACAAAGCAGGCAGGTCTATTATTTGATCAGATCCAACTCTCAGAGATCTCATTATAGAGGCTTTCAACAGCACAGTTGTGTTTTCAAGCCTTCAGATGTGCGGCAGTTCCTCATTATTACCAAAATGGGCAAAAAAAGGAGGTTCATTCCCTTAATGCTTTTGAGAGACAAATCTCCCTTTCTTTGTCATGCCTAGGCAAGGCAAGACTGATCCAGTCCCCTGCTCTCCCACCATGCTCTGCTCTAGCCAAAACCTATTTTGCATAAAACTACCCGAATTCTCATTAGATTTTGCAAAGATGCAGAGTACCGGGTACTTCAGAGGTTATTGACACCTAGCACTACCAACACATCCCCACTAACGACATTTATTCAGTAATCATTCATACCTAAATGTCCCCAAAAGCCAACATACTTCTTTTTTTCTCCCCACACCCCTTCTCCTCTTATCCTTCCCTTTCCTCTGACCCTAATTCATCCTTACAAATAAGATCTGGACTTGGGGGATTAAAATCTCATTGGAATTCAGAAACCAACTTTAAGAGTAACTCAGGATATCTAGCGAGACAGCAGCTGATCTGTCCGATCTCTAATCGATTTAACGGGAGCAAGGGCGTAGGCAGGCAGGACTTCAGATTTTTTTTCTCCTTATTTCCATGGAGCCCTTCTGAGTATTTCACAAAGCTGCTAAAGTTCGTGTTCTAGGACAAGGTAAAATGTCTTTGAGGCATCGAGTAGCACACGTTTAATGAAGATAGAAAGCCAATCACTTAACATCAGATGAGGAACAGCAATTTCCTTCAGTCTGGCACTTTGTGTATTGAACAAAATTGCATGAGAGCTTTGAGCACTAGGAGAGCTGTCAAGCGGCCGTTTGTCTGGGAGCTGGAGCAGTCCCCTTGGAAACAGCTTAAACCTTTTAAATGAAAGCATTACAAAATGTACATCTGTGTGTAATATATTGTCAGTAGCCTTAACTGTCAAGGGCCAGGCAACACGGTGTTTATATATATTTTTTCCTTACAGATATTTTCATGCTTTCACATGTAAACGCAACCTACTTTAAGATTGCCAGGAACTTGGTTACTCAATAAGCAAGCATCGTGCAAAATGTTTGCCCTCAAAAATGCTTCCGTAGGGTAAACCTTACAGCTTTTACCTCAGCATCTCTAATATTCCATGGGCATCTCTAGTGCTAATACTGAGGGATTTCTCATTAGATAAGGCAAAATGGGAAAGTGTAACAACCACTCTCCATATATTAAAGTGAAATTACTGTTTTTTAGGGGATCCCATTAGTGGATATACCTGTTGGCATCTGTCAACACCGCTCTCTATATATGACTGTTCCAAATTCAAAAGTCTGTATTATACCAGATTGGTGGTCTGTGAATGCAAACTCTCAGAAAACATATTTTATATATAAATATATATATAAAGCAGCATATTTATTTTATTTGTTTTATTTTGAAATTGAAAATTGTTGCTAGTAAAAAAGTCAGAAAAGAAAAATGAGGAAAAAGAATACAAGGATGGTGCTTTTCCCTGGCAAATGCTTGATATAATACGGGGGTAAATGAGGGACAGCTCTCCCTCTCCTGAAATCATCACACTTGTAATGTGTAAAACTACTTCAAATGAATTTTTTTTTTTTTTTTTTTTTTTTTTTTTTTTTTTTTGAGATTCCTTTATCCTCTCACCTTCCTCCTGTAAGCCTGTCTGCAACTCGAACTCCCAGCAGCCACTTCCTTTAAGGAAAAGTAATGCTGAGCCCTGAACATATCCACTTCAGCTTTGACAGTAGGAAGTAGATTTAAAGCAGAGCTGCAGACCATAGCTGATGGGGCATTTTGGTAGTTGAAAACCACTGTTTCTTTTTCTTGCCCTCAACTTCCCATTTTCTGCCCCCTACCAGTACAATCTATTAGTTCTTTGAAAACCAGTAGATTATATTTGGTCTGTCATTTCAAGACCCTTTAAGAGCCTTCAAGACATCTTCAGTGCAAGGACCACAGGGAGGTCCACCCATGAAAATGGCTTTGCACGTCATTTCATCCAGGATCTCCCAGATTTCAGCACAGATAATGCACTAGTAAGGAAGAAAGAGCACAGATACAACCCACTTAGGATTTGCCATATTTCAACAGGGCTACCTAGTCTAGCAGGACAGTTGCCCCATACCACATGCCTGAAAGCTAGTTTAATCCCAACTTCATCTCATCGAAAGCTAGTGAGGCATGAAATTTAGATGAGTCATTCTCAGACTCTCTGGGTAGACAGATGAGGGACGGAAGCACGTCATGAGACAAGTCAGGTCCAAAACAGGATGCATTGCCTTTTGGAGGGTCTTTTCTTTTGGCACAAGGAAAGCATAGGAGCATCACATGTTCAACAGTAGTTCCTGTGAAATAGTAGTTCTTGTCAATTAAATTATATTTAAACACCATGCTTAGGCTTAAGCAACATATTCTAGGCAAATGTTAGGCTGCTGTTTTTGTAATATTTTTGTCTATTTTTTTTTTTATGTTCTGATACGATCTGGCAATGTTAAATTTGAGTTCACAATTTAATATAATTAGAGAAGAAACATTCTTGATATCCAAGTACACATTCAGACGTAACTTGACTTCGGCCAGTTCCTGGGGTCCAACAATTTCTTGTGTTCTTGTGGTTGTCAATTCCGTAGTCCAACTCTGAATCTTAAAGAATCTTTTTTTTTTTTTTTTTTTTTTTTTCTGTCATTCCCTTCTGAAATACTCTATTTTTAATTTTAATAAGTATTCCTTTGTTTGGTATACATTTACATATGAGAAAACTAATAGTTAATTAAGCATTTTGCTCAAGAGTGCAATGATGGAGATGCCATCTTCTGTTACAAGCTAAAGACACATTTTCTATTGATTGACATGAAACCTAATACGAAATAGCAAAGGAAAGAAAAAAAAAAGAAAGTTCATTATAGAAAATCCCATTTCATCCCTCTCCCCCAAAATAACTCTGCCAAATGCACAGGGCCGGTCACATACTTGAGATCTTAATTGTTTAATTTTGGAATGTTTATTGACACTAAAGATCCATCCATTCTCTCTTTCTCCAGCAGTTTTCCTATTGTTTTCCTACAATCACATGAAAAGTGATGCTGAATATGGCATGTGAGAGTTTTCTGAGATTTCATGATGATAGATGAGAGTGTATTTGCTGTTTTGAAGATATTACTCATTCCACAACAGTGATCCATGGGGATCAAAATAAATCCACAGCAGTAAAATAAACAAGCATTAAAGAAAAGGGCTACCATAAGCAAGTGCAGGAAAAAATAGTAATTATATGATAACTGGGTAGATTTTGGAAGTTGAAATTTGGGAAGGTCTCCAACCCATGATTTAAAAGACAGCCACAACATGGAGTAGGAATTTATAGATCAGCACAACAAGCTATGAATTTTCAATACAACATTAGGAGTGGTTTAATGTGATTAACCTCCTGGAAAGCGTGGTGGACTGAGTTCTTGCAGAGGTGCGCTTGGAACCAAGCCCTGGCTGCAAGCTCCACCTGGAGGGAACAGTTGTTTGCTGGAAAACGGCCACATTTTATTTGTTTATTTATTTATTTATTTATTTATTTATTTATTTATTTATTTATTTATTATTCCCCCATCCTTCCCTTACTTTTAGTGCCTGTAATCTCCAGCCTTCCAGGGGGCACTGAATGGTTTTCAAGTTCAAGGTTCTTGTGTCACTGTGGCTTGATTCTCCCATAGACAAAGAGGGGACCATGAAGTGCCACCAGAGCTAGTAGAGAGTAAAATTACAGTGGAATAGTGATAAAACACAAGGCATTCTGAGTGGGCTTCTTTTACTAGCTGTAGTGTCCTCCAAAGACTAGTTACGTTGCTTTAGCTAGTTGTTTTGGACATTTAAAACAGCTTCATAGAGAAACAGCCACTGAAAGCTATTAACTGCAACAATTCTACCTCTGAGTGGTAGTGGAAGCCCCTGAGCCAGAGTTATTGGTATCCAGGGGGAGATTCTGAGGACTTATCTCAGAATGTGCCTGCCCATCCTTGTGGTTTTTTTTAGAAATCCGTATTTGGTCATTTGGCTTGGTGGACTTTTGGTCCAACCCAGTCTACAGCCCTTCCTAGAGGGAATCACATGGGCTTCCTCTGTAACTAATAGAGAGAGAGTAATAAAATCTGGAAGTGCTTCTCAATGCATTGATGCTAGAAGAAGCCTGATGAGTTGAAGGACTAGGGCAAAAAAGAAGATTGATGCATTTCTGGAAGTTACTAAGGAGCTTTTCTGGATAGTAAAACTGATTTCCAGGGGCATAAAGCTCTGTAAGGGATTAAGTCTCTTTATATACTGGCACAGTTTAACAGAAGAGAAGAAATAGAAGGCTGTACAAAATAGAAAGTGCAAGCTTTGCTAGAAAATGTTCCTTTTATTTATTATTTATTATATGAATTGCAGTAGCAATAACAGACCCCAATTAGAACCAAACTTCATACTGCAAGAGACCTCTGCCTCATGGCCACTAATTCAAATAAACTTAAGTGAAAGTGAAAAAGCTGAGGTGACTCAATCGAGGTGGCAGAGATGGGAAAAAGGTCTTCTGATGCCCCTGCGCAAGCAAGAGGACCATGCTACCAAGAAAATAAATCCAATGAGTTCTTTTCTCTATGACTGAAGGGGTAAGTATTATTTAATAGCTGTTGTGCCATCTATTAGAAAAAAAAATAATAATCTGAAGGAAGCAAAGTTTTAGTTCATCTCTCAGAAACAGTCTTTAGTTTTCTGGATATGACTGGACTAGCTGCCTATGCTCTTCCTTTTCTAATTTCACCCCATCACATTTAATTCTTCACCCTCGAGCAACCCTAAATAATTTCTCCATGAACTACTGTTCAGTAATCTAATAAGACAGTAAAGTGTGCCTTGACATCCTAACCAAGATAGTAAATATTTAATATAATGCACTCCATGAAAAGCAAAGTAAAATTAAATGAAAAGTCAAATAAAATGAGCTTAAATGCAATAAATACCAGTTACTTTTCCTTGTGAGAAGTTGCATGTCTATTTTTTCCCTCTCATTTAGTAGTATTGGCAGCTTACTTTTATGTGGTTTTTAAATGGCAACAGAAACCCACTAGAAAGTCTGCTCCATTATGTCTGTTAAAATAATTACTTACATTATTGGTCTTATTGGTTAGCATCCCTTTTTTTTTTCACTTATCTGCAGGAGATCAAAAAATCTGGGTGCTGAGTTTTCTTTCTTTCTTTTGTTTTTTTCCTGGTTCTGATTGCCTGGGAAAAGCCATGAAAATTGCAAGAAATATTTTTAAAATACTCTTTTTTATCAAATGGAGCGGGAAAACAGAATGAAGTCTTAATCCAATTCTATTTTTAATGTGTGAGGTGGAGACATTCAAACACTTACAGGATTATCTATCCCTCTGCTTTCATTCCTACTTTTAACTGGGTATGGTATTCTTTATTCATTGTCTCACATTGTTAGGTACCACTAAACAGCTGCTGTGCTTCATCCACAGCCATCTATGCTTTGCCATGTTCTTCTGGAAAATAAAACATTTTGGTGAACTCATCATTTAAAATTTGAAAAATCATTTACTGGAAGAAGAAATTTCTTGCTATACTATGGGGGAACCATGTTAGTGAAGATCCAAATTAAAAACATTTTCAGCTGTTCAGATATGGCTCCAAGGCTATCTAGAACAAGCTATAATGGTTAGCCCAGGTTTCTATTATCACTATTCAAGAATATTCTCTAGTCTTAAGTATCCAGGATTAACTATATTTAGATTTATATTTCATATCTGAGAGAAAAATATTGTCTACATATAAAATATTTTTTTAAAAAACAGAAAACTACAAATAACGAGCATTTCTTGCTGTATAATGAAAGGATTGCAAGAAGATTGTCCTTTTTAATTTTTCTAATTTTGAAAGCACTGAAGCATCTCTGCCTTCTACATTTACTTCTGAAACACTCTCTTGAATCCCATTGGCTTCCCATGTCAGTAATTTCATCCAAATTAAGTTTTTTTTTGTGAGAGAATGTCTCACATTTTGCACTGATGTTGAGTGCTTCAGTCACACAAAATCAGGATACAAATACACTCCTCTATTTCAATCCTCTCCATGAATGCAGCGTGTCTCAGGTGCAGGGAGCATCCTGTTTTCCTATTGTCCTTCAGTGATGCTCAGTTAGAAAGAAAAAGCCAAAGACTGGAAAAACCTTTTATGAAGTTTCCATAGGGCTAACTGACTGGAGAAGCTAATGGAAAGGTTCTGGGAATCTCTTTCATGCTGCAAATTTTGAACTAGGAGAGTTGTTTCCTACAGCATGGTCACTCCCAGGAGCAAAGTCATTGATGCTTTTATACTACCAGCAATTCTAATTATTGAATGGTTCAAGGAAATGTCCTGACCTGCCTTAGTCCATCCTTAATATCACTTTGTAGTTGCAATTAAACACACAAAATGCAGATTGCTGTTTGCCTTTGGTTCTTTGCCTCCTGTTTGAAGGTCAGTCCAATACAAAAGCATGTATTAATCCATCACTGTGATTTCTGGCAAACCCAGCAGGGTTTTAGAGTCAGACAGGATTCTTCCATCTTTTCGAATGAGAGTTGCTTTAAAGGCTGTTTTTATTTTCCCCTGATGGTTATCCTTGGGTAAATACTTCCTCTTGAAATGATGTGCTGGTGGTAGATAGACTTCAGATTGGTTTATACTGGTACATTTCTTTAGGACTTAATTAACAGTTACCTTGAGGAGTCATAACAGGAGTAGAGTCTAGTTTGCATGTAAGTTGGAACTGCAAGAGCAACTAGACAGTTTATCATTGAAATCAATAGGATGAAAGTAGAATAAGAGGAAACAAATCTGCTGAAAAGGCCCTGATTTTTGCATAGTCATTCTTCATTTTAGCCCCAAGTATTGCTAATGTACTTGTTGCTAGCACCATAACTTCTACATAAATGTATGAAATGCTAAAAAAAAAAAGTGTAATTTACCTTGCAAACATAAATTCCTGAGATGAAAACCTGTTTTCACAATCCCACTGCCTTGCAGAGCTAGTCAATGCATTGAATTTGCTTCCTTCTAAAAGGATGGGTGGAAAATAACAATGCATAACAGAAAAGCCATCTCCAGAACCTCTAGAACCTCAAAAAGGTTTTAAAAGCTAAAAAGCTATGCCAATGAATTGCCCAGAGGATTAGGTACAGGATTGTAATTAAGGTCTCTGATCTTTATGGAAAGTTCCATGTTGTTAAACAAACAATAAAAAATGACAGTTATTCCTATAATAAAACTTAAAGAGATTTCTCTCATTGAAATAAACTTAATGTACAGAATCATATGGCGGGGAAGTATTTTCATATTTGGCAGGCTTAATGGGATTCAGGGACTATATAGTGTTCAAGAAACCAGCTTATACTTTGAATTTCGCTTTTGCTTCTTTCGTTTGGAATAGATTAATTAAACTGAAAATCTTGGGTACTGTTGACTGCTGCAGTTATAGTTGTGCTAATCTCTCTGACCTGTTCTTCCTGCAGTTGTTTGCAACATTTGAAGGCTATTGCAAAGATCTCAGACTCTACTCTGCAGAATAATTTTTAAGGCAATAAATGTGTGTTAGAGCTGGTTTGTTTATTTGTATGGCTTCTATTTGTCCCATTACTACTATTGATTGGAATCGTGAATAACTTTGTGTGCTTGCAATACCAGTGAGATATAATTTGATACTGAACAGCAGAATGGTGGAGTACTTTGGATTAAATTTCAAAGGGTGAAAGACAACAGTAGGCATCTGTTGCAGGACTTGAAATGAAAGAAAATATAAATTCATTGGGCAAGCTATTCAAAAACTGGATACAGGATATTGTATTCCTGCGGAGCTTTAACTGCTTAGACATCTGTTGGGTAAAAAGCACTGTTAAACAGAGCATCAAAGATGCTCCTAAATTACATGGAGAAAAAAAATGTATGATGTGGAAGAAAAAATGAACAGAATTTAAAGAAACCATTATTGTTTTACACCTTAGGACTATGAAAAAAAAATCAAAGTGTGAATTATGAAACTGGTGAGCCTAAAATACTTGAACTTCTTATGAACAGGGACCCAAGACACAGCAGGATGCATTTCAGCTGCCTCCACAGCATTGAAATGACATAACCACTTACAGGGTGTAATTCCTAAGAAGTAATTTGGATGCCTGTTTCAGGATAAGATTAGTTGCGTCCTGAATGTGTACACTTCTTTATTCCACTGATTATAGGAAAGGCAAAAGTGACCATCTCAACTGTTAAGTGCCTACACTGTAGCTACCAAAACCTAGGTAAAACCAATCTCACCTTTTGCCTCTGTTAGAAGTCTACCGAAATTGCAGTGAACGACAGCACTAAGGTCCCTGTTTGTGTGGAGGTGGGCTTGCCCTACAGGCAGCCACTCACCTGGAAGACTTGCTGAATGATTAAAACGAAATACATCCCTGTTGTGGGAATGTATCCATTGGTGTGTGATTGGGACCTGTTTTCTCACAGATGCATATATTGCCTTCACTGACCATCTTAAAGAGCTTGCTGCTTGCCTTTTCAGCTTAATACTAAGAGCAAGATCCCATCTAGGCTGTTGGAAATGTAAATTACAAAGACATTTTGTTGCATGTGTACTTTTAATGTATTCCAAAAGCATACTTCCAGAGGTAACTGCTGGTCTTTGAAGGTGATGGCATTTGCTATTTTCTTCCAGGCCAATAAGCAGGGCTGAGAGACTTCCAGGGCTGTCTTTCAGTATCTCTACAGTCACTCATGAGAAAAATTAGTGTCCTAGCAATAAATAAGGATCTTGGTAGGATCAGGATGAGACATAAAGGATAAAAGGACTGAACTTCTCTGAGCTATTTCCATCCACATGTTAACAAGGATCTTGCAGCTTCTGCCTCAAAATTATAATGTCTCATGTCTACTCGTCAGGAAATAGTGCAAGAAGAACGGGAGATGTCAGATATATGTGCTTCAAGTAACAAAATGAGTTTTGACCTAGAAAGATGTAGGCTAATAAATCTGAGAGGGAAATAATCTAAAGCACAGTTATTAAGTCAGACAAAGATACCTGGAAAGCAAAAATGTCAAAGGAGACCTTGGGGTTTTAGCAGACAGCAAATAATATATATGTAAGCTGGAATGCTAGAGGATGACAAAAGGGGCTGGTATGATTTGGCCTGTACGTGCAGAGTCTTCATTTCTTTGTCCACAGGGAGGTGATTTTCTTGCTATACAGCAGTGATAAGATTGCACCTTGAATCTAGTGATGGATGTTGACAAATTGAAGGGAATTCCATGAACAGCAGCAAAAATCATTAAGGGGCTGAACAACCTGACTTGGTAGGAAAAAGAAAGTCATGCACTCAGAGGAAAAGAGGAAATTATTGTTTCTGTTTTCCCAAGGTGACAAAGACAGGCGTGATGGGATTATATATATATAAAAGGCAAAGCAGGGAGAAAATCCTGTATTCCTGTTGTGGTGTGACTTAAAGAGTTTTCCAAAATATATGGTGGAAGAAATTTCAGTTAATTCACGAGGGATGGAAACATTAAATGTTAATCTGACTTTAATTTAAGCTATCATATTTTGTCATAATAATGACAAAAGCAAGTAGCTTTATCATTATTAAAATTAAAGGAAATGAGATTCAGTAATCTCAGTTTTCAGTTTGTGCATCAGATGGAAAGTAATGCCTTCCAGAGTGTTACTGGTTTACTATTAGTTGTATTACACATATCATGATGACCTTGCATGAAGTTCGTCTAAATTTTTCTGGGGAATAAGCATTAAGTCCTTGTGATTTTCAGTCATCTATTGGTAGTACAACATAGAGGTTTACACATTGGCCACGACCTTTCAGCTAATGCAATACAAGTGCGCATTTTTATACTGTGGGGTAAATATTTGTCTGACCACTATGTAGGTGTTACTAGCTGGTGGCAGTCCAGCATTCAGCATCCTCTATAGAGATAGAGTCTTCCCAAAAAAGGTTTTGATTGCATAGAACACTTGGTGAATACCAGAACCCATACCGTATTTGCTGTGATATCAAGTTCAGTATAGGAACAAATGGTTTAAGCCATTTTCCAATCTGTGTTTGCCGGATCTTGAAACTTCATATATAGTCAATGGGGAAAAGTACTCAAAATATTAAAGAACAAAAGTCTAAAGAATTTGGCCCAAACAAGCTCCGCAAAAAACATCATCTATGTTAGAAAGAAAGCAGTTAGTTGGTTACGCAGAAAAGATAAACTCTATCACTTGGACTGATGTCTTTCTAATGACCATCAGAAGGACATACTGTAATCATACTTGAAGGTAGAGATTATTCACGCATACACTGCATAAGTGTATATGTACATACAGTATACAGTACTTACAGGATTACTTACTTAGAGGTTTAATTAAAAAAAAAATCTAGTTCATTAAAAAAAAAAAAGTCACTGAGTCACTTTTAAACCTTGTTTGAGTAGGCTACTCCATCAAATGCTCCACAGCAGAAGAAAATTTGCGTTGATGAGGGGATGCATTAATAAATCTTTTCTAGCCATGATTTCAATCAGTTTGCCTTGGCATCCCTTCACAGCTCGAGTATATGGCCAATAATACAGAAATCTCATTTCTTCCTCTATTTAGCTATGAAAAATTAATGGCAATTAGCTTATAACCAGTTGACAGGAAATAGAACCTTAATGCTATTAGAACCTTAAGCTGTGGAAGCTCCATTTGTTTTTTATGTCCTAATCTCTTAATCTGCTTTAATATTTATGGATAATGATAGTCATATTAATTTCCCATTATTTTTTCTCTCTCCCTCCCCCCTCATCCTCTTGTTAACCATGTTGGTTCCTCGAAGAATAAACAAACTAATTTCTGCAGGAATTTCCCAAATGTGTATTTGAAAGTTATTATTTGAAAGCATCACCATGTGGGTGTTTTTCTCACATGACACTTTCTCTGTCAGAATCTGAGTCTACCCCAGTCTGATGTGCAGGGCAGGTCAGACATGATCTGGATAGGAAAACGGGGAAAAATATGGATTTGCTGCATGGCAATGCACTAAGGTCACATAAGCAGTAACTAGGTCCCAACTGGTCAACACTACTGGCTCTAAACTGGTTGCCCAGATCCTACACCTCCTATCATATCTGTACCATTACACAGAGATCTCAAAGAGGAAGGACCAGTGGCCATCAGATTGCATCATTTTTCAAGTAGATCTAATCTACATTTTCCAGTGTTCTTATTACCAGGAAAGTTTAAGAGGATGCCTCTCACACTCTTCAGCTTAAATTTTAAACAAAAAAAAAATTGTACTTATCCTAACAGAGGGAATGAGAGGCTGTTCACATGATGTGCATGGTGACTGCAGCCAAGCTGACTAGGACAAATGTCGAGAACCTCTTTCATTAGATCTGAAGGTCATATCCCATTGACTTCCGTGGCGCTGCACCAACATAATTCAAGGCACAATTTGTTCCAGTAAGCCTGGATCTGGTTTTCTGTTGCAGCTGCTTGGATTTTTAGCCATTTAGTAGTGTGAAATGAGTACAAAACTTTTCCTGGTGTGATTAGTGATGATTTTAGTTTGGTTTTGTGTTTATTTTTTGTTTCATAAATGACTCTTCAGGGAAGGCAGCAGAGGGTACTTTTATTTCATTGATTTGATCATCACTTGATTCCAAGCCATGTTAATTCCTATAAGAATGTGATTGCATTCAGCATGTCTCAAAATACTTAACCTCAAAGCATTTCCCTCATTTTAGATATATAAATCTACATATTAGACACCTTCTGCTAGGCTCTCTCTGGATGCAAATTAGGTTTAGCACAGAGGTTATATCTGTACACCTAAGACATACACCTTCAAGGAGAATACAGGAACAACATGGCTTATTTTGCTTATGATATGTTTGGCCCATTTAATTTATTATTAAAACTGGTATAACTATATACAAATTGCTACTCATATAACTATTATAACTATATGATTACAATTGTATCTAAATTAATGCTCTGTGGTTTCTTTCACAGCAAGCATACCATAAGGTCTTTTTTTACCCTCCAAAGCCTGATTTCTTTTAGTAGAACAAAATCATCTAATAAGAAGAAAGGCAGGCCGCTCTATGTCCTGAACTTCTGTCTCCCAGGACTTATCTCTGCACCATGTCTCCTTATTGCACTGCAGGGAAGCCCACACCTTGTATACTTATACTCAAATATCATGTGGGATTTCTTAACAAGAACTGAAAAGCTAATGAATAGATTTCTTTTTCTTTCATAAGACAGTAAGTCTTCTGAATTGTCTTTGCTAGTCACTACCTCAGAACTAGGAGGCTTTGAAAGACACTGAGTAGTCTGAAAAAAAACTAGAAACACTGAGTTTAAAAGTCACTGTTGATTTCCAGAACCAGAAAAAAAAAAAGTGCTGCCTGCTGTATTCAGATATAGACAAATTTGATTTCTGTAGCTAAATGAGTAGCGTGTGGTTCTGCCCCCTTATTTAAGAGGTGGGCCAGGTCCTTTTTTTTCTGTTGCTAAATTAACCTCCATGAGGTTTTGTTTTGCTGCTGGCCTACTCCCCAGATGACTGTTTTCAAGTAGTAGGGGAGGTATATCTGACAAGGAAGCAATAATTCGTAGACAAAATGACAGCTATAATGAAGTGCCACAGTGGTATAAAGATTTCCCTGGCAGATACGTTCAACCTGGCTCTCTCTTGGTGGAAACACATTGACTTCAGTGCATCTCCTCCAGACTTCACTTTGGCCCAATGCATTTTCTTAAGCATACAGCCAGTGTGGTATTTTGCAGATCTCAAGCACTGTTGTGAATCTTAACAATTGTGAATCAAAGTATAGTAACTTATTACCTGAGTGCTGATGTGTGAACATGCTACTTGATGAATTTCATTACCCATGCTGAGAGGCGGTGGACTTTAAATATGAAGCATGCATGTGAATTCCTTGTTCCATGAATTGCTGAGTTTTGGCAAAGGTTTTGCAGAAGAGCGAAGAGCACCTCCTTAACAGGGACCAGAGACTTGGAAAAAGAAAACAAAAAAAAAAAAAAAAAGGTAAAAAGGGTGTCTTTCCCCATGAGGCTATTTATCCTAGGGAAAGAAGTACTTAAGGCCGTAATTCTTTTACAAAACCAAGTAACAACCTTTTAATAAGCATCATTAAGCCTCTAGATTAAAATAAGAAGCTATCTGCTCTTTTATCCTGTATTATATTGCCCAAATTCTTCTCTGCCATTATCTCTGTGGTTAGATGAAGGCCCCCATTTTTGTATTGATCTCTGAAAACACTTTCCCCTTATACCAGTTCACTGCGTCGCTTCTAAATGCCGTTCATCTGATCGCCCTCAAATTAGTTGCTACTCATTCAGGGCTACAGAAACTGTATTTTCAGGCAGGTCTTGGGGCTGAATGATCATATTTCTTACCTCATTCCAGCGGATAACATTAGGATCTTTGTTTAGGTGGGATTCAGAGCTAAAATAAAGCTGGCTCAGCTTTCCCATGCATGCCCACACACATGCACACCCGTATATATACATCCCATTTCTCTGCAAGGGTTATTTGAAGCCAGAACAGTAGACATCTATGTGTGTGTGTTTATGTGCCTATTTCTTCTCTGCAATACGCTTTCCAAATCCTAGATGCTGGGGAAGGATAGCTGTTTTGAAATGTAGCCCTCGGTACAAGCTAAGCTCTTCAAAGCTGTGGGTTGAATGTTCTCAGAGTTATTCTTTTTCACTGTCAAAGAGAAAGCTGCTCTTGGACAAGGAAAGTAAATGATACAGTCAACAAAGTTACTGGTTTAGGAGTTATCGAGAATTTATTTGTAAACAGTTCTCATCTTGAGTCACGCTTTCCTTACCATTGGCCTCTTGGCTGTAGCTCTTATTTCCCCTTGCAGTTTCTGTTTGCATGGATTTTTACCAGGTGGAGAGTCAATGGAGCGATCCTGTGCCTGCTGTTTCCTTCCTCTCTTTTGACCCTGCCGGATCAACATAAAAACGTGAGATTCTAGCTTGAAGGAAATCTATTTGTGTGATAAAAACCAACTTGATATGCCAGATAGCTTATCAGCCCAAGATCTGAGGAGCATATTCTTGTGCTGAAGTGAGAAGTATAGACCCATACAGCAGGCCAGATTTTATAACAGCGAGGTCTCTCCTGTGTTTAAAGGAGTCTGCAAGCTCCCAAAAAAGAATCACAGGGAACACTTATCTCTGAAATAATTCAGCCCTCCCACAGTAAAAGTCTTGCCAGTCTTAGATCAGGCGTTTCTCCATCCTGTTTGCATTAATGCTCCCCATGCAGCTTCAAGTTGTCATGACAAAAGTAGCACTTTCTTCCTTGTGTTCCTTGTGGGCATGCAAATTCCTGCATGTGTCTGATATCTTGGATTAGATTGTCATCAAATGAGAAAGTTAACTTCTGGCTAGATTTCACCCTCTCCTCTCTTTCCCACAAGATATAATTGATCAGTTTCATCATACATGGCTTAACCTTATGCAAGAATGTGAAATGGCATATGGTTTCCATCCTGGAAAGATAATTGACCCCCAGGTGATTTCAGCAGAACAGAAAGAAAAAAATATTGTGGCGTTGTTCTTGGAGGGGATGTGAAGTGGAAGGAGGAGGGGAATGATTTCACCTCCCACAGCTTTTTTTTTTTTAAATCTGAGACCTAAAACCTCAGGTTTGATCCATTCACTCAATGCCCCCGTTATAGGAAGGGTCAGTTGAAGCGGGTTTCAGTGTGTCCCAGTGGGGCTTTGATGCCCTGGGGTGTCAGCATCACTGCTTTCCTACAACAGCAATCCTGGTCCTGTACCCAGCAAAAAGCTTGGTTGTTCTTCCTGGCCTGATCACAGCAGTAACAGTTCTCTCGGATTATGTTTGCATTTAGAGAGATAATATTGCCTCTGGCTTCCATCGCCTCCTCTAGGGAGATATACTCTGTTGCCCCCTCAGCATACACTGTTTTACTTGGGCTCCTCTTCTCAATTTGCTAGTTAAGAGCTACTTCTTATGTTTATTCTCTCTCTTTTTTGCTTTTATTTCTGTGACATTGAATCTGTGATGTGCTGCCTGATGTATGGTAGCAGAAGAGCTGTTACATTTGTGCATCAAATCCTATATTCATAGCGTGCCCTGCACAGTCAGAACCTATTTGTAGGCCTCACATCTGATAAAGGTCATCTTCTGAAAGGCAGAGGTGCAGGAAGATCTTCTTGAGTCTGAAGACAGATTAGCTGCAGTGATCTTTGCTAGAGTTCATTGCATTTGTAGGAACATATTTGGGGTGGTTTCAGCATTACCTAACAGGAACTGTGAATCAGGTCAATATATTGCAGTTGCAGCCTTGGAAATTTTGAGCAGCAGCAGAGGCAGATACTAGAAATGTTCACAAGGGAGGAGGATTCAAGAAAAGAAATTAACAGTGAGGAACAAAAACCTGTATTTTTCCTCTTTTCCTCCTTCCTCTTTTTCCTCCAACTGGAAGGAGGAAAGGTACGGAAAGGAACATTTTTCCTTAAGAAGTTCAGATGGTAGAGAGAACTCTAAGTATGTCACTTGCTGACTGGAGGTAGGGTGACATGAAATATGAAGCTGTCAAGCAGGGAACAGGACCTGTAGAGATCTGACAGAGTTCGACATCCATCCTGAACTCAACAGTCCTGTCTCCCACCTCCCCATCCCCACTGCCTAAAGTTATGCCCTGTGTTTTTGCAGCACCGTAGTTTCTCTCCTATTAAAAGCCCCCAGGAACAAATTCTGGTGGCTGATAGATGCTGTGGTTTGTACTGTGTCCCCTCCTGGGGACCATGTTTGATGGAGCCCTGCTGGGTAGCATATCTCCTCCACGATCACCTACAGCTTTCACTCACTGCTCCCCCTTGTACTCACGGGATGTGCTGTTGCCCATTGTAATAGGATAAAACAACACTGGAGAGGTCTGTCCTCTCACTATCAAAGAGCCACCAAGCCCAGGAGGGAGGTCCTGTCCTACACCAAGCTGTCACCCCTAGATCTGTTTGTGAGAGCCTTCCAAACACATTTGTCGGATCTACTTCTGGCTTGGAGACTAAGCCCTTTTGAGTCAGTGAATCTTGGCAGAGGCTTCATGCACCTGCCTTGCTTCTGGCTGAAAGCTGAGCAATGCTAAGGTTTGGCTGTTGCACTGTGTCTTGCAGGCTCTGAAATCCCAGATCTGTTGAAATGATTCTCCTGCAGCTCCATGGTATGCTCTTTTTGTCACCAACCATCTGCCAGTTCTTTTGGCTGTGCAGGTATAAAACATCCTTGCCAGCCGGATTCAGTATCAGCACTGAAAATACCTTAGTAGCGTGTCTGCAAACAAAATGCTTCTTTCCAAGTTTGGAGGAAGTTTTCCAACATTCCAAGAAAATTCTACCATTCCAAGAAAAAGTCCTTAAAGTGATTAAAACGTCCCCCCAGGGAGAGAGAATTTTTTTTCTTGTTTTTATCGAAAGATCAAGTGATAAAGTAAGAAGAGTGTCATTTTCAAGAGAATCAGCACATAATTAGTGAACAAATTGCATGGAGGGAGAGGCTGATAACCCCAAACTTTTCGTGTGTCAAGTTAATATATATATTTCTCTGTGTGTGTGTGTGTGTGTGTGTGTGTGTGTGTGTGTGTGTGTGTGTGTGTGTGTGTGTCAAATGCAGCCATGGTATCCACAAATGGACACCTGTGCATCTGGATCAAACTGTGCATCTGGACCAATCAAGGTGACAAAGGTGTCACACAAAGGCATTACTCAGTTGTGCCAGAAATAGCACACAATGTTCATCCAGCAGCTGTACAGTCTGATGCAGAGATTATAAAACCTGTCCAAAGAAGTCAGGCAGGTCCCCTTTTACAGAGAACTTCAGTGAATTGAACTGCAGTGGATATTGAGGGTAAACTCAGCAATGGCCACTGGAGTAGCAAGATTGCTGGAATTTGGAGCTTTCCAGATGCCCTGATGCTGAGTGCATAAGAAAATTAGCCTCAGAGTTTCTCAGGATGATCTTCCTTCTCCCAAGGCGAGGTAGCTAGCAGCAGTGGCCAGTTATGAATATTTTAACTTTTGTGTGAATATGTGGAGAGCTAAGGACAGAATCCTAGAAATTCATGTGCTTGGCTTTGCCTTATAGACTCGGATTCAGGGAATAATTGAGACTGAGAAAGATATTTGGAGATCTTTGTTTCCCCCCACCTTTGCTCAAAGCAGAGTCAGCCAGAGCAGTTTGGTCAGGGCTGTGTCCCATCACTTTTTGGATATCCCCAAGGGTGGAGACTCTACTACGTCTCTCAACAACCTGGTCCAGTATTTGAGGATCTTCCAGATGCTTTGCAGGGTTCAAATGCTTTCATTTCTCTGTTGATTCCTTGATGCAGAGGATTTGTATGTGAAGGACAATAACCTTTATTCAGTAAACCAAAAAGCTCTCTTAACCAGGCTTGGCAACATATAGGTGTCTTAATGACTGAAGTGTCCATAAATAATTGAGCTTTCTCAGCTGAAGCAGGGTGACCCTTGGCCTCAGTATTATTCATCTCATTTAATAAAAGATGCTCTAGTGGAACATTCAGGATCAACAAGAGTTTTGTCAATGCTGGAGGATGATACTGATACTGTAGCCGATTAATGTGCCTGTTCCTGCTAATGATAAATGGCTCTGTCGTCAGTTCATCTGGCATAGCGCCTCCAGCCTTACATAATCATTTGTGGATATACCCAAGGGTTTCAATAGCTAACATTTCAGATTTTAGGGATCATCATAATTCTTCAGGGAAGATGGATTAGATAAATAACAGCCTGCAACAGAAAGCTAGAGATGAGAAAAAAAAATAAAAATAAAAGAAGTAGGCAAGTGGTGTTAAGCTCTATAAAATGGGCTGGTACATGACTGAAGAAGAACCAAAGTCCAGGGACAGAACAAGGAGAAAATGCATCTAAGGAATGTTGATGGGTCCAGCCTGGTTAGACTTCATAAGTTAACAGCTCATTTCAAACTGAAATTTGCAGCAGTTATGAAATTGCAGGACAGGAAAAAATCTCTAGCGCCAGAGAGAGTACAATAAAGTGACCGGAGGAGAGGAAATTTTGAGAGAGGAGCTAAGACCTTGCAATTCTGCTTTGAGGGGAACAGAAGCCAGTGAAGCTGCAATGAAATGCCCTGCAGTTCCATGTCTGGGAGACAAACTGGTGGATGGGGTAGAGACATCTGGGGAGGGAAGCGGTGAATATGGAATAATCTCTGCATGTCTCATGCAATGCCATGTTATATAACCAAGTTTTTTTTTGTTGTTTTTTTTTTCTCCCTTCTGAGCCATGAGTCGGAGCTGGAAACCGTTTGCAAGGCCCTTGGTACTAAACCGCATTGCAAGCTGCCTAGCCGTTCTCTCATTCAAGGGAACTCATGCTAATTAACAATCTCATGTTAATTCTATGTGCAAACATTGAGATCTGGGCGTTGAGTTGTTTTAACTGTTTAACCTCAATTAGTTGGAAGGAAAATAACATGTTTTTGGCCCCGATGAATGAACCCTTGATGAGTCTCCCGAGTAGATGGCTTTACCCTGCTGGCTAGCTCTCTTCTAAATGTGGGGGAATAACATGCAGAAGAAGGAGCAGAGAAGACAGTGGTGGCCATCCCCAACTTGCTCCATTCTTGTTGCTCCCTCTGAAAGTCTCTCCTACAGTCATGTCTGAACCACGGGTTAATTAAGACCACTGTGCACTTACTATAAATCAGCCATGGTGAACTGGCAGAGGCACAGAAGCTGCTTTAGCCTAGTTTCACTCATCCAGTCTCCCCAAAGTCAGTGGAGGGAGGCACCTCCAGAAGGCAATTCAGGAGCAAGCATCTGACTGTAAGGGTAATATTAACTTTTATGACTACTCCCTATTCACCAAGAGTTGATGGGATCAATTCATAGCTGAGCTGAGAAGACTTATTTTAGCTAAGGAGCAGTCCCAGCATCAATAAAACTGCCACAATGTGCTATCTGTATCACAGAACTACCATATGTCTCAGTTTATGGGGCTTGGGCATGGGGGGCTGTGGAGGGAATTGCTTTCCCGGAGCAGGTTAATGTAACAAAAAGCAAGCAGCTATGCAGCCCTTAATCTCTCCAAAACCCATAGCCTTAGACCTCCTGTGCTTTACTCTGTGCTATGCTTCATTATGGCGTCTTTAAACACCTAGGCTAAAGATCGAGAAAGTCATTTAAAAAGAAAACACAACTTTGGCTTCTTTACTTGAATTTCTGGAGAAAAAATAAGGTTCCCCTTGGGTTACACTTATTTGGTTTTGTAATTTTGTTTATATAGTGTTACAAAGTCCAAGAACTGAAACATTACGGAGGAGGCACACAAAATGAATACCCAGCTCAGGAATATTCAATAACTCAAGATAGCTTAAGGTGCTTAGAATCATGAGTTTTAAACATTACAACATTTTTGTTCTCCTTATTTTTCTTCCAAATATGGAGCTCCCATTTCCTTTCCAGTAACAAGATCTGTCAGTTCTGCTCTTATTTTTAATAATTATCTTACTTAATCTCAGTACTCCAGGAGCTGCAGCTTCAAGAAGAAAACATAAATTACTTCTTGGAGTATATAAAAGTACTTTGATCTAATGTCTCATGCATTTTTTTTTAAATATAAATTTTGTATCATCAAGAGGTACCCAGTAACAATCTTCTTGGTTTTAATTACATCTGGAATATACTGTTCATTGTAAACAAAATGAATAGTTATTAACATGCAAATTTTAGTCCTGGGATTTGAAGAAGTCTAATGGGCAAAGGTGCTCATTCTACTCATTTAACCATAGAAGTTTGTCAGAACTCACCAGATACCTTTGAAAAGTCTCAGCCTTTGCTTTTTTTTTCCCCCTCATTTCCCTTTTCCTTATCGAGTTAAAATTCTAAATACATTAAGGGAGCTGCTGCTGAAAAAACAATATATTTTTTCAGTTCCCTGGCTGCTATAAATCAGCGTAATGCTACCTACAACAGTGAAGCTACTATTCGCCCCAGCTAAACATCTCCTCCTTCAGTTCTCATATTAACCCAGTTAAAAATAGGTGATTTATATTTAAACTTCTACTTCCTGAAGCAGCAGTAGGCGGGCCAAACTGTAATATGATCAACATTTACACCATTATCTCTACTGGAATGCATTTATGGAAGTTCCTAACAATAGAAATATAACAGCTTTTTGGAATTGCTTTTGGTTTAATTTTTACAAAAAAAAAAAAAAAGGCAAGAATATTATTTAAAAGACACATGAGACTTGATCCAACACTCATGCATATATGCATGAGCAGCATTCAAAGTGGAAACATAGATATCATGGTAGGAAACCCATTCCCTGAAGCAGTATTTATAGAAAGGGATGATGTGTGGGAATTATATAGGAGGAGTGGTAATGTGGTGGGATTCAGAACTCAGTGCCCAGTGTGATTTATTTAGTGGTTGATTTCATTTTATAGTCTTTCTAGAGCAATTTGAGACATCCAGAGAATGAGACTGATAGAGAAGATAGAGGAGCTGCAGGAGACCCATGTCTTGAGTAGCATCTGGAGCACTGCCAGAGTAACTGGGGCATCTGCAATGGCACGAGACATTTTTTTGAGGGGGCAGCTGAGCTGAGCTGTGGCTTACAGCTGCAATCACATTTTTTCAAGTTTTTGCTTGATAGCACTGCAGGGCATGTTAACTGTGACCTATCAGAAGCTGGTGGCCCTTAACAAGGTCATATACTGGTTCCCTTTCACCACTGTGCGACATATTACACCTGTGAGTGCTGTCACTAAACTGAGTGACATTGCCCAAACATGCCTCACAGTAAAATTATATATATGTTCAAGTGTCTATGAAATTGAGAGAGTTGTGTTCAATTTCCCACTAAATGCCGAGTTGCTAATAAAATGTTCAGGAAGTTACAAAATTACATAGCAAAGTGCCTGAAGGATGTGGATCGTGGCACTTAGTCATTTGTTTGGGTATGTTGAAGCTGTCGGACTTATCCAGGTGTCTGGCTCAAGGCACTCTTTCTCCTCTGTTTTTTAAACAAGGTCAATATATGTTTATAAAAATGATAATGTTAGTAATGTCTTAAAGTAAGTAAATAAACTGGAAAGGAAGAGAGGAAATAAAAGGAACCATTTATTACTATTTTTGTCCCATAGAAAATGTATTTTCTACTTTTCCATGGTTTGCATGTTATCTTAGGTTCTGTTTCATTCCACTCAACTTTAGGCAACTCAGATGAAGTGTATAGTTGTTTCTTAAGCAGCCTTTGAGGCCACATTTAGGCCATGCAACCAGGCATGGGTGCTGACTTGCCCTGTGCCCTGATCTTGGAGCATCTGGGATAAAAATGTGCCTACAACATGTCATAACTCTTACCTGGTTGCCCAGATTTTCTTCCCATAGTAATGAAAGGATGGGAAGGTAACTTTGATATGGGTATGTTGTAGATATGGAAATGGATATCCATTTCTGCATACCAGTGTGGACCCAGAGCTAGATACCAGTTTCTGCCTGCTGCCACAGTAGCCTGGGGAGAATTTGCTGCTCATGTAGGTGCTTCTGGTTAAGTGCTCACAGTTAGGGGGAATCTGTCTGGGTCTTTGGTCTTAGTAAGGATTGTACAAGGAATGTCCCCATAGCTTCCATGCAGATAAACTTAATAAATCCATGCCAGTCTTTTTCTGACACACAACACCTGGCTCCTTTTCTGTAGTGAGAATGGCTGGACCACTGCAGTGGCACAGTGATTTTTGTGGATGGTGAACACAAAAAGGGAATTGCGAAGAGACCGCCAGAGTTATTCTGACACATGACTTGAGTGCTTTCTATTCTTAGAGAAATGAGGATCTGAAATATGTAAGTATAATATTTTTTAGACTTTTTTTCCTACAAAAAAAAAAAAAAGAAAAAAGAAAATTCTTAATCCATTACATGTTTTGGAATTATATTTTTATTATTTGCTTTCAATGTACATTTATGCATAGATGGAGTTGATAAGTCTAGGTATCTCCTGTGATGTTATAAAGCATTGTTTTTGTTTTCTTGATTCCATCCTTGCTTTTGTTTAATGGAATAAAAAGGACAAAAAAAGAAATGAAGCTACATTTCCACTCTCATTTTAATTTTCTTATCTAATAAATAGTTATCATTCTAAAAATATGCATATATTTTCTATATGATTAGCAATAGATTTAAGAAAGGTGATTGAATCAAGACCAGAAATGCTCCCAGTTTCATAAGGTTTGAATGAATGACATTGCCATGTTAATTTGCTGCTGTGGAAATTAAAGTGTAGGAAACCTACATATGGAAGCTCATGTAGTGCTTAGCCTAATTTATTCTTGATTATAGAGCCTCTGATCTCTGTGGCTCACCAAGATTTCCAACTCGTGTAGTACCTCTCAAAAGTCATCCCTTAACTCTACCATCCTCCTAGTACATTTTTTTTTTTTCCCAACAAGTGCAGACTGTATTTTGACTTCCAAATTGATAAATTTATCTGGACTTCAACCAATGAGTTTGCTGAAAGAGCACAAACACCATTGATTTTACCAATATCATGTCGATCTGCTATTTCTGACTCGTCTAATAATTCTGCATAAGACACCTCATAGAATTGCATTTTCTCCTTATTTGTGCTTAACAAATAGCAAATAAAACTTGTCAGCCACAGAGTACTGTACCTTGTTTCTCTAAATGAGTGCGCATACTGAAGTATTTCAAAGAGGACAAAAAAAAATCAGTAGAAATTTGAAATGTTCTTAAAGAGCTATGTATAGCAAGACTTTAATAAAACATAGAAAAAGGTTCAGAAGCACAGTTAAGTTTAGTCAGAAGTTCCATACTTAAAAGCGTAGAAACAAGTCAACAACACAAAAGACCTAGAATGGCCTAACTTGTAAAGCCTGGGCCAAGATACTTATGCAATTTTTGTTTTTTAGGCCAGAACACGAAAATATCTTTTTTTTTTTTTTTTTTTTTTTCAAAAAGACTTAAAAACATATGCATTTCAAGTATGTACTAATTGCCTTTTGGTTCCAAACAGTAAGCATATGTTTGTATTCTTCCTTCAGCCCAGGCTGTAATTATGTATTTTAGCTTATGATGTTTATATAGTAAGGAGACTAGCCTCAATTCTTGAAGATTTGAAAACACACCTTGTTACAGAGATAGGTAGATTTTTGTTGATATATTTTTATTATCTTTATTAGTATAAATGTGTTTTAAATATTATTTAGGCCTCCCACTGCAGCTGACTGATTCAGGAGAGGTTAGTAGAGGAATAATGTCATTATTTCAAACTTTTTTTTCCTTTTTTCATTTTGGCATTCCTTGAGAGATTTCAGGAAAAGCATCAAGAGCTTAGGCATCATCAGTCTGTGTATATGAGCTTAGATGGGGGAAGTAAGTTTTTTTCAGGACAGAAGAAAAGTGTGGCAAAGTAACAGTGGAATGATCTGATTTTCTCTTGGAAAACAAAAGTAACGAAAATAATGAAAAGCATATGAGGTGTAAAATGAAGCAGCTGGGCTACCTCTCTCGGACATTCAGATTCACAGAGGATGTTGACAATATCATGAAATAACTCCAAACGTGAGCTTTTGCATCATAAGTCAATCAGCAGCTCTTAAAATGTCTCACTCCTGGGAAGATAAAGCCCTCATAAGTATCAGGACTAGCAACAAGAGGGACAAAACTCAATTGCCACAAATTGTATTTTTCCCTTTTAGGAAGCTTATCAACCTAACCTAGACTTTCTGACAGCTATGGAAATAAGCCAAGGCTATATTAAAAATGGTTTTGTGCTGGGGGTAACCATTCCCTGCCAGATGTATTGTGTATACCCTGCTGAGTGTGTGGATATTTATAGAAGTGACCATAACACACATCCAGTCAAGGAAAAAAAATATTTATGGGAAGGTGTGCTAATAACTGGTTGTCCGTGGCTAAAACGTAGACTGTTAATACATTGTACTAGCAAATGAAAGTGAAGGGCATAAACGAAGAGCTATTCCCACAGCAATTTAGTAGTTCAAAAAGATTAATCAGTTGGAATCTGCTGGAATAGAGTGAATGGGGGATCCATTCATCCTGGTTCTCTGTGGCTGCAAATCTGATAGCAAATCACACCAGCTCCAAGAACTTGGGGACATTCAGGCTATCGGACCGTGCATCTCTCCATATGATGCCAGGATGGGATTCAAACGCAAAAGAGGAATTGGTTTATAACCTTGCAGAAATGCACAAGGATAATAAATGGATCTCATCAGTAAGTCTGTCCGGTTCTGAGTTCCTGCAGAAACGTTGCCACATAAGGGTCTCCTCTGAGGCACTCAGATGTCGTCATGATTAGCCTGGTAGACAAACCTCTGTACTGGAGAAGCAAGGTCAATGCTCCTGGAACAATAGGAGACATAAAGACTCAATAATAATATCTTATTATTCTATCAGATGATGTCTGCAAAACACTTTAAAATCATTATGTGAAGAACAAAGGGTGCTATGTAGTACCAGGGTAATAGCTGACATTTGTGCAGTGCCTTTTAATTAACAGAATTCCATGCAAACCTGGCCTTTGGAAGAAAAATAATCTTTAGTTGCATATTGAGCACATTGAGCTTCCATAATAAACATTCAAGGAACCCCTATAGGGAACCCACTGAATCAATCCTATTGTTTTGCTGGTGCCAGGTCCTCAAACACCTCGAGGTTGAAAGACCTTCTGTAAACGTGAAATCTGTTTGGCTTACTACAAAGGGAGAGTTCACGGAAGCAAAAACAGCATCAGTAACCGATCATTTTTATTAGTAATGTGTCTAAAGCTGTTGGAGCCTTTGATACTATTGAATTTAGCGAGCATATCACATCTAGGTAGGAGCATTTTCCCGACGGCAGTGCGAGCTATGTTCATAGGAAGTGTTTTGGCTCTTTCTATTAAGGAGTGATCCGATGATCACTAGTTAACTTATTTTCCTTAGTTCCTACTAGAAAAATCCAGCTGTTCTTTCTTCTATCGTCAATTACCATCCCTTCACGTGAGACATGATATTTCATGGCATCCAGACTGCTAGGCTAATGCACTGCAAAAATAAAGCTATTTAATGCGGTGTGTCAGGATCAACAGCTATCACCATGAAAAAAGGGCATGGAGGAAATGATCAGAGGTGATCATCCGACCATGCCCTTGTACAGTTCACACGTTGCATCCCAGTTGATTTATTCTGTAAGCACATCTCAGCTGTGGATTCTGTTCTGCAGCTGAGTTAAGTGAGGTCGTGCATGCTAGTGCAGAGACCGCATGGAAGGGACTTGGTAATCTTAAACCTACTTCAGATTTACAGGAGAGGGTTTGAAAAATTATTTTGCTCTGTCTTACTCACTTACACAACAAAATTAATGAGGCTGCCGAATATCTACAAAGCACAAGGAGATAAACAGGTGAAAAATACCCTTTAGCATTTGCATGCCTTTATTAGTAATTATTTCTTCTTCATAATACATTGTTTCCATACAGTGGGACCGGGATGGGAAAAAGTGATATACTCAGACCTTTGCAGCCTCTGCTATATACATTGATTTCCAGTACCTTGTCCTTAGCTGAAAATATTAAAGCACACTTCCTGTTTCATTAGCCATGGATCATTTCTGTACTGCGTGGTTGACACTGCTGAGCGATAATTTTTCAGAAGGACTTGGGGAAGACATAGGATGTCACAAAACTGACAAATAAAGCTGATGCTGTTTTTACAGGTGGGACAAGAAAAAAAACGTATTTGCTGATGTGCACAGTAATTCTTTTCCTCAGATATAAAGCTGTCAGGGTTACTACATTAAGTAGACCAGGTCATAGAGTTCTCCTACAAAATAAACTGTCTTTAGAAATGGAATATTATAATGGAATTAACAAGGTTGCAGTTTTGATAACATGAGGTTTGAAGCCCCTGGTCATTGTCAGTCTTTGAATGTATAAATAGTGGAGCAGTTGGAAATTGTATTAAAAAAAAAAAGGCCGAACAGACTTTTTCAACTTTTTCAGCCCAGGGGTGATCAACTATTGATTTTTCTAAGAACTAGGATAAGAGGAGGCAGAAGTAAGAGAAAATTATGAGGAAAGGAGAGCACCACAGAAGAAAAGGCAAACAAAAAAGTGGGAATGCTACCTTCATCATCCTCCTAAACCATCTCTATAGCTGCAGGCATTTTACCAGTGCAAGAAGTTTGCTTGATTGTCCACCTTTCCAAGGAAATGACAGTTTCACATTCTCAATCAGCTCTTGGAAACAGTTATAGAAGTCAACTGAATCTGCTGCCATTCACATTGTAACTCGGACTATTCCAAACTAGATATCCCCAAAGAAGTGGGATGAAGTCCTCAACTGTAGGCTTTCAATCCTTTTCTATCCATTCTCTTCAAAAGTAATGCTGTTGAAGCTAGTGTATGTGTATGTGTATATGTACACATACTTTTGAGTGGAAGGCCTTATATCTATCTCTTCATTGAAGGTAACTCAGTTCATTCAGCTAGAATAGTGAATTCAAGATTCTTAACCTCCACACCAACAGGATTCCCATCTTGCAATTTCTCCTTAGGCTTTACTGGAGGTGGATCAAGGTGGCCAAATAGGCCTTCTCTTGACCACTCTTCTGAAAAGGTTTTCACACAGGCAAGTCCTCTTTGTAACTAGATCTGTATCATTTTGATGGCTTGTCCCCAATACATGCTTGCTGCTTGAGCCCTAGACCACCATGCTGGAGTTAAAGGTAGAGACTATTTTCCACACACTCGAGGTGAAGAGTGATTACAGCAGAGGTATGTCTGAGCCACAGTTTTTAGAGGTGTCAACTTTTGTTGCACTTTGTTGGCCTCCAGCTGCTAGAGTGATTTAAAGTGTCATGCCATTAGAAATGGTTAAGAAAGTTTCCACCGTGAGAAGGCTCACTGTGGAGCCTGCAAAATATAAAGATTTTTAAGTATTTTTTTGAGCACTTTTCTTTTTTATTCCCCCACCTGTGTAGCCTAGATAGCACAATCCTCATTGTATCAGCAGATAAAGCAATTATGTATTTTAAGCTGGTCCCTAAAAATGCATCCATCCTTGTACGAATGCTTTTATTCTTTTCCTGTAATAAGGATGCAAGACCTTTCCACTTGCCTCTTATCTTCCTACTGCAGATAGGGCAAGAGAGAAAGAGGCTGCTTGCCACAAGAAGGTGAACTCTTAATTTGGGTACGTGATCTGCAGGACAGAAACAGTTAATTCCTCTTTCACTCCATTCTCTTCAATGGAGATGGCTTTTGAAACAGAATTTAATGAAATCCAGTGTCCCTTTCAAAAAATTATCTAAGGAACTCTGGTTTGATAGCACTTGTCAATCAAACCTTTGTTATTATTGCCTTTTTCTTTCTTTTTTTTTTGCATCTATCTGGAGGGACACAAACAAATCCCCAAATCCCAAACTGGTGTCCTCACCAGGATATTGTGGAACTGAGCCCTTTAAATCTTTGAGTTTCTTGGATGATAAAAAAAAAAGGCAAAATCTAGCAAAAACTACATTAATAAGTTTAAGGGTCAAAAGCAAGAGAAAAGATCCCAAAAGGGTGTGAAAAAAGATCCTGGAGTATTTTGCGAGGACACTTCAGAATCATATTTGCCTTATTATTAAGATGTTGCTAAAACATATGCAAGATTCTGCAGACTCTAGAGTCACAGGACAATTAATATGTATATTCTCTGCAGTGCTTCAAACAAATAACCAGATATATGATGATCTCTGGATACTTCAATTTCTCCTTCTGTTAAAGAACAAAACAAAACAAAAACTGTGTGTATGGTGCAATCATCAGAGACACCTCATATTCCACCTCATCAGAGACACTTCTTGATCCACCCTGGCTTTAGCTTGTATGTAAAATCAGTGGTAAGCTCTTTAAGTAGGTGTGCATAAAGATACTGTTTAAGTAAATCCGACAGGCTGCTGTGGAAGTGAGGACATCTCCTTCAGCAATCAAGACAGTCCAAAGGATTGACGAATACTTCCTCTAGCAGAATAATCATTAGGCACAAGAAAAAAAAAAAAAAATCTTACCAGGCTGTGCAATGGCATTTTCTATCAATACTCATGTGAGATAGAGGGATTCATTTTAAATTCAAACATTACAACTGGCCAGATTAGTAAGCCATATTTATAAAATAATAACAACTCCCTGAATATGTTTTTAACTCAGGAGATTGAACGCTGATATTGAACAGATGTCGTTTCTCAGGATCTGTGTAGTGATAGATGGAGTGCTGTGTTTGCTGCGATATTGAAGTACAGTGAGCCAGGCTGAAGGATGGGTTCCTCACGCATAAAGCTCACACGTGTTTTACAGCAATGTAAAGTCTGATATCAAAGTCCAAGCAGGCATTTTGCTGGAAGGTTCTTAGATCAGTTTTTCCTTTTCTCCTTGTTCTTGAGTTGAGAAGGGAATGGACATGATGTCTGAAAGACAAATGTAGTTCTTTAAAGATATGCACAAATACACACCATCACTCACAAATGAAGAAAATGAAAAAGCTTAAAATTTCATCAGGCTTAAGCATGGTCAGAGGTAGATACAATGATTTATCAGTCTCCTGTTTGCTCAGAAGAGCCAAAGAAAGAGAAAATTGTGTGGGGA
The DNA here is from genome assembly GCA_013398735.1 of Nothocercus julius. Taxonomy (NCBI): domain Eukaryota; kingdom Metazoa; phylum Chordata; class Aves; order Tinamiformes; family Tinamidae; genus Nothocercus; species Nothocercus julius. The sequence continues at coordinate 3,372,757 of VZSV01000049.1, read as the reverse complement.
GATTTGTATGGTCATAGTGGCCCTAATAATTTCTGGTGAATTTCAGGCTTTGTAAAATAAACAGACTGTTCCTTCATGGTTTGAGCAGAACAACTTCCAGGTGTGACCGAGGTTACTGCTTCCTGACCACCGGCTTCTCTGCACTTCGGAGGTGCAGTGCTTTCATTAGATCCTTGTTGCTGAAGTTAAAACTCTCTTCCTTGTGGGAATAACTCACTTCCTGCATAAATATACCTCATGCTGTTGCTGCACTTCCTCTGTTGTAAGAGGAAGAAGGTGCAGTTAGTTATGACATTTTAAATGAGCTTAATTGAAAACTGGGTGCTGTATCAGTTATGAAAATGGGTAACATTGTCCTTACAGTTGACCGAAGTACGTCTCTGTCTTTACAGAGAGAGAGAAATGTAGCTTTGGTATGTGAAAATCAACAGCTCTGCACACTGTATGAAAGCAAGGATGGGAAGAAACAGCCCTACCATCTCATCTTGGAGCTTCAGCGCAATATCTCTTTTATAATAATT
>VZSV01000049.1:3350088-3365845 GCA_013398735.1 Nothocercus julius | reverse complement strand
TTTTTTTTTAAGAGATGCCTTTAATAACCATTTCTTGCTGACTTTAAGAAATGAGGGGGGAAAGTGTAACTTCAAAGTGTTGGCAAAATAATATGAATTATCCAAATATACTTGTAAAGTTGTTTTCAGTTACAGTAGTAGCAACTTGAGACTGATAACTGATTTCCCCTTTTCCCAACTGCTTCCAATTTAAATCAGTATCTTTTGGAATTGTTCCACACTATGTTACTACTCTAGTACAAACTAGTCTATTTACCTACATTTTCTATGAAAAATTAGAAGTAAAATAAAAAAAATCAATATTTAAAAGTTACTAATTAGAGTAGTAAGCATAATGTTTCCAGTGCTATTAGTTATGCTGCTGAAAGGCATAATTTAACACAAATGAAATTAAAGAGATTTATAAACATTTGAATCAGATAATCAGGGTCTACGTGTCTTCCAATATAAGACTGAAAATCTATCAGTAACTTCTATATGCAATATAGTATCCTTTTTCCTTTTGTACAATATGGCAAAATAAAAGAAAGTAATAAAAGGTATTAATATTTAAATAGTTAATCATACATTATTAATAGCAGTGTAAGTGGTGTTAATTAAGACCCTTACATACCTTTACACACTCCCTTCTCTCTGCTGCTGTCCAGACTAACCATGCAACCTCGCTACACCAGTCACCTTTGACCAAATGTGTAATTATTATTAATTATTATTCTTACTGGGCACTCTGCCCACTAATCTCCATCCTCCGGTGCTACTTTCAGAGTTGTAAAAATCCTAAACAACCTATGGGACTCTTGTAAGTGCTTTTATTTTTTTTTCTCCGTTTTCTCCCTAGGATATTACCTTTTTTTTGCCCATCATATGTTTTCCTGATAGTGTTCTGTCCTGCTCTTGTCTTGCAACAGAACGGTTTGGATTGTAACGTGGGGAAGGGAAGGTTTCTAGCCTGGAGGCTGGCAGACCAGGCAATGAATGCAGTGGCTGTGGGCTTTCCATCATGAGATGTTTCTGAGAACCAGTTAAACAAATATCTGTCAAGCCCGACCTCCCTGTAGCTAAGCCTGCCTTGAGGCAAGGGGATGGACTGCATGACCCCTTGAGATCTTCCCTGGGCCCAGATTTCTGTGATCCAGAGGGGAATGAAGCAGACAGGGGCAAACCCCTATATGCATTTACATCATGATCAGTCTCTTGTGCATGATCATGCGCCTTCCAGTTTCATAGAAGCATGAGGAACATATTGACCCTGTCTACAATACAGCGCATCATAGCCGATTGCTGTGCCTGGGTCCTGCAATAGTATTTGTCTTGATGGAAAAAGAACCAGGAATGTTGCTAATGTTGCTCTGAGGTATTTCAACAGTTTTATTTTTTTTTCCTCTTTTTCATCTGCAATAGAATTTATATTAAAAAACACATTTTTCTGGCATTTGAACTGATAGGATATAAGAGAAACAGGAATACCCACATATGAGTTTTTAGTGTTGCAAACGCACTGACAGGGATGTTTGTTTTAATGGTGAAAGATGTGCATATTCATATGCACAGAAGAGGATGATCTTTGCCTAGGATGATCTTTGCCTAGGATGAATTGCCTAGGAAGGCAATTATTAGAGCTTTTTGTCTAGGGCACATTTTTTTCCACTCAGACCAGTTCTCATGGCTTTTGCAACAGCAACACCACACCATATCCTGTTGAGGAACATGAGAATTTGCGAGTCCCCCATCTGTAAAAATTCTGAGAGACGTCTTAGCTCTAATAAAATATGAAAGTAAAATCTCTTCAGGTTCTCTATTGCAAGGTGATATTTCCCTTATTCTCCCCTTTTGCTGTTTCCACCCTCTGCCTTACAAGAAAGCTTGATAGAGACCAAAGCAGAGGCAAAGCTCAACTCCCCATCCCTGGGTCCTCACGACAGAGGCAGGTGTTGCATTATGCAGGGGGAATGTGTGCCTCGGTAATATTATCCTGGGAATTATCTTAGAGAGATTGACCTGTGAATAATAGCCAAGCCTTCAGGGTTAACCTAGTAGTAATTATTTGCTAGGCTTTTCTACCAGCCGTATCCTTTCAGGTCAAGAGGAAAACATGAGGACATTTGTGCTTCATGGCAAATTATCATTCAATTTCAGTGACTTTAGAACCCCGCTGAATATAAATTGTTCTTCCCTTATGATATTTATTTGTATGAAAAAATCTCTGAGAATTTAAAATGCAAGATAAATAAGCAATTCAGTTGGAACTGTATACAGACTCTTGGAATGTAATAAAATACATTAGAGGCTTTCCATCCTGGCAGTGAGAAGGATATGTGGTTCGGTTGCAGGAGATACAGGCTGTGTCTTCATTACAGCACAAACTTGAGTTATTCGGAGTTAACCATTCTTCAGCAAGCCAGCTCATGTGAGAGAAGTCATGCTGCAGTATAACCACCTTCTTGCATGGACAGAAGGTATTAGCAGCACAAGATAGTCATGTTGCAGCAAGTCATGAGTTGTATTAGCTTGTATCCTAAAAGACAATCCGAGGCGGGAATTCATCTCATCTAGAAGTAGCCAGTAGTTTCTCTCCAATAAAAGTAATTGAGAGTGGCTAGCTCACATGCAGATGTTGCCCTTATAGGTATCTTAAGTTTTATGAGAGGTGAATTGTACCCTGTGTCCTCAGTAAGCGTCTGCATATATCTCCTTGGTCTGCTCTCAGCTGCAGCCAAAGGTTGCTGGGTTAAACCACATTTGTGATTTTGCTCTGTTGGGTTTGGAGGCTCAGGGTGGTGGGTAACAAAATTCTGTGGCAGCTCAGTAAGCTGGAAACCCATACACATGGTTCAGAGGAAGGAATTTAGCTTCACAGCAAGAACAAGAGCCCTGGGGTAGCTCTTTCAGTGAAGAGAAAACACTTTGATTTTTACTTTTATGTTCTGCAGGCAATAGAGAAATGTACCTGGCTAGCTTTGGGATACTATAACTTTCTCTACTCCTTTGAAGTCATCGGTGTGAAAACATTGAAATGAATCCTGAGAGGGACATAATCCACTTCAAACTATAATTTATAAATATCTTCCTTAACCTGTCTTATTGCAAGAATGCCTTAAACCATGCAGAGGGAAGTCATTTGAAAATGCACTTGACTTGTCGTTAGTTATTGATATTCTTTGTTGGATTTGGATTTTGCATGCGGCTTAGCCTGCATGGGGAAAAATCAATAAAATCTGTTTCAGTTTTGTTTATAGTCTGTTTCACCCTCTGGCTGCCCAAATAGTCGTGGTAAGATTTCAGGGTCTATTCTGGGACATGAATGTCTGAAAACAGGAGGTTTTCATTTGTTTTGGGGCTTTGCTTTTTTTCTTTCTTTTTCATCCTGGATTTTATAAAGTTTATTTCTGAGATAGTGTGAAAGGAGGTTTCTTAATGAAATCCAAGTTTTCGTTTGAAAAGGAGATGACAATGTACATGGGAAAATAGCCTGGATTAGATGCATCTGATCAAATGTAAATGTCCACAGCTGAGGCATTCACCATGGACTACCTTTTCAGTCAGCTGACAGATATAAGAACTGCCAGGGTGCCCACTTGAATTTTAAAAGAGACATATATAATAAAAACATATACCGTGTTCCCTAGGTATATCTGCTTTTGCTGTGGTGATTAGAAAAGGGGCTTCAGAGTAGATGATTAAAGCTTCATGTGTTCCTCCCTGCCTGCATGGGATCTCCCTATACCACTTGTGTTGGGATCGTTCCACTGTGCCAAAAAGACACAGTTCCTTGGAGGAGAAATCAGGTCTGCAGAAAAGTAGTTTAGCTAGGAGGTTACAACATAACAACCACCATCCTTCAGTTAATTTAGCAGTCTTGCCTTCTTACCTACAAAGATGAAAAACGTCAAGGAAAATGAAAGAGATCATCCCCCTCCACATGGACTTTGAAATGTTTCTGGGATGAGCGGAAGAGATTAGCTTCTATGTTAGTAGAAATCCCTTATCTTCTTTGCTGGCAGAATCCTGTTTTGAATGTAGATCTTCCATTTCTTTTTGTGAAAGTTCAGGTCAATACGGTACTGCATAAAACAGTAGTGAACAGGTTGATGCATCACTGTCTGCATCTTGAAAGAACAGTAAGAGAGGTTTTGAAAGGTTTTAGCACCCAACTTGAGAATGGCTTGTCAGCTTTTGAATGTCAGGCTGAGATGAACTGAAGAACCATGAATGCAGTGAGAGCCTGAATAATGTAATTCTGATTAATAACATTCTCCAATGTCTCTCTCTCTCTTTTTTTTTTTTTTTTTTTGCAACCTAAGATCCTAAGAATCCAATCCAATCTATCTGATTTTCCCACACTTTAAGAAGGTGCTTATACCACCAGCAAAAATAGGTTCCATCTTGGGTGACAGAGAGGAGAACTTGTGGTGCCCTAGGCTGCTCAGGTAACAAGCCTAGGCCCTGGGCTTGTTACCTGAGCAGCTTTAGAACAAGGCTCATCCTACTCAAGCATAGATACCCAAATCAGGTGCCAAGGCTAGGGTATATTTCAAAATAATGTCCCTCTAGTCATTGGAGAAAGTGATTCAACTCTCGCATAGACTAAATTGTGAAAATGCTTGCTTTTTCTCCACCAAGAACAAGTTAGTGGTCTTTTATGTGCAGTCTGAAGTCTGCTGTGACTTTGTCATTAATTCTAGGCATTAACTTGAAAGTTACCAAAGCAAAACAAAAAATCCATTTTTAGTGGTCTTTTAGACACTGCACATAGGTCCTTGCTCCAGTGAAGAATTTCTAAGGGAGTCACAAGAGAGTGAAGACTGAAAATCACTGTTGAGGAGGAAATGTAAGGAAAATACTTTCTTAACATAAAGTCATCCTTTCCCTGCCAAAAAGGTAGACAGAATGAATTTTTACTACCTCTGCCTGAATCTTAATTTCTTGCTAATGATGATGGTATGTACAGATCCTATGGTAAAATTGCAATATAAGTAGAGCTGGATGAAATATGTCGGAGTGGTTTATTTACCATATAATGCACTGTGACACCCATATATTTCAGCAGCACTCTTCCCCAAAAAAGGAAAAATTAAAATTAGGAAAACATTGATGTGAGGGATTTCAGTGACTTGTTAGAAACTGTTGTTTTAATCATGTTGACCCAAAGAAATAAAAATGCAAAAGAAGGAAAGCTGCAAACTCCACAAAGGAAAGCATGATATTTCAGTCCAAGTAAAATGTTTCAGTTGATCCCACTCCTGTTTTTTTTTTCCTTTTTCAGTTTTGCAGTCCCTTTATAAGAGAAAACATGAAGAACATCTACAAAGCATATTCATGTGAACCAAAAACACTGTTGCTCTTTTTGATTCTTTTTCAGCTGGTAACCCCCAAAAAGTGAAGTGAAATTGGAGTCTTGCAAAATTTTATCAGTTGGTGGCAAAAGCTAGTGCCCAAAATATGTATTAGTGGGGTAAATTCAAACATTAATGTTAGTGTTTGCTATCTTCTAAGTTTTTGTTATAGCAAAATAAATTTCTGTTTTATTTTAAATCTGAGCTGAAATGCATCTCTGTGCATAAACTTAGGTTGACTGGAGTGACCACTAAAACCAGGTGCTATATATTGGAATGTTGCCCCTGGAAAGATAGAAAGATGGGAAATGGAAAGGTAATGCAGACAATGACAAAGCAAAGGTAGGAATGATGCCAGAGCAGAACTGAGTAACATGTCACTTGTGGAATAAATTTGATTATTAAAGTCAGCCAAGTGGTGTAGAACTTATCTATGCATGGATACGGAGAATGTTTGCTGCAGGATAGTCAAAAGAGTAATAATCATAATTCCCACTTGGAATTTTCTACACTAGCATACCATAAATATTTTATCCTAATAGTAATAATTAAAAATACAACTATTAGACATACATCTAGGGCAGATTTTTTTGAAGTGAGATGATTTAATCAGATTCTCACCGGAGTGTTATTTAATATAGCTTCTGAATTCAGCACCATGATTTAAAGGAATATTAAAAAAAAATGGGGATTTCAAGGGAAAGGAGAGAAGAATTAAATATATTACTTAGCAATCTTAACCTGAAGTTTCTGTGTCTTAATTAGTAAGCAAAAGCAATCCTGACTATTTCAAGGAATAAAGAAGTAAATGAAAGGTTAAACATTATAGAACAATATGTGAATGCTGAGAAGGGAGGAAGAAGACATGATAGCTCAGAGGTTAAAAAAAAAAAAAAAAAAGACTTCTTTTTGTAAGCTTCACTGGTTAAAAAAATTGAATTTTTGTAATTCTTTGGCTATGTTATCAGGCAAGGCTTATGATAATCCTCCCAGAAGGTAGATGATCTATAGGTATTTAATGTATTCATGAAAGCTGGGCTGACTATTGGCAGAATTCAGCGCCTGGAGTGGGGAGCTCCCAAATGAGTGTAGCTGAGCCAGGGGCCCTGTTGACTTACAAATCCAGCATGGAGAAATACGTGCAAAGCAGCATCTGTGCTAGGCAACGGAGCTGTGTGTATCAACACATGTCAAAAGCTGGGCTCTCGTTATTTCCTACCTCAGGCTGCGTTGGATACACATGGAAATGCATGTCCAAATGTTGGAAATGCTGGATGTGAGTCATGAAAAGACAGGTGAACAACCCTGACGCTACTGCTGCCAAGCCAGACAGGAACGTTACTCTGTGTAATATTTCCTACAGCGGGATTGTGCTCCTTTTGTACTCCTTTTCCCTTTTTCTTGGCTTGCAGGCAGCCTTTTTCCACAGCACTATGCTGTTACAGCTAGCCTTTAGTAATGTAGGAATGGCTTCCTAAAGTTGTTGAGTAACAGAATGCCATCAGTTTCTGTTTCTCTGCTCTCCATTTTTCTGCAATTCAGTCCTTTCTCTGCATAGGAGTGCTGGCACTCTGTTGTCAGCTGGGGGACAGGACCCTGGTTTGAGAGTCAGTAGATCGAGGAGCTGCAGTTATAGAGACCCCTCTGATTTTGTGACCTGACAACTCATACTCCAGGATTACTCAATTGGTCTAAGAACTTAAAAACTTTGGTCTCATCTGATTATGAATTAATTCACCTTATTTGTAAGCGAAGAAGCTGAATCTTTCTTCCACACTCTGAATTAGTAACTGATTGCTCTATGAAGCTGTGAGGTTTGCCAGCCAGAAGTATGTCACAATAACTGCGCTGAGACCCATAACTCCAATATGAGTAAGCGGTTGTTGTTGTTGCTTTGATACCAAGCGTGGTGAAGCTGACTCAAGCCAGCTGGACCTGGTCTTACAGTTTATTTAACAGTAAACTATCTAAAAAATATTGATTTGCACTGTCTGTGCTTCTGCTCTCTGTCTCTGACCTGTGGCCTCCTCTTGTGTAAACACAAATTCTTGGGTTGGTGAGAGACATAATGATGGTCTGATTCCACGAGCTGGAATCGGGGTTGTTTAAAAGGTCTCTCCAAGGACACTTCACCCACTGAAAGTCAATGACGAAGGTCCTTATAAATCTGATGCTAATAACAACATTATGACCTGCCCAGAAAAGTAGCAGCGCTGACCAGAAAGCAGAGACTTGAACAACAGGAGGATCATTTTAGCACATTTACGTTTATACACAAAGCTGAGCTTGCAACATAGCAAAACATCTTCTTCCATGCCATGGACTTCCAGTGGGAGAGCTGGCTCAGCATGGGGGGACAGATATCTTTCATCCTCCAATGTCTAGAAGATGAAACTTGTCTCTCCTTGCCCATTTGCAGCAATTAACTTGAGGGGGGAAAAATTAACATTATAAAGGAACTCAAGGGAAAAAAATTGTCTTCTGCTATGGCATTGGTTTCCCCACAGATAAGAGATATATGCTGAATTTTTAAAGATCTGCTCCTCTTCATCCAAACTAAAATCCATTTGCGTGTGTCATGTGATAGACAATCTCTTTGGAGAGAACAGAAGGGAAAACATCTGGGTGATGCTCTGATCACACTAGGAATGGAGTTTGCTGCATTCCCCTAGGCTGGGGACAAAGCGAGGGGAACATGATTTATCACTAGTGGCTTTCTCAGGAACTGGAAGAGAGAAAGAGACAGACGACCACCCTTTTGGGGAGTGAATTACGTGTGTTTCAGTGAGAAGCGCCTCGGGGCAAATTCCATGAAATGCTTAATTGTCTTTGAAACGCCGGGACCAGAGAGCACTGGTGGAATGGCCGGCCCTTCGGCGCCTCGGAGCTGCTGGGGCGGCCTTGCAGAGTGACCCAGACTTCATCAAAGAGTAACCGTGTGACTGCAGAGAGGGGTGTGCGATTTGGGGAACAGCCAGAGTGCATGTGTTGAGTTACGCGCCAATAATGCCTGGATCTGCTGTGAGTTTTCAGGATCGCTCCCCAATTTCTTGAACTAGGGCACCATATGGTTAACTCAGGCACATAAAGTCTTGCACTCTGAGTGGGAGTCAGAAACCCAGGCATGCAAAAGAAAGACATCCAAGATAGATCAAATAATTGCCTTCTGGAGCTTCCTATCTGCCCTGACCATGAAGAAAGTTGACAGAGACTAGTTCAAACTCAGATGTCTAATGTGAGATGATCGGCAGCCTATTCAAAACACCAATACGAATATATATTGTATTCATAATTGTTTTTAAAGATATAGTTCTGGAGTTTGAGTCTGAAAACTTTGTCCCTTTTGAAAACGATCAGCTGAATTAAAAGGTAAATGAAACTAATATGTAAAATTCCTTCAAGAAAAATCATTTTGAGGAAAATGGCCACTGAGTCAAATTATTGTTTTTAAGCCTTGTGCTAGGAAAGAAGTGGAATTCTGCATCTCTGCATGGGAATGCAGGTGCTTTGCATAACTGAATTTTAAGCCAACCTGTGAAAAGCAGAGTTGACATCCTTGTAGCCTGCTACAGAGACACTAAGATCCTTGTCACTTATTAAAGTTTTATTTTGTTCCCCCACGAACAAGGCAATTAATTATTTAGAATACCAATCAATCAAGGGTTAGATGTACTAATCAAACACATTCCAGCTGCTAAGTATTGCTCACTTAAGACATTGATCAGCTGTAGGATGCTCTGTAGACCATTTAGATGAGTATTTTCTGACAGTGTGCTTTAAAACCCCTTGAGGTCAAAACTTTGACACCGTCTGCTGGACCATGTGGAAGGTTGAATGCCAGACTGTCTGACAGACCGTAATTATTTTTTGTCCTGATGCCCTTTCTGCAGTCATTAGGAGATCAAATTTCTGAGAAAGCCAGAAAAGTTCCTTGTACAGCAAGCAGCTAATGGGCTGAAAATGTGTCTCTTTTGTTATATTGATGATTTGCCACTGGATGTTTTTTGAAGCCCAGAATTGATTATTTAGGGCTTGCTACATTGGAAGCATCTCATCTTGGTCTGGTTTTCTTGCTATTTGCCGAATGCTTAAAGATATAAGGCCAGTATTTAAGTGCATTTGGTTTGCTGGTGGTATCTTCAGTTGTTCTGATAAGAATAGATATAATAGAGAGTGCTACAAAAGTGCTGATCCAGGACTGTCCATCTAGATGCTGGATGAGCACAAGGATGTCTAGATTTTCTGTCTTACAGGACAATGCCCTGACTGTTTGCAGGAAGAGCTAAGAGAAATTAAGTCAACATTTCCCAATAAATAATTAAAGAACAAGACACATTGTTTGTAGTTCTAACATGATTGCAAATTTAGGCTATTGCCTAGCAAGTTACTATATGAATTCCCCTTATGTTGACCCCTGTAGTAATTGGAATTTCAATTATTCATTTTCAATTACAAGCATGGCATGATGATCACAAATGTCATTAAGTATTAAATTACCTCTAATGATGGATGGATGGAAGGATAGATAGATGCTTCTCTAGATCTTTTCTTTATTTAATGTCAGTAAATCAAGCCTTTTTTTTTAATGGAAGAACTTTTAAAAATGCTTAAGAAGATGGTAACATGCCATTTATTTGCAGCACATAAAACTTTTTAGTGCACGTTGCTTGAGCACAGTATAAGTGAGTTTTCATCATTTGTGTCATTAAGACAAGTGAGGTCTGTGTGTGTACACAAAAGTAAGTATTCGGAGTGTAGTGAGTGGCAACACAAAGGGAGGCCATTTACTGTCTGCCTTATTAGAGATGATACCCCCCAGTGCTTGCAGTTATCATCTCTGCTTAGTTGCCTGTTCTGTGTCTTCCCGTGATGCACTAGCATGTAGAGTGAGCTAAATCAAACACCATGTTTTAGGAACCTGGCTTTCTGGATGGGATGGTGAAAACATGCCTGATCTACATTAAGTGACCCATGTTGAGCACTCTATGCTTTCAAGCTCATGCAACACAGGACACATATCTCTACGGGGAGGTGGGTTTTGTCATTCTGCTGGTGGTCCGGAGCATCTACATGTGCTGTTTGCACCAGCAGGAATATGAGCAAATAGGCTCAGAGCAGATGAGACTTCTCAGATCTGCTCATAAGAGGTCCATGACATTGGTGAGGACAAGGAATATATGGATAATCTGGAGATAAAGCGTTTGCTTTTAGGATCATGGAGGCTGGAGAGATGCAGCAATAGAGAGCGTAGAGAGTCTCACATCTGAATCACAAGCTGTTTTCGCCTCTGGAAGAAGCATTGGCCACTGAAGTCCCTAAGAAAGATGCAGTGTCAGGCTATAATCACTTGCGTTAAATTTAAAGTAGTTATCATTTTACTTCTTTGGCAGTCTATAAATCAGAGCAGAGAACCTGCTATAAGAGAATCTTATCCCTATGCTATTGCAGTGGAACATTGAACGATCAGTTAGCCAATTTAAATTAGGAGTTTGACATGTGCAAAGGTGCCAAAATCCTTATCTTTTGCTTTACTTTCCTCTTTTTTTTTTTTTTCATTTTTTAATTAAAGTGATAGAATTAATTTACAGTGCTGTTATGATGTTTAATTATCACATAATTGTATGGTACTTTCAAAATGATACTGTGTAGACATAAATAATGCCTGTAAGCAGCTTGGTGTTCCTGACACTGTTCTGTGCAAAAAAGAATTGATATTCGCTATATTAAAATATCTTGCTCAAAGCTGCACCTTGGATTAGTCATTGGCAGAGTAAAGGGAGAGCCTATATCTTATTCCAAAATATACCTTTTCCACCTGCTTTCAGAAAAGTTTCTCGCTTTTCTCATGGGTATGAAGACTTTTTACAAAATTTAGATATCTAGAATTTGGGAATATGATTTTTATTTTTTCTTCTTGACTGCTGTATTTTTTTCAGAAGTATCACCCTTTCCACTGCCCAGCTATTTATTTCCTAATATTCTTCCTTTCCCCCTCCTCACGGCCAACATAATTCTCACCTCCTCCTCCTTCCTATTCCCCTTTTACATAGATATCTCTTCAAGTCGTGATTTGGAAGCATTTCTTGACCCGTTACAACCTGTAATCCCACTTGATTATCGAACCTTTTGCCTGCCTTCCTCACGGTTCACTTGTATATTGGTCTATTGTCTCCTTTTCCACCCGTCCCATCCCCAGACTTCTTTTCCCGCCCTCACGAAGCCCCTTGGGCAGTGCCCACAGAACAGCATTCATCCGGGGCTCATCCATCACTCTGACCATGGCTCTGCTCCTGCAGTATTGCCCAGTGTCGCAAAGCTGATCAGGGCTGCATGGCCCCCGTCAGTCGTGTGTCACTACTGGCACTCTTGGGGAAATGCTGCTGTACAGATTTTACAGATGCAGTCTCACCTGAGCTGATGAATATTTTTTCATGGCCTTTTACTTTTTCTTTTTTTTTTTTTTTTCCTTCTCTTTTTTTTCACCTTGCTTAGGTGAGTGGCAAAAATACAAAGTAGAAGGGACATTGCCTTATTATGCAAAATCTCACTGTATTTCCCCTGTCAGCTCATACTGGTATTCATGCTGAGATGTATCATTCCTTCAGTTTGCTTGCCTCAATAATAATAAGCTTTTATAATTTTAATAGCAACCAAGCCTAAGTTTCCAAACTCTTAAACAAGCATTAATAAAAGTGGATTAGAGAAAGCTGATCACAGTTTTACATCAGTGAAGCTTATGGTTTTGAATGGTTTCTGAGTGGTCCTGATTTATTAACTAGATGTGATTGCTCACTTCCATACTATCTGCAAGCAGGTGTCCCCAGGAAAAAAAAAAAAAAAAAAGTGTTGAATTTGGTTGTACAAAGTTGAATGAAAACTTCTACACACTATGAATCAATGGCAATCAAAAAGATAGACAGAATATTAACTGCATGTTTATGAAAGATAGTAAATAATAGTTAAGGTGAAATCATAATATAGTTTTCAACATGTTCAGTATTAACTTTAGCAAAACTTTATCTGAAATAGTAGAGAAATGATGCAAAACACTAGAGTTGAGCAGAGACTTTCCACAGAAGTGAAAGAAGATTGAAACTGTGATTCAGAAGGAAAATGAGCAAGATTAGTTTGATGTGTGTAGAAGAAGATTCATACTGAGAAAATGAATCAGGCACTTCCATTTAATCTGGCAGGCGTCAGATTAACAAAAAAGTCAAATATGTCATACAATAAAACCATGTGGCAGGAAATTCAAACCTGATAAATAGACTTTTTTTTTTTTTTTTTTTTTCTCCATACAGCACACAATTTGACATGAGGATCCCAGGGAAAAAAAGAAAAAGAAAAAAAGAAAGGTTAAATTCAAAATGGGAGAGGTTTATAAGGAAAGCATAATATCCCTTTTAAAGGAGACAGGAGTGTGTGATTCACCTAGAGACATGGGGAAGGTCTCGGTGAAGCTTGGGTGGAGATGAACAGTTGTAAGACAGCACATGAAAGTCAGTAGCCATCTGTTGCCTGTTTTGCATGTAGAGGGTCAAGTGGTCAGAAATGCTGCTAGAACCATGTGATGTCCATGTGAGTCCCAAGGCTGGCATCCTCTGCAATCATCCTGTCCTCTCTGAGCATGGAGAAGACTGTCTACATGAGTGTTCCTCTTCCCAGCTGGTCACAGGAGGCAGCTGGACTCCTAAGTCCAGAGTTCATGCCCGCCAATGAAGAACAATAGGGAAGAAATTCAGAGAATTGAGAGGACTCTGAAAAAGATCCAGTAAAGCAGACTATGGGACATGGAGGCTCATGAATTCACGGTCTGCAGTTTCTCAAAGTGCAGGTTGAGAGGAACTTGGTTTCAATACACTGACACCTATGCAGAGATTAACTTCCAGACAGGGAGACTACTTTTGATCTTGCATACTAAGGCACAACAAGATTCGCTGGCTGCAAGAAGTTAAACAAATTCACCCTTGAAGGAATGTGCAAGTTTCTAGCAGTGAGGGTAATTAAGCATAGCAACACCTTACCAGGAGAGGTGGCAGACTCATCATCATTCTCATTCCTTAAAACAAGATTCGCTATCTTTCTAAAAGACTTAATCTGCCTCCTGGGAATAGCTGTTTTGTCTGTGTATTGAGAAGGGCTGATGAGAGATCCCTCTGGCCTTAGAGCCTGTTCTTCTATGAATCATTTTGCAGATGATGAGCTGAGGTACTGAGGGTGAAATTCACCCTTTTGCAGAGTGATACTTCTAAGTCTGTGCACTGCTTAAATCCCTTTACATTCTTGAACCACAACCGATGTTATATATATGGGATGTAGACACTGCTTGATGCTTATCACAGGAGACATCTCTAATCCCAAGAGTCGGACCTGGGTCCCAAGAGTCCTGACCCTGGAGACTGACCAAGAGGCAGGTTCCAAATGTCTTTAGGTGATACCTAGTAGACAGAATTGGTATCAGGTTCATTTAATAAGCTGAGCCCTAAACAGTAACAATGTAAGTGGTTCTTTACGTGCTTTTTGGTTAGTACTGCTCTTGAAGCAGCAAGAGAGGTGGAGCAGCGTGGCTATCAAGCTTATTCACCTGATGTATGTGCAGAGCATCCTCCCACTCATCTCTCTGACTTTATTCTTGAGGACTCACCTAAGTTTAGATGTTTTCATCTAAGTTGGCCTCTATTTATCCTCAGCGATAAGGAAGAGGCACTGCTAAGGCAGTGATTGGTCTGAGCTATTTTAGATGTTGCCTTTAAGATGTGGTGAATCACCTTTCAGCAATATCCTGTTTCTCCAGTGGTTAAAGAAGGACTCTGAATTATAAATTTGGTAGTCCTATTGTTTTGTGTATTAATCTATCGATATCATCTTAGCACTTCTGGAAGTTTAACCTTTCCTTTATGTTCAGTTAGCTAGTTAGTATAGATTAACAATAATAATCCATCGTGACATGCATTATTTATTCGTTCACTTGCTATGCTGTATGCAACTGATTCCTACCTTGAAAGTGAAATATTTTGATGCTTGAGATTCTCTGCAAATACTTCATTTTGTTTTTTTGAGAAAGGTCTCCGTGAAGCACAGCTGTGCCAAAACCAACTCTTTGGCTTGGCCATCTCTGCATTTTGCATCGTTGTGTGGCCTACCCAGTTATTTCCTGAACTTTAAAGGGAATCTGTCATTTATTGTTACCAATTAGATGCCTTTACAATATGACCTGGAAACTGTTTTCCCGACAACTTGGTGTTATTAATAACATGCACTACAGCTGGGGCGTGCCAGTAGTTCAGGAGTCACAGAGCAGCATGACAGTTTAATTTGGTACCTTGATGAGATTTCTGTCTGCAAAGTTGCACAGAATATAAAAGACTCTGCCAGTATGACAGTGGTGGGAGAATTTTAAAGGATATCCACACATTCTTTAGTTATTGGAAAGCATTCATATGTAGACACTTACAAAGGTGTGTATTGTTGATTAGAAAGCTGGAAGGGACAATTTTGATAACTCTAATAATTACTAATAATATTTAGCCGTTTAAATTGTTCTATTACTTCATAAGCATTCACTGGTTAATCAAAACAGTTCCATCAAGGTGAGTAAGAACTATTATTTCTTGCGGCTAAATGTCATATAATATGCCTAGCACTGATGGAGTCATTTTCATTAAGTTGTAGACATTCAGGCCCCAAAATACCCTTTTGACTGTCTCATCTGACCTCCTAGGTAATGTAGAAGCCAATATTTCATGGTTGACTGGTATGAAAGCAGTGAATTTTTATTATTTTATGCCCCAAAAATGTTTACTTGTTTTCTCCTTAGCTTGAGTGAAGATTTTCTGTCTTCCAAAACATATTTCATGGTCTTCAGAGCAGGTTTGGAGTTTGTCTTCAGCTTTACAGATCTAGGGTACAGGGTTGAAAAATTGTAGATACATTGATGCTCTATACCGGAAGTGCATCATGGGAACAAAAAAGCAAATAAACAAAAAGAAACATTGCAAACACTGCTATGTGCCACTATATGCCTATTTAGGCTCATATACCACAGTTTTGTTTTTGCCAGTCCAGACTGTCTCTTGCTCTGGTGCCAATCCACATTAATTTTGCAGTTAGCAGTGGCTTTGCAGTAGGAGTCTTGTGGCTGGGATGTTTGCTGCGGTTGCACTCTGAACTCCAGTCTCATTTTGATGAACACTGAACAAAGCAAAAAGAAAATATTTGCTTCACATAAGTCATATAATCATAGAATCATGGAATCATTAAGGTTGGAAGGGACCTCTAGAGATCATCTAGTCCAACCCCCCTGCACATGCAGGGTGACCCAGAGCATGTGGCTCAGGACTGTGTCCAGGCAGGTTTTGAAGACCTCCAGAGAAGGAGACTCCACAACCTCTCCGGGAAGCCTGTTCCAGGGCTCTGTCACCCTC
>VZSV01000049.1:3246737-3337202 GCA_013398735.1 Nothocercus julius | reverse complement strand
AAGGGAAAGGAAGGCTCCTACAAGGATCCAGATGGCCACCTCCATTTTCCCTGAGACACATTCTGGTTTGGTTTCATAACCAGAACAAATGACGAGCGCATAATAGAATACAGAAGGCAATTACAAGCAATATATTAATCTTTAGGGGCTAATACCACCAAGTAAGGACTAAGTTTAATTGAAAACGCTCCATATAAAGGGCAATTAATGAGAAATGAACAATTTGGTCTTTCAGGAGAGATGAAGTGATGGAACCTCAGGGTATTTCAAAGATTTCAGCATTAGATTTGACTCTCCCCCGTGGCATGTGCAAAATTACCCAGTCATAGAGCTGTGGTGCAGTATTTTATACTTCGTGGTGCTATTTTACAAAGCAGACCTGACTTTTTTCTTTTTTTTTTTTTCTTGGCCCCCCTCCTTCCCAGAACATTCTGATGTCAGTGGAAATTCAAGAGAGTTTTTAAAGGCATTGGAACTAATGGTGCAAAGAAAGTTGTGTTCTGCAAGTTCAGTGCAGGAGCTAACACCATGTCACTGGTGTTGTTTCAAAACTCATCACTGTTAACAGGCTCCATTTTGTACCTAAAAGGGTGTATTTGACCTTCTTCTGAAAAGTAGGCAAGAAGAAATTGGACACAAAAATGATCAGTTGGGGAAGGCAATTTTTTTCCTAGTGATTTGAATGCAGGTTTGGGTGAAGTTCTTGAGATTTAATCTTTCCCTGTCAGTTACCCTGTTTGTTGCCAGTCTGTAACGATGGGATGGGACTTGTAGGTGCTACTTCGGTTGGAACGGGATAGTTGTGTGGATTCATTATGTAGTTTTGATGCTTACAGAGAGTTTGGCACACCTCGTGATTTAAAATGTCAATCCAATGATTAGTTTTGGTCCCAGTCGTGTCCTTTTTGTCTTTGGTAAAAAAGCTGCCTTTGATTCCATGTAATCAGTGACAAAATGTGTTGGTCTGGAGAGTTTGCAGAAGTAAACAATTCTATTGAGCATAATGTTTCCCTGCTAACATTTTGTTCAAGGACAGCATAAGCTTTTATGAAGGCTAAAGACATTTCCTGCTGATGTACCATTCCAGAGGAGGTCAGGCAGTCTGGTTGGCCATCATATGCTCTCACTTGAGATTTTTCTGATTCAAGGTGAGAAAAGATGAAAAGCTGCAAAAGCAGGTTATTTGTTTAGTAGCAAGTGCTGTCTTTTGTTCTTTACAAAGAGATTTCTCTGAAAAAAAAAAAATGGCAGCAGAATAAAACAGCCCCTAATATACAATAAAAAGTGTTTAGATTCTTGTAAGGTGGGGATTATTGATTGTGTTATGTGTTTGCTACATGTTTTTAGATGTATTTCAGTACTCCACTTTAATTGCAGTAACCTTGGTTTACTATCTCAAATCTATATATTTGTAAGTATGAATGGGAGGAATTTCATTAAAGTGTGATAAGCTGGAGGATGAGTTGGAGACAGAGAGTTTTATCAGAATGAGGAGGGTACCAAAGTGGGGAAATTCATTTGTGTGTTTCAGTTTGAGGAAAAAATATGCCGCTTTTTATTTTCCTAGAAACATGCTATTGCACAGCAGCAGTTTAAGAGAAGATTGAGATCTGATCAACATGTGCAAGTACCTGAGGGGTGAATGTAGGGATGATGGGGCCAAACTCTTCTCTGTGGTGACCAGTGACAAGGGGTAATGGGTGCAAGTTGAAACACAGGAAGTTCCATCTCCATGTGAGGAATAACTTCTTTGCTGTGAGGGTGACAGAGGCCTGGAACAGGCTGCCTGGAGAGGTTGTGGAGTCTCCTGCTCTGGAGATCTTCCCAACCTACCTGGCTGCCACCCTGTGCCCCGTGCTCTGGGTGTCCTTGTTTGAGCAGGGAGAATTAGACCAGATGGTCTCTAGAGGTCTCTTCCAATCTTAACCATTCTGTGATTCTGTGATTTTGTTTCTGAGTGCCTTGTAATTTTAGCATAGACACCGACGGTACCATGAGTGCTGTGCTAGGTAAATTTCTAAGTATGCTGTGCCTGAGCTGGTTCGTTTTAGCGCACATGTGCAGGCAGATGGCCTGAAAATTGCATGTCAAAAACAAGCAAGCAAACAAACAAAATCTCTGTCAAACCCATGGATTGAGATTCATCTCCACATTCAACAATGTGGAGTTCTAGTGCCCCAATGGACATCTACATGCGAGGAAGATGTCTAAACTCCCTTCATACTTGATCTAGCCAATGCAATCAATGGAGGCTGGAGGGCTATTTTTGCGAGCGTGAAGTAGACACCTACACTTGAACAGCCAAATGGCTTTCTGGTCTTCATCATCTGTGCTCATTATGTCTCTTTTGGCTATAGTTGAAGTGTAGAGAGACACCTGCCTCTCGTGTAGTGGTCTAATTTTTGGTGTCTGCATTTGGACCTTAACCCTACCCTTGTTATACCAGAGTTGCAACAAGAAAAGTGTCACACTTTGGAAAAAATATATATAGATATATATATAAAATATATATATTTATATCATAATGGTCCCTTTATTTCTTTCTAACTCCACCTGGTGGTCAGTGTGCTATCTGAACCATGAAGATTAGTGATTCCCAGCTTTTCTCATCACCTGATTATTCTCCAGGTGCTGTTCATATTCAGGCATGTGTCAGGGGGGATTATTTTTCCTGCTACAAGGTACTTGCTGAGATATCTCTGTGGTGCCTCTGCCTACCGAGAGGGGATTTTATTCTAAAAACACTTACTACGTGCTTCTGTAGAACATGTATTCTGAAACTGTTCCCATGGATAAGGTCTTGTCAAGGATGCAAACAGGCTCCTTTTTACCATATAGTTTAATGGTTCAGCTCTGAAGTTTTTATAGCTTCTCAAAGCTCTGATTTATCTGAAAATTACCCTTTGAGTCTCTTAGCCCTTCCTTTTTCCAGCTGAAGCTTTCCTGCCTTAGGAAATGAAGAATAACCACCTCTGCCTTTGCTCACATTCAGATTGCCTGAGATGTGCCAGCTCCTGTACTGTAACAGCAGATTTGAGAGTAGGATTTGGGTACCAGCTGTAACTGGTCCAGCAGTTGGCAGTGGGAGTAGACAACCAGGCTTTGATCACTGATGGTGGCTTCCTTTGGTAGTTCTCAGGTTGGCAGTCTTACAACAGCTTCACCTATTTTATTTCCTTTGCTTTGTGTGTGCACATTCCTGCACGTGCCTATGCGCCTTTGCCATTTTCAAAGTTTTAATATGGTGAGGAGGAAAGACTATGAATTACTAGGGCTGTTTCTTAGAACCTCATCTGCACATCCCCTGTACATTTTACTCATGGTCTCAAGCCCTGCTTTAGAACTTATTATATTAAGCAAAAAATGTAACTGTCTGTTGCTTCTGCCGTGCATCTGTTCACTACATCATTAATACTAGTTTTGCACAGGAAGACAATTGACATTTTTCTTTTGGTAGGATAGAGTTACTAAAAGTCAAGGAACATGGAAACCATACAGACAACAGGATTTTTGAAAGCTTTGGCTTTTAAACCAGTGTAGAGTTGTTATTTGCAATTTTTTGCCTGACAGCTGCAGTCAGGAACATGCTGAAATGTGGCTGCTAATACAGAGTGCATATTGTTTTACACAGGAAAAAAAAAATCCTATTTGTTCCAAATCCTTCTGCAAGGCTGTGCACAGCTCAGATAATTTCTGCTGTTATGGCCATAAGAATATATCACACAACAAAAAAAAAGTGATTTCTGAATTGAGCGGGCTTCCCTTCCACAACATTTTCCCAGGCCAAGGGCCAAAGTTATCTCACTTATCTTGAACATTCTTGAAACATGATGGTATATCTGGTGCTTTAGGTGTGTTGTCACTATAGTGCAGCAAACTTAGGGGCATGGCACAGCAAACTAATGAAAGGTGCTGGGCCCCTTTGTTTAAACAGGCCGGCAGACATATGTTCAGTCATCCCATCCCATATACTCCTAAGTGCAAAATCTGAAATCCAAGGAAAACTAGCAGGTCTAAGGCAAAATGGGCAATTGTGTCCCGGCAGCCACAAAAAGAAAAAGGCTTTATCTTCTTAATATGCTTGTTTGTTTTCACCTAACTGAGCAGTTGGAGACAGGAAATTTGTAAGAGCCAGCTTGGAAAGAGATACGAAGAGTCTATTTTAAGAAATATCCCATCACTTCCCCAAGTATATATGGCTTTTTCTGAGAGTTATATATATTTGAGAGTCATCTTGTGGATATTAATATCAGCAAATGTTTTATCTGCATAAAAAATAGGATAGAAATGCTCATTCTGAGTCTATGGGTTGAAGTCTGCAGTAGTCTGTGGATGTATGTATTGGGTGCTACTGATTTTTCCGTGTAGCTTGCAAGCCGAATACCAGTTATTTGCATGAACTGCTTTAATGAAGTTGAGCCTGTTAGGTCCAAGTGAGCTCTCATTACCTCAAATGGATTCTTAGCCATCAAGAACCTTTCCCTTTTAGGAATCATAACATATAAAAGTTAACCAAATGCTCACGGCTGATGCACTCTTGGCTGTGAACACTGGTATATAAAGCTTTTAGCTGTAACCTGATTCACATCTGCTTTCAGCACTTAAGCTGATGAAGAGTGACAAGCCTGAACCACTGCCACTGACCCCAGCCTTTCTCTGTCTTTTTGTTAAGTAAATGGCTAAAATCATACTAATTATCGATAACAATCTGCAATTTCCAAACTCTTTGCAGCATTACGCAAACCATTTTCTGTGTTTCTAAACACAAATGCTACCTCCAAGGGTCACAGTACAGTTAGGCAAAAAAAAAAAAAAAAAAAGAAAAACACTGGGAGTTGTTACAAGTATGTATGCCAATTCAGGGAAAATCATATTGCTTTCTCTCTGAGAAACCAAAAAAAAAAGAAAGCCAAAAATAAACCCTAACCTCCTCCTCAGGCTTGAAATGGTGTATGTGTGATTTACTATCTGTGGTTTCCGAGAGTTTGGCTGCCTTGAAATGAGCACAGAAAAGAACAGCCTTCCGCAACGCTGGGGCTTCCACAAAAATCCTGCAAAAACTCAGTGTGTCAGGCAGCCAGCACACGTGCCTGATGCTCAGCGACATGCCAGGGGGCTGTTTGAACCACACAGCAAGTGAATAAACACGGGTATATTCACCTAGACTCATGAACCTGTGAGGTTCTCTTTGATCTTGCTCTTCTCTTAAAGGCTTTTTTCAGCTGTCTCTTTGTTTTGGAAGCAGTCCCTGTCGGATGCTCTCTTTTTCAAAGGGATGAGTGCCCATCATTGCATGTTGTCCTGGGCTTCCTGCAGTTCTCTGTGTGTAAAAGAAGTTTTTGCTGATATTTAGGAAACTTAATGCTTCTTTAATGTTTAAGTGCTAGCTGTGCTGAGGGATGCAAAAGGCTGAGATTCTCTGCATTACTGAAATTTGGGGACAGATGCCAGCTTCTGGGACTTCATTTCTAAGCTGTAGTGCAGAATGAGCAGAAGTTGCATGACCACAAATCATGCGGCCAAGCCCATGTTAATAATCTATGCATTGATTGCCCACTTTAATATATTTCCAAGCTTCATGTGTTTGTGACACTTTAAATAGTACCCCGCCCTCCTAAATGATAATGTCTTCCAAAATCTGTTAGATACCTTCTTTGATATCATATATCCTTATTCTCAGGAAATCTTTCCTCATTAGTCAGCCCCTGTATGTTCCTGTGAATAAAATGCTATCACAGTGACCACTTTTAATGAACCCCTGATGTTTTGACCTACCTCATGCTTCAGCAACAGCCCCAGAAAAGCTGTGCTCCTCAAGTTCTTCTGTGGATCCGAGCAGGACTGAAAATAGACAACAAAAAACACACAAGTCTAGCTTGCAGTCTTGGGAGAAGAGGCTCACTTCTTGCAAGGAGTCTTTGGAGTTTTTCAGCTCTTACTCATTCAGACGGAACGGATGAATGAGCTGCTGCTATAGCTTGAACCAATTACTCACTGATCCAGAAGATAAAGATGCACAATCAGTAAACTATCATACTCATAGCCTGTAAAATGATTCCACTTTAATCTTAGATGAGAAGCATTTTGAGCATAATCCCAACATGATTATCATTCCAATGAAAACATAATGGCAAGTTTCATCATAATTAGGGTTTTCCAAATAATCCCTTTTAAAAAATTATTTCTAATGCTTTTTTTTTGTTACTGCCTCATAGGCAAAGATTCCCATTCTGGTATGCCCTGCATCCTCTAGCTTTGAGATCTCTGTGGCACTGTCATATGCTCACATGGCCAGCAGTGAGAAAGCCATGTGTGAAACAATATTTGCAGTGGAAGGACGTATCGTGGAGGAGAGATTTGCAGAATGATGTGGAGAAGAGGGTTTGAAAAGGAGCATTTTCAGTGCAGGAGGGAGGTGTGCAAGGAAAGCACATTTCACAATAAATGATATTGCATCAAACCTAAAAAAAAATCTCATAAAAAGCTTTATTTACCTACTACCGTGACTCCATTGTTAATGCTGCTGCATACCTCCCTTACCCTCAAACCACATTTAAATAAAGGGTCTCAAAGTGCTTTTGATGTGAATAAAGAATAGCAGTTCCTTTCATGTGAGGGAAAGGATGGCATAGTAAGGTGATAAACTAGAAAAGTTAGTGAGTGGCAGAGAATACATAGCAGAGCAGAGCATACAGCCTTGTCCTGAGGAACAAGAGAGACATTTTTGCACAGGTTTATGAGAGGATTGGTTTGGGAGGAGAAATAAAGTACGGTCTCTGAAAAGAAAAAATATTTTTTTTTCTATTTTTTTTTTTCCCCTAGATTTCAGTGTATCTGTGATATTTTTCCAGAGCTGGAATTTGCAATGATGAACACTCTCATGAGTGTGTGTGATAATTGAGATTGCATTCTTTTCTCTCAATGCCTACACCAACCAGGATAGAGAAGATTTCCCCTTCCCCTATGTGTATGGACAGAACCCATCCATCCAACTCAACCTTTTTAACAATAAAAGACCTAAAATATATCTGAGTTTCTTTTTGTCTCATCCATAAGACGTTGAAGTCAGAGACATAGAAAGTGTTGCTCACCATTTAAGACAAGGAAAAGAAAGGATATGCTGTGATGTGTCTGCACTGTCTTTGTGTCAGAAATACTGGACTGTTATAATTTTCTTTCTCTGAACAACTCTGCTGATTGCTTCCAAGCACTGCCAGGGTCCTGCCTATCTTTTAATTGCTTCTGCTCATGACGTGTCTCTGGGAATACTTGACACCCAGTGGCTGAATGAAGTCCATGACTCAACTAAATTCTGATCTGCTGCAAATGCCAAATTACTCCGGAAGTATTTGGATTTACTGCATTTGCGCTAGATTTAGGCCACTGTAACAAAGTAGAACCAAGTCCGCATTATGCCACCTTACCATATATTGTAAGATCAGCGGTGCCTTTGGTCCTTGCAGCGCAGTCCAGCCCTTATCTAAGCCAGTGGTCTTCGTCTTCATCCACAATTGCATGAGGTTGCAATCTCACGTGCATTGATAATTTGAACACCCATGTGTAGACTTGGGCAGGTGATTGCAATCCATTCTGATGGTAAAAGCAAATAAGTCACCATGAGGGAGAAGAGCAAGGTGCTTTGGGTGTATAGGGCTGGAGCACTCACAGGGAATTTCTCTATAGGAGATGAGGGAATCTGTAAGGAGCACTAGGAAACAGAGCTTTGGATAGCCCACCTCGGGATGCAAATTAGGAACAAATGGTGCTTCCCCAGGTGTTCACAAAGCAAAAGATGAAAAGTGCAAGATAAGACAAAGGCTAATTATTAAACATGAGAATTTGAGGGTGAAAATGTGATGCCATTTCCCTTTTGGTAGGTCCAAGCATATTAGCCATTCTTCATGTTCTGGAGCCAGGTAATTAGGCAAAGACCTTGTCCTTCATTGACAAAAAAAAAAAAAAAAAAAAGAAAAGAAAAAAAAAAGACTTCTTAATCTTCATTTGTGAAATACTAGCTTAAAAACATACCCTAATTCCAGAATGAAGGATTACAGAAAAAAACAAGAAAAACACTATTTTTTTTTTTTCTCTCATTTTTAATTACAGATCAATTTGTGCTGTGTAGGTGTTCGGTGTTAGGAAGAATGTGGTGTCCAAGAAAAGATGGGTTTTGTTTAGCCCGTAATGAAATGGGTCATGTCTATTAGATTTTCACATCCTAATGGCAACAAGACCACGAATGGTCTTTTCTGCTTCTTTTTATGTTTTCCCCACTTCCCACCTTCTCTACTCTCCTGTCTGTTTGACTGAGATGAAAATTAAAGCAGGTCTTGCTTAATGGATAGTAAGGAAGCAGTATTGCCCGGGGGTTTCCAAGTGGTTTGGAAGCTGAAGTTCTTTTCTGGCTGTTAGCAAGTTACTTCTCGGTCTCTGATTTGGTTTCCTCATCTGTAAAATGGCCTCCTTTCTCAAGTATTTTTGAGTTCCTCTGATTGCTGAAAGAGCTGAATATGAAGAGTGGAGCTGACCTGTTAGAGAGGCAGGGTAGCCACTTTGGAAAGAAAAAAAAAAAAAGAAGAAGAAAAAAATAAGATTTCCTAAATACAGCATTAGAAAAATTCAGTGAGTGGCAATCTAGGGAAGGAAAGAAGCTGAGAGGAAAGAAAATGGATGAGTGCGAAAGATCATTTTAATCTGAGGACATTTAGAGGGTGGGAGCTAAGTAACAGGAATTATGTGCTGATCAGCTCGGAGACTACAGAGGCTGCCTCCAGTTAATAATAAAGCAATCACAGGATCATACGGCTGGAAGGGACTCAGAAGACCCCAAGGCAAGATCAGCTGTATCTCTGTCATTTCTGGCACATGTTTCTCTAATTTGTTTCAAAGACTTCCTTAGATGAAGACTCCTCAACCTCCCTGGAGAGTTTATCTCAGTGTTTTCTTTACTCTTAGAAAGTTCTCTGTAATGCCTCATCTGAACCTTCCTTGCTGTGAGTTACTTATTC
This sequence comes from Nothocercus julius, assembly GCA_013398735.1. Classification (NCBI taxonomy): domain Eukaryota; kingdom Metazoa; phylum Chordata; class Aves; order Tinamiformes; family Tinamidae; genus Nothocercus; species Nothocercus julius. The sequence goes on along the minus strand of VZSV01000049.1, from coordinate 3,328,194 downwards.
TCTACTTCTTATGTGAATGAGGATGTGAAGGAGAAATCATTCGCTTCCTTTCTGTGGCAGCCTTTTACACATTTCAGGACTATAATGCATCCTCTTCCTCTGGCCATTTTCTCAGTCTTTCCTCAAAATTTTGCTCATCTTTTCTACTTTCTTTTGGAACACTTCCAGGTGACCAACCTCTTGTTTGAAACAGAATGCTCAAAACTGGGTTTGATCTTTTCAAGCCTGGTCCCAAGGTCAGACTCATTTAACATCCAGATGACTTACCTACCAGCAGATGATCAGGTGCTATTTTAGTGTCAGCTCTGTAGAAGGACATCTCAAACATATCAATTACTTCCTTAGATGGGCTCAAGCTCTGCAACCTGCTGCCAAGTATCACATAAAGCCATTCACCGGCGGAGTCCCAAGATGATCTAGTCCTATATAAACACTTGTTACTTAAAATACAATGTATAATGCTCAAAATGCAATGCATAATGCATACCTGGCTACTGGAACTAGCAATGTGGGTGAAGATGAATGTCATGTAGGGTTGAATGAATTTGTACCCCATAGTGCCCAGTATATTGACATATACTGGGCTAGGGAGCAGAGTCAGCATGTATCATTCTAAAAGAAGATGGACTTTTTTTTTTAAGCACCTGATGAGCATTTTATAAGAACAGAGGAAGCTGTGACAGTAATTTCCACTTCTTTTATGACACAGTAGCAGGGCAGGACTGCACAGAACCCCCAAGGATAGGCATATCCAGAGAAAACTTATTCATCCATCCTGCACATACATCTTTCCATTTTTCCTGCCGCTGAATTATGATGTTTAAATTCATCAATACAAACCAAGTGCCATCCGCAGCAGCATCTACTGCAGAGCAATCTCACCTTCACTCACTGCGGCTTTAAAGTACTGCGTGCTTCATGCTAGCAGGTTCTAACCACAAAGGACCAGTAAAAAAGCTCTTTCTGTCCAACATGAATTAGGACGCTCAGTTAAAAATTCATAGGAAGATTACATAAAACCATATGCTGCCTTTATTTTTCCCTTTTGCATTAAAAATGTACAGCTGCTCTGCATTAGACATTCCATTAGCCTGCAAGTCTCACAATCTGGACTTTATATTTAATGATGGGGGGAGGAATAAGAGAGAAGGGAAAAGGGAGAAAAAGCAAATGTTTCAGGCACAATATTTAAGGCTTCCTTAAAACAGCAGCATGCAAGGTGGATGGAGAGTTTAAGTGTGGGAGTTGAAGGTCTGCTGAAGAGGAACTGTATATTAGAAGAGACCTGTTTTTGGAATTATTGGCTTGCCCTTAGAACCTCTGAGCAGCATCAGCAATAATTAAAATGATATAACCTGTTTCCTGTGGTCATTTGGGAAGAAAATAAAAAATCTATATTCCAAATGGACTCAGGAAATGTTTAGACTCTTCTAACAGTGTTAAGTCACAGACAGTTTTATGGCCACTCCATTTCTTCTGCAGGAGACCCTTCAATTTAGTTGGAAGACCTGAAGGGTCCAGCTTTATTATTATATAATTGACTATGTGGGGCAGTTAATTGCCTGGGATTGAATATGCAGCCATTTAAGGTACTGACAAAGTGAACCATTTCACAATAATCTTTCTATACGTTATAATAAGATGCATCCCAAAGAGTCTTCCTGATGATAATATGTCAATAAGTATCCTAGAGGGTTTTGGATGCAAGCATCTGAAGATGATTCTCCCAGGTATAGGTGTGCAGGGTGTGAAGACAACCTTAGCACCAGAGTAAGCAAACTACAGAGCTCTGGAGTCATATTAGATTCAGGTCATCACATTGGACTTGAATCTGCTTCTTTCTTTATTCACAGAATAGAAGTAAAGAGGAAAATTGGTTACTGCTGGACCTACCAAGTCATTGGACTTCTTTACAGCATAAGCTCAGCTACATACTTATTCAATCATACCAGGTGGTGTGTGCAATTCCCGGATGGGAAAAAAAAAAAAAAAAAAGGCAGCAAATAATCCAAACAGTGTTTAAAATATTCCCCATAGGCAAAGAGAAGAAGTATTTAGTTCATCATTTATGAATCAGAAAGGAGATGTTTTAATTTCTTGGCTAGACATGCTAAACATTTCCTTTTTTTTTTTTTTCCTTTTACATTAAATAAAACAACAACAACAAACCCACTGGCATCTATTCTCTTTCTCTATTTTTGATGCCCCAAATCTATGTTTTATTTTCTGTATCTTATTCTTATCTCTTTCTGGGTTCATCCAGCGTTAAAACCAATAATAAATTAAAAAAAAAAAACAAAAACACACAAACAGCACCAATTTTCAGGTTGATACTAGTTCTTTACAGTTATACAAGCTGAGGAAACAGAACAAGAAATTTTTTTTTTTTGAATCACAAATAAAATTTTAATACAAAACATCTTGAAATGTGTGATGCAGTCACCATTGCTAAGCTGCATGTTTAATTAACCACTGTCTGAGTGCAGGTACCAGGCAACAAGAACACAGCAACACATTAAAGTGTCTTAATTAAATTATAAGCAATATGGCCACATTTAATTGTCCACAGGACATGCTTTCTCAGTGTTTTTATTCCTACATATCTTGTTCTACATCACCACGTAGAGGGAATACTTCTGGAATATGCTTTATTCACTAGAAAACACGGAGTTTCGCCCTTGGTTTTTGAGGGGGTCAGGAAAAAATTAGCACAGTGCTCTGTTTGTCTATGCTGCAAAATGTGCATACAAGATTCACAGAAAATAGTGTGAATGTAGCCTAACTTAAGCAACCTTTTCTGGAAATTTATACTGCATATAATGCACTGCACAGAGCATTCTGCATTGTGGTATTGGTCTGGAAAAGGATTTTAAACATGAGCCTGTGTCATGCCTTTGAACTCGCCGCTGATGACTGGTTCTTTAGTAGCTTCAGCTTTCATGGGCCAGATTGCCTCCTCATGCTACGAGGGTACTGTCCTTAGTTCCCAAGGCTGGTTCCTCCCAAAAGGAATGCAGCACATCCTTGAGGCACCTCAGCCTCGTGTTTGCAGCAGTATCTTAGCTTTTCTGCAGGACAGAAGAGGTACACAAAAGCCATTTCCCATTATGAAAGCAGCTTTGCATACTGATTTTTAGGAGCCATTCCAGCGAAGCTCTCTGGGAAATATGCTGATTTACCACTTCTCAGTGCTATCTTAGTCCTGGTCCCTCTCCAGCTGGCCTTTCCCATGCTGAACTTGGTTTGACCAGTTCTGATCACTCTGCTCCATCAAGGGATGCTGACTCTGACTCTGCACCCAAGATGCCAAACATGTCCCTGTGTGATGGTGCAAGGCTGCCAACCCACAGCACAGGTCCTGGCCAGGCTCTTTGGGCAGTGGTCCGCTTCAGACATGTAGCATCACTGGCAGAGCAGTGCTGGAGGTCTCTCTCCTTTGTGCACAACTGGCTCATGACTCAAAGCCCAGCTAGAAATGAGCTGAAAAAACAACCATGGAGTGAGTTTTTATGCCAAAAGTCAAGGCACGGTGATGGGAGAGTTAGAGGTGGCATCAGGTGAATGTCATGCTCAGGGCATGAGATTTCATATGCTGCAGAGCTTTTCCTCATACAGGCATCTTAGGTTGGGGTTCTGGATAGCAATATTAACTTTTTAATCTTTACAAGCATGGAAGACCTGACTTAATAATCATCAGCATGGAAACTTCACTCTTAGAGGCATCAAAGTGTTTCATGGACTTGAGATGTCAAAATGGGCAGAGATGATGTGAAATCTTCCTTTTAACCTCCACACTTATGAAAGCTTAAAGAAACCTGACGTTGTACCAGTGTTTCCAAAGGGTAAATGGAACAACCTAGATAATTATAGTCTGTCAGTTTGACATTGATCCTAGGCAAAATAATGGAATGGCTGATGCAGAGCTCAAATAATAAAGACATACAGGAGGGTAAATTAATTAATGCCAATCAATGTAGTTTTCTGAAGAAAAATCCCTATATATCTTGTCAAATCATTCAAATGTATTTTTTTTTTAATGAGATTACAAGTTTGGTAGAGAAAGATAATAGTTTTGATGTAAGAGACTTAGACTTCTGCAAGGTTTGACTTTGTACTGTATGACATGTTGATTAGGAAATTAGAATGATACAAGCTCAAACCTGAACTTATTAAAAGTTTAAAAACTGGCTAAATATTAAATTACAAGATGTATTTGTGAATGGAAACATCTAGCAGGGTTGTTGCTAGTAGGCCAAGCATATATCAATTACTGTGCCTCTGCTGTTTCATATTTCAGGCAATGTACTTATTACTGATAAAGTTTTCAAATTTCACAGATATTGAGGGAATGATAAATCACAAATAGATACAGAGGAATCCAGATTTCTTGATAGCAGGGTGACAGACAGAAGTCAAATGTGTAGGAACAAAGGCTACAGATAGCTCTATTCTAGGAGACGGTGAATCAGAGAGATATTTGAGGAGTCCTGATTTATCATTTATTGAATATGAGTGCCAAGAATAGGTTTTGTAGGTTTTTTTTTGGTGTCTTGAGTAAAAATAATCATATTACCTTTGTGTTTTGTGCTGATGAGACTGCTATCAGAATATTATATGCAGTACTGCCAAGGATGTTAACAAACTGGAGATGATTCAGGCAAATGTACCAAGAATGATTAAGCAATTAGTATGAACAGAGTGAAAGATTTTAGAACAGAGTGAAAGATTTTAGAATACCATAAATTCGGTTCAAGTTAAAGAAAAGAAGGAGACTTGACTAGGTCCTTTAAATATATATTCCTTTGCAGAAAATAGAGAATGACTCTTCAGTCTGTTGAAAAGAGGAATCAAGATAACCCGTATATGACCTGAACATAGACAAGTTCATCCTCAGAATTAGACACCATTTTCAAGGGTTGTGGTGAAACCTGAAAATAATTAGGCTTTATAAAGTCAAGGTAAGATAGCTCCATAAAGGACTGAATCTAGATCAAGGCAGTTAAGCAGGAACACAGAAAGGTGGTTGCAATGGCCCATAAAGATCTATGAATCTCTGAGTGCCACTGTATAGCAACATTGCTTATACTTGGCAAAGTCTGTAGCTAAATTCATAGTAGTCTCCTATATATGTCTTTATGTTAGCTCATTCCACTTTCCCCACTGAGCCCTCTTCTGAGGCCAGCTATGCAGTAACACATCACTGCTTTATTCTCTACTGACCCACTCGAAGAGGGAGATATCTGAGTTATCTTATTTCTCTCAGTAAATGAAGCATCTCACTATCAGAAAGACTGGGAGATGCACAGCACCAAATAGAAGCACTGTTGGATGCTTTTTCCTCCAGATAGGAGTGTTGATTTTGATTGCTGGAGCTCCATTTTAGCTTCTGGTAGCTCTGCCTGTGGACCCTCACTTATGATCCAAGTACCATCACATTTGAATTCCCAGTCTTCAGACTATATGATACAGAAAAGCTAAAGAACAAGAAGTGATCAGACCAGGTCTGGTCTGCCCATATTTAACAATACATTTTCCTTCAGACATCTACCAAAGACTGCTCTTCAGAGTATAAGGAAAGAAAAAAATCCTATTTCCCCGTCATGATGCCTACACCTAATAAATCAGTTGCATCTGTGCTTCAGATATTAACAAGAGTTGTGTCAGACAAGACTGCTGCTCATCTTGTATCCCTGAACACTGATGTACTCCTGAGCTTTAACAGGAGGCTTTCAACTGTATCCCTAGAGGAGGAAAATCACAAGGCAGTTGGGAAAGAGCCTCAGAACAATTTATGTTGGGTGTTTTTCTACAAGAGCATTATTTGCTTCCTGTCCTTACTGCTTGTCTTTCTGGGAACCTCTGCTCTTAAGTATGAATCTGAGTTCAGTAATAATATTTAGCTTTCATGACACCAAGTGTTATATATATGATCTCCAAAGCACTTTGTGAGCATTAATTAATTAAGCCTCCCCTTCCTGATGTATGCTAGGGATTTGTAACAGTTGTCTCCTTACTTAGCAGATGGAGCGAGGTTGTGATTTGCTAAGGACCTCATCAGTAGTCAGTGTCAGGGCCATAATTAATATTATGAGTTCCAGTTCATTGTTTTTTGCTCAGATCCTTTATTGTCTCATTAATGTTGTTTAGAAAAACAATTTTTTTGAAGGAAGAGGTAGCAAGATAGTTGGCTGGTGATGAGAAAGTGAAGCCAACTTCTCCCTAGATCTACTCTGCTTATTGTCATCTTCTCCCAGTATCACTGTGGCTTTGTGTGCCCAGCTCATATATCCCTCAGAATATGTCTGGGGTTTGTCTGGGAGACTGTTTTCCTGGACAAAAAAACAAAGCAGAGATAGTGCTAAAAATAAAACATGGACAGTCTGCTCAAGTGCTCAAGCCCATGATCTGTCCCTGTTTAATTTACTGGAATAGAAGTAGCTTTTGCATCTGACTTTGCCATGTATTAATAAGAGGAAATATTTTGTGAGCTATGAGAATAGAAAATGTAAGAAAATAAGGTCCATGATGCTAAATTTTCCAGGAAAGAACAGATGATCCTGGAGGAATATAGGAATGGAAGTGTTGTTTTTTTTTTTTCTTTTTATTTGTCTGCATATGCTCTTACAGGCAGAATTGCTCCTCCTTGGTGCTACACAGTTTGCCCCTGCTGTGACTTTGAGGCTTGACGGCAGCAATGTGCATGATAGTATCAAAACCCAGGGACAGGTCTAGTAATATGAGACTCACTTTCCTTTGTCTGTGAGCAGGAACAGGCTCTCATCAGCTCGATCCAGGACTGTCCATGTTCACCGTGCTGCCTATTTATGACAAGAGGGGAGCTCCATGTATTTTTTTTTTTTTTTATCTTCATTTCTGGTCTGACTATTGCATGTCTCTGTCTGGGTGCGAGTCACCCTTGAAAAGAGCACAGCTGTCTCTATCAGGAAGGTACTCAGGTGATCCCAGGAGTCTTTGACTAAGCAAGAAGGTCATGGCTCAAATTTCCTCTTAGTCTATCTTTCTGCAGCCAGTGAAGTCTGGGAAAGAGAAAGGAGCATTTTTAGCCCTGTACTTCATGTCTCTTTCCTGTTGTTAGAGATGATATAGCAGATTCAATGACCTTTTTCATGAAGCAAGAGCTGGGATTGAGAGCAAGTGAGTGGGCTGATGGAGTTTGCCTACTTGCTTCCTTTAATGGTGGAGAAGAGCTGTCCACCAGCTCTGCCACAGCTCTCCAGCAACACTACAAAGCAAGGGCAGCTGCTAGTGCTGAATCCCCTCTATTGTCATCACTGCTTTTATCCCTAGGATTCAAGCTCTCTTCCCTCCCCTGCTGCCATTCCTTGAAAGCAGAGCATGGAGGGGCAAGGGAGAAGAGGCATCGTATGAGCCAGTGACAAATCTACTGTATGTCCATAGAGTTTCATAAGCTCTTGTACTTTTTGGTCTGTTGGTGGAGTTTTTCCAAATGTTGTTCTTACATCTTAGGTATGAGGGAGCTTGGCAAGGGGGTGAGAGTGAAAGAAGTCAGTCAACGTCTCTCCCACTGTCTCGAAGGCCTCAGAGCCATTGCTTAGACTGAAGGCTTGACTTCTATGCTCAAAGGAACAGAATATATGTATATATATATATATATGTATACATATATGTATTTGTCAGAAGGTGATTATTGGGATCATTTAAATGTGAATATGTGAAGTTAAGCAGCTTGTAATCTTGAAAATATNGAGGTGATATTTATGCTTTCTTTATCAGCTTACTGTCAGGCAGTAATGATGAACATATCTGACCACTTGGACTTGGACTGAGACCATGAATCCATACTGTGGACAGCAATGAGTGGGAAGCAATTAATACTAGTTACAGTGATCCTGGGATGGATTTTACTTCCACGTAACTTTATAATCCCCAGACTATCGTGGTTCCCTCCTGCACTTATTCTAGTGATCTGAAAAAATGGATATAGATATACTTTCAGAGTATTGTTGAGACATAAACACACTGTAAATTAGGTCTACATAATGTTTTCCTGTTTGTGAATAAAAAATAATGGAGCAGGAAGCCAGTGACCCAGAGGTGAAAACCTGTGCGTTCCATGCCGCCAATTTATCACACATGTAAAATTCAAGTATACAACTTAACTCCAGTGCAGTGATAGAGCTTTGTGTAATTCCCACATTTGGTTTCTTGGCAATTTGGATTATAACATTGTCCTTTCGACTCAAGAGTTCAGCTGCAGAAAAGCCACCTGTGTTTGCTTTTGCTGCGAGCTTCCCACCTGTGCGTGCTAGCAGAGATCTGTCCTGGTGGATGAGTATTCTAGAGATGTTTTTTAGCCCAGGATCACAAGCATCCTGATTGGAGCCAAGATCTCAGAATATACAGTGCTTGAATCCCTGAGCTACTTCTACAGCCAGCAGTATTAAGAGCCAAGCATGCCTGGTGTTTTCTCTAAGAACTGTGCAAACGCCAGTGGCAGCATGAGCCTAGGGAGCTATGTAAATCTGGCATTTCCAGGAGGACAAAAATTGCATTTATCCATGCAAATGCCACTTCCTTTCCAGTCCTTAGAGTTGTAGTGATATATACAGCTGCCTTTGGAAGGATAAAAAAAAAAAAAAAAAAAGTGAGGAAAGAAATATGAGTTTTCTTGAATGGGCTAAATACTACTCTTTATGGACTGCTAGAGTTAAACCCTGTGATCCAGAGCTTGCTGGTAACATCTCCTTGTGGCTGATACAGCATGACTGGGTGTGTATCTCAGGGACAACAATGGCTCCGAGATATGGAAATTTCAGGTTTTTTACCAACTGTTGTGGTAAACAGTTTTACTCCAGTTGTTGTTAATAAAACACTCTAGTGTAATCATTATTTACTTGTCCCGTGTCCTCCCAGCAGCAGGTCTGGGTAGACATGTCTATGCAATTAGAATTAACGCAAACCACTTAAAACTTGAATGCCTAGTTTATTTTCAAATGGGAAGGTCAGCATCATTATCCTTGGTGAATTCAATTACCAAGTCCTGCATAATCACAGAGTGTGCTTCCTGTCTGCTAATCATGACTTGTTCTGCATACATTATGTGCAAATATAACCAAAACAAGCGATGGCATTTTCATATGTTTTGTGCCTGTAATTACTTTTTACAGGTTGCATTTAGCTTTCTTAGTATAATATAAATTCTTCTTATTGCTTTTGTTTAAAAAAAAAATATGAAAAACAGTGGCAAGCAAAAATAGAAAAACATCTGTATGCAATGAATCCTTCTGCTTCATTTAGACCCCACAGGATCTGTGAATGTAAGTCACAATAGTAGAACAAAGTTGTTAGAGTCATTGCATTGGAAACGCCTCTCCAAAAAAAAAAAAAAAAAAAAAGCTTGTGTACTTGTGTAATTAAAGGCTTTGAAATTATTTAGTTGTTTTTGATTTAATTTTGCTTAAGGAAAAGAGTTCTAATAAATTTATATTAAACATTTTATTATTAGTAGTACTACTGAACTGTTCAGGCTATCATAAACAAAAATTCTAATTCTAAGAACTGAGAGTACTAACATACAATAAAAAATACAGTCTCCTAATTAAATGTAATCAGATCCTCTGATGGAAGAAATTGCATTCTGGTATATACAACCTGATCTATAGCCAGCATGAATTCAGCAGGTGCCTTTCTTAGTGCTCAGTCAGTTATGAGGCAGAACTGCTAAATATGTGTCTTCTCTCTACTATATTTCATGTTTCAAGGAGAATGTTTTTAATATTCTTGAAAATGTCGTTTCTCTAATCCACCCTCCTCTCTGGTGTTTTTGTGGGCTTGCACACGCATGCACACATGCCCAAGCACGCTGTATATGAGCTTGGGGCTCCAAAGTTGAACAGTCTGCTTCATTTTCTGCCTTAGGAGCTTGTATCTCACCATCCTCACAGTATGTAAACACCCTGTCTTCTGTAACGGTATGGTAATGTCATTTGGATGCAAAATATCATAGAATATGAGGGCAAAGTAGATCTCCAGTTGCTTTGCGCATGTCTGTGCTATGAGAGCTGTGATGAAGCTGCTGTCACATCTGGTCGCAAATATCTACCTCCCACCTGAGAAACGGTAGAGATCTGGCTTCCACATTAGACAAAGAGAGTGAGGGTCACCATGCAACCATGAGCTAGTAACCCTCACTCCTCTGAAGTCCTTGCTCCTTGTGGACCACCCTTGAGACCATCCAAAAGATTAGGGGCTCTGCTCATGCAAGTGGCAGACCCACTGCCAACAGGTATCCAGCAATGCCTCCACAGTGCCATGTCTGCATATGCCTCCCGACCTTTTGAAATATTTAACAGATTTGCATATTTTAGATAAAAACTTCAACCCCCCCTAAAGGGACAAAGGGGAAAAAAAGCAATTAATACAAATAATTTGTATTTAAATATTTTATTTTTAAAGCATTTTCTTTCACATTTTTTTTAAATTGTCTTTCTTCATTTATTTAAATAATTTTGTTTATCTTTTTCTCTGAGATGAAATTATGTACCCAAGCTAATAACAATGATTGAATCTTTACAAATGAATCTCTTTTGGCAAGAGAATTTCACCAGAGGGGAATTAAATATGTTTCAAATGTGCAAATGAGAGGCAGAGGGTACCAAGACAGAATTAAAAGAACATCGAAGATGACATTTTATAGGACTTCAATGCAGCATGCTATTCAATATTTAAGACATTTTGAGAATTGAACATGGGAAAAGCTTAGAAATCACTTTATAATGGAACAGGCCTGATTCTGGGTTTATTTTCTGTCAGATTTTGTCTAACATAACCGGACAAATTTTGCTGGTACTGCCTCTCATCGCATTTGTCTGAACTAGATGAGCATCAGACTCATTATCTGTAGGATTTTGCACTTTTGAGAGTGGGATTATGTTTCACAGCAAGTAAACGTTTGTGTTCTTTTTTTCTTTCAAGAAAGAATCACATGAAGCTCCCCTCGCTGGTTAGTATTACTCTAGTGTGCAAAGACTCCAACTGAAGTTGAGTTTCCCACTTATCAATAACTTTTCAAGCCCACAGTAGGAGACCCCCCAAAGCTTTCCGGTCTAAATATTTCCATGCCTCCAAGAGTTTCACTGAAGAGGTTTGCCAGCGCTGGGAGAGATGAATTCTAGGGTGGCAGTCACTTCCTCCAGCTTCAGACGTTTCAGTGTAGTTTTCTAGATGTGAGCTCCTCAGCTAAACTCTCACTGAAGTCAATGGAGGGGCAAAATAGACACTTTTCAGATGTGATTTCTCTGACCTGTTTTAGATGTCTACCTTGAGATGAGATGAATCATGCCCTAGAAGCACTTTCCTTTGCTCTAAAGTGAATATCAAAGGACCGTCTCAGGCTTGGAAAAGTACTTTGTAGATGTCTAAAGACAGAAGAGATGAATCTTGTCAAGAAAAAAACACAAAATTTGTAGTCATCTGAGAAGTGGGACTGAATCAAGATGGATAAAGTCCTTTAAAACCTATGCTTTAAAATGGTCAGAAACCCCCACTGAGAAGGGTGGCTTGTGTTCCTGTAGCGTATGAAAGCAAAATGAAGCCTCACTGCTGCATGGCGCTCATCTGGACTACCCTTTTCCAAGCTAATGTGACATTTTGGCAGGTGACAAGTTTGCCAGTGTGTTTCCCCAGCTTCTGAATGTGCTGGAAGGGTCTATCAGGTCTGCTCCCATTTTTTCAATTCTTACCTAAATACAGTTCCCACTTTGTTCATGATCTTCTGTCTTGTCAACAGTCAGGGACAACTGTTACATTCTCCATCCTCCTCATCACCATCTTGCAGTACCAGGCTTCTGACAGTGCCCTCTAATTCATTCATGACTGTTAAGCTGCTGTATTAATATCGTGGCAAACAGATGTTGGTGCAGAGCCTCGAGGGAGTGAAAAACTCCTCACAGTTCCTTTGTGGCATGATCAGAAGCGCCCTTTTTTCTCCGGCGTCATCCAGCTCCCTCCAGCCCTTGGAGCTCTACATGGTTTTGGTTGTCCATCTGGCCTCACTCATCTCTCTTTTATTCTGGGGTCAGGCTGTTTCTTCTCAGCGTGGGGTTGCTCTTGATCCTGTACTTTTTGAAAGGAGACCAGACAGATCCTGCTTACAACATGATATGCTTTTCTACCAGTGAGCAAGGATCTAAAGAGTATGAGATCATTGGGAATGTAGGTTCACATAACTTCCACTACTGGGGTAAAAAAAGAGCAATCCAGCTACTATGGAGCAATTCACACAGTGAATTTCAAATCATGTTGCGTATAAAGCTTTATCCTGTGCAAAACCAAGAGTTCAAGAGCCCTCAGCAGGTTCTGTGTACCTGCTACCATTGCCTCTTTGTGGACATATTCCAGGTGTTTCAGGTGCTTCAAAAAGGAAAGGAGTGATTCTACTGAAATGCTGAATATTACACAGAATCACAGAATGGTTAAGGCTGGAAGGGATTTCTAGAGATCATCTAGTCCAACCCCCTTGCTCAAGATATTGATTACTTTCATTCCAAAAAAGCAGTTGACCATACTGCTTACTACTTTCTTGCCCTCTGCCTACTTTGCACCCAGAAAACTTCATGAATTTGAATATACTTGAACTGTTTAATGAACTGTGGGGTTATGTTGATTGGTATTTGTTATTTACCATGGATAAACTGTTTCTTCTCCTATTTATTGGCCTGTAGGATTTGTAGGGTCTCTGATTTTAAGTTTTGGCTGACATAGTTTGGCTCTACCAAAACATGAGACAGCCTCTGCCTCATCCACTTCAGCCCTCTTTGATCCCAGACAAAAAAACAATGACCTTAATGTCGGTCTCATGCATCATCAGAAGTAGTCAAGGGATTGCTTTTGGAAGTCCTCTGAGACATAGTCTTTTCATTAGTATAGTGCCCATAAATGCTATGTTTGGACATCTACTTCTATTTCATTACCATGAAGACATGCTACTGCTTAAATAAATCTGGCAAAATGCAGCAGCTTTCCTCTCAAGGATTTGCTTTTGCCATAAATTGGGTTACTTTGTTTTTCTGCCTCTTTTCCCTGGCAATAGAATCCAGATTTTGAGCTGTTTTCTTGACATACATTCCTGAAGTGGGTGGATGAACATGGGTTAGTTTTGCTTCATTTGGTTTTCAGCTTGTATACAACTTTCTTACTTTTGTAATTGAGCCATCTATACTGATTTCGCTGCTCTCACGACACTGTGGGGAAGCTGTTGAATTCCCTTAACATTAATTTGCTCACACAGGAGGAAAAAAAAAACACACACACACACAAAGATTTCGTTTCTTTTTTTTTTTTTTTTTTTAATGCAAACTCTGCTGTCTTTCTCGTCTGTCCCAACTGGAAGGCATTTGCAAATGCTCCCGTTTCAGTTACTGAAAACTACCTCCCCATATGTTTTCCTGATTAAGTAATTCAGTCCAACAAATGGCAGAGTTTGCTCAGCTGGAGCTGGCTGTTTGGTTGGGATTAATAAGCAGCGTTCCCTCTCCCATACATCTTCCTGCTTAACATAAAAGAAAACAAATTACTTTGGGGAATCCTGTTCGTTTCTTCTTATACACACACACACACACACACACACACAAAAGTATATTCTGAGTATATTCTGGTCCATCTGACTCCCAGAAATGCATCTATTCTGTCCATCGGCCATCAGTGCCAAACAAGGACTGAGCCTGGGCAGCATTGAAGTCTTCTGTTTAAGCAGCGAATGCTGAGAGCCAGTAAGAGAAATGACTGATCTGGGTTACAGAGACTCCTACGGGGATTTATCATTTGATTTTCTGGGAGAAAGAGGCAAATTTAGTGCTTGGATTGATAGCTTGGGAAGCTAAAAATCCTTCAAGGAGAGGATGAGTGCTGCACCAGTCACGCTTCGGAGTTGCTTGCAAATGGACTTGACTCTCATTCAGGTTTGAGCTCAGTGCTGAGCTTGACAAAACGGTGGTGCAAACTTCTAACAGACAACAAGTGGCCAGAGCTTTCTGCCAGCAACACCTGCAGTTGGACATTAAAAGAATTTATAGCTCTTGCCACCCTGAATCCAAGCAAAATTCATTGCCTTTGGGGAGCTTGCCTTTCACGGGCCTCCTGTTAGCAGGTGAACTTCCCAAAATACTAATTTCTGGGCCTGCCGAACTGATCATGTCCCCCTAGCTGTGACTGGTACACCATGAGGCCTTTTAAAAATATCTAGATGGCAGCTTGATAAAATATATATACGTGTGTGTGTGTGCATATACATACACATATTCTTTGCCTTTTGTATATTCTTTGCATCTTTTTATGCATTGATACCTTTCTGAATAACTCTGACACATTATTCATACAGACATTTATATGTAAATATAAGCCACTTTTCTCTATCAGGGACCACTGCTACATTTCAGGTTATAGATGACTCCCCTTTATAATTCCGCATTTTTTTTCCTGCTGAAAAAGTTTCTGAAAAGAGTGTTGTAGTAAGTGAAACTTTCTGTTCAAGGGTGGGTTTTTTACACCAATCCCCCCATCCCAAACCTGGGGCAGATTCTTTTCAGGCCTTTAATCAACTTAGTGGAAGAGCAAGGAAAGAAAATTGTGCTGTGTTATCTAAATAAGCTATATAAATCTGTTTTATTCAAACAGGCTACAGGGGCTTGGCTAAATGCTGGGCTAAGGGTGAAGTGAGAGCTGAAGCTTGAATTTGCAGTCAAGAAAATGGTCCACTAGGAATTAGAAGCTGACTTGGGAGAGCTTTCTCCTCCAACATCTAAATACCTTCACACTTCTCAGGATTGTAGCTTCAGATCTGTATTTTTCAGTGGGATGTGCTCTCTGGTTGCATCTCTGTGTTTGATGTGGAACAAAGAGACAAGAGCCCTTGGAAAAGGAAGACTTTGCTGAAAGCGGATATATGTTAGGATGCCTGCTTTTCTGATGTTCCAATCTTTATGGGAGCATTTTGCTGAAAGATCTTCTTGAAACACCCAGTAAATGACCTGTTAGTGGTCATTTAACACAGGGACATGCAAGGAACCTTAAAGGCTCAATGCAGAAGATTTCCAGTGTAGCATCTGTGCTGGGATGCCGTGCTGGGAACTAGGTGCTACCTCCAGACAGAATCCCAGCAATCGACTGTTCTGGGCCCGCTAGAGCCAGAGGTAGCATCTTTGCACTTAATAGCCGTTGACGGATTTTTCTGCAGCTGTCTGCACCTATTTCTGGCACGCATTTATGCAAAGGAACAGCAGCAGAGAGCAGCCATAGCGTCTCATTATCCATCGGCCAGGAGGAACAGAAAACAGTGCTCAGCCTCTAAAGTTAGAAGGTTTCCAGACTTTTCCATTTCCAGTTCCCATTATAATTCTAGTGTTTATCCTGCCACTTCAGAGCACTCATAGTCCTTGCCAAGCAGCCTCGCAAAGCTGCCGAGTTTCATTCTTTTGACTTGAGGAACCCTTGTGTTTTGTTGTGCCCCTTTATTGAAGGCAGCATTACACGGGTGTTTCCTAATATCAGCTGTGTTCAGGAACCTCTGTTGTACAATCAAAGGATAATTCCCCCCGAAGAATTACACCGAGCTGTTTGAAAGGCTGTAATATTTCCCGTTTCATCCGTCTGTAGCCTGTGGCGTTCTGCAGGGGGAACGAAGGCAGCAGCAGCACCAGGTAAATGGCCTCACGCTGCTGCCCATACGCAGAGCAAAGCAGAGCTGATGCGTGGCTGAGCAATTGTCTTCTGCAAGGTTATTGCAGGGATATTGCAATAGAAATTGCAGGCGAACAGAGGGAAGGTTTCCGGGGAAGCACACAGCATAACCCTTCAACTAGTGCCGTGGATAACTAAATAAATACCTGCCTCCGCCACCATGAGTCTGATCGTCTCTCTCAGCTAGCAGCTCCCTCTGCTCCAAAGGTACCAGCAATTTTATCTTTTTTTTTTTTCTCTCCAACTGCCTAATTGAGTAACACAGATTAATTAAACTTTAGAGTGTAATAACGCAGTGTGTTGCCTTTGGCACTGAAGCCACTTAAGAAATTCTTCCCCGTCTCCTCCTTTCCTCTCTGGAGTGCCGCTTTGTTAGGCTGTTTTCAGCCCATGCTGCGCATGCAGCCGCTGAAATGATCCAGGTGGCAAGGACAGCAGAAAACGACACTTTTTAATCAGTCTCATTTAATATACATGCTTAAATCAAAGCCCTGTGGACAGTTGTGCTCTCCCAGTTGAGTGGATGGAGGGCAGTGGTACTGGCAGCACTGTGAGTACAGCATCTTAAGACGAAGCATTTTGCAAACTCAACTTTATAAAAATTATTCTCAGCCTCAATTTGCCTTGAATTTCCTTGTTTCTGTTCCAAGTGTGAGCCTGTGCCTCGCAGCCTGTTCCTTTTTCCCCAAGTTTATCTGTCAGGCCAATAAAAGATAATACCTCTCCCCACAAATGTTGCCTTCCTCAAAGCCCATTTCCACTTTAAGTCAGGGTTTGTTGTATTCCTCATAATAACTACAAAAACCTGAAGGCAACACAACTGCGAACTACTCATGTATGGCGTTTTAAAAGCCAACACTGGGCCCCATTAGAACAGGACAAAGATTAATTTTCAGGGGACTAAATTGAGAATACTTTAGAGGCCAAAGATCTTTAGTTCCTTGTGTTGTAAGTGGCTACCTTGAGACATGCTCAAATTTCATTTCATGGCAATGAATGCTTTGCATTATCAAAGTCCTCTGGAAGCATCTTAGCTGCAGCAGCTAAACCCCGAGGCCCTACAAACAACCAAGCACTTTTGCAAATCTTGACTTTTTTGGATCTTTCCTCTGACAGCCTTTCATTTCTGCTGTATTCCATACCATAAATGCACCTTCTCCCTTTTTCTTCTCCCCTTCTGTGAAAAGACTGTCTTTTATTTAGGTTTCTATGGCAGGCACCAATAAGGCAGATTAAGGTCTCTAGATACTATAGGAATGCACATAGCAAATAAAATCAGGAAGAATCAGAGCTATGGAATTACAAAATAAAAACATTTCAGAAATGAGACAAGTTGTGGGCAGAAGATAGCTACCTCAACTGCCAGAGATTTTTTTAATCATCTTTTATAGCCTAAATAAATGCATTTCCCAAGTTCTTCTTCAGAGTATTGTTTTCTTTCATAGCTAGATACTCCGCTGCTATTTCCTAGGAGCTCTATTTTTTTTATCCCCTAGAATTTGTCCAGAGTTATGGAAACAGAACTTGAAAGACCTACTAAAAAAAGGATTTGCAACATATTCTGCCTGATTTGTGGATGTCCTCATATTGGCTCCTGGCAGCTTTAGTGAACAGTGTAAGCACCAGCCTGCTAGCTGTGAAAGAGGCACCTCTGCACGTTCTTCCTTGGCTGGCAATCATGCCTGGGGGGAGACTTCCCCTGTTAATACAGGCAAAGCTGCATCTTAGTCCCACCTGAGATCCCCTTTGAGTCTTTTCTTCAGTGGATGTTACAGAAGACCTAGGAGTGGACCAGCTATGATGCTCACCGTGTGCTTCAGTTTCTTAATTACCTGATGCTTACCCTTCCACTTATATTCATCTCTTACCTCTTGACTTACACTTCCCTGGGGGCAGGGACCTCCTTTTGGTTTTGTGGATGTACAAAGTGGGATTTAGCTGGCTAAACACTGGTATCTCTTGCATTTGTATCATGACACACGATCTATAGGAAACCCACCACCCTCTGGGGTGTCAAGTGGAAGCCAAGCAAATGCACAGGTGACGGAAATCCACCTGGATGGTCTGGCTTGGAGCCCTAAGAGCTGCAGCAATATGAATAATGATAATAATCATATCACAAGAATACTGGTAAGGACATGCTTATAGTTAGTATCTCTTGCTTTTCAACACAGCTTTTTGGCAATTCTGCCGTATGTGTCGTAGCACTTGCTTCTCCCCCACAACAAGCTGTGCTCTCCGTAGCAGTCTTTTTTGTTTATGGTAGTGATTACACTTTGATAGGCGATTCCAGACATCCAGACTTACCCAGAGGGCAGGAGCTCTCAAAAGAAGTGTCCTTGTCTTCTTTGTTTGAATAAACAGCTATGATTTTTGACCAAATGTGTTGCTCTGTGTGGGGTCTGACATGAGAATGGAGCGCTGTTTGATGCTCTGTAAGGGGAGAGGACCCGAGTGAAAATCCCAGAGGCAAATAGCTGTAAGCGTTGGGAGGGGTTCCAGGTGGAATCTCTATTCTGTGTGGGGGGCTCCATGTCCCCAGCAATTCATCCTTGGACAAAGGACCACCAGTATCAAAGCCCTCAGGCTCACAAGTGGAAGGTTTGTGAAGGGAGAAAACAAGCCCAATATTTTTTTTGTGGTATGTGTGGGCTTTCAAAAAGGGATTTGAGAATGAACAGGGGAGGAGAGGGCATTGCAGATGAATACAAAGTGGATCCTACCATACAGAGAGACCGCATAGCAGAAGATGCAGTGTTCGGCTCTGCTCTTAGCTCAGCGGCTGTTGGGTGCATTGATTCAATTTGCAGTGGAAAATGATGCAATTGTTTTACTAGTTCCACAAAGATAAATGTCTGTATTTCATCAAAGCAAACACATAAATGAGCAGCAGCCCCATAATCTATCCTTCTTGATGGCACTGGCGCTGAATGCATTTGGCTCCAAAGTTATCGGCTTAGCTGAACTGGCAAGTCTCTCGGTTGAACAGCATCAACTTTAACAAGGGGAGTTTAATGAGCCAATGGAAAGATTCACATTCTTCTCTCTCCTCCCCTTTCATACTAAATCAAATACACTTTTTGACTCCATTTTGCCTTCTGGATCAGGGTGCATCTCTCTAGGCTAAGCATAAACTTTGCAAGCTTCTTTGGAGGCAAACACATCTGCATGAATTGGCTTTGGAATGATGCTGTGTCTTACCGTATTTCTAAATATTGCCATTTCCCTCATTCTCAGTGTGGTGTGTGTGCTCTGCTTTGAAGATGTGGCTTTGGTAGATGTCTTAGTGTTTGATATTAACCATAGCCAATGGGCTGACAAACAGGCATGCGGATTTTTAGGAAGCTATAAGAGGGATGGGTTTAACTAGGTGGCACAATAGGGCATGGGCAACTTTAATATCTTTCATGCAACAAAAATGGGCAAAGATTTGTTTGCAGATAAGAATGAATAGTATGTTATATTTGTTTTTTATGTGGAGAGAACCAAGTGATGCTATCAGAGATCCACAGCTCCTCTTGCTTCCCTAAGTCTGCCCCTCTCAGGCATGCACCACACATCTTTTTAACTCGAACGCTCATTGAAAAACAACATATCTTGCCAAACAAGGATTGCATGAGAAATGGAGGCTGCATTGTACTTCTCCCCTATTGCTTTGGCTTTTATTAGAGTCCCTAGACCATCATGGTGCCGCTGGCTGTGCAGGCACCTTAGTCCTCTAACGTACCATGTCCCTTTCAGAAGAGTACTAATATTAAAATAAGGGCAAACCTCTCTGTTAGATATATGTGGATTAGGGGGTCATTAATAGGTTCACCATGCTTTGAGTGTGAGGCCATCACACTGTGTTGCAGTCGCTACTGCGTATGAACACATGGTATTATGTGAAATGGTTGGCAAACTGCTTACTTACAGCTGTTGTAGCATATTAAAAGGCATGTCACAATGCACTACAGCAGAATTTCTCCATTAAAAAATATCTCCATTTGTCAGACGTCCACTTCATCAGTAGTCTTAGCACACGAGCCAAGGACCAGGTGAAAAAAGGCTCTTTCTTGGGGCTGTGTTTTGACACGTTCAGTGCTCATAGCTGAAACAAGTGTTTCAGAATCACTCTCACGTCAAAGGAGATAAAGAGCAATGGGAGTTGTGTCCTGCATTTGTTGGTATGGACTGGCTTGTATTTTGAGGCTTAACGGAAGTGAAGTTTGTTTTTAAATCTGCTCCCAAGACTGTGTGATGCTTTAGGACAAAATTTGCAAAAAAAAAAAAAAAAAAAAAAAGAAAAGAAAAGAAAAAAGCAACACTAAGAACTGATCTACTAAATCATGTAAGCATCTTTGGAAATGTCTCTACTGATGGATATTTAAATACAAGAACATAGCCATGGGGGAAAGCTATAGGTGACAGCACCTGCATGCAATATCTATACTGCAGATAAATAGAAACTTTCCTTCCCTACATCCTTCATACTCCACTTTTTTCGCTGGATTTTTCATTCATTTGGGACAAAGACTGGGCTGTCATTTCTCATCTGTTTAGATGCCACCTCACACAGCATGGCCTGCAGACAGTAGAACTGCATAGTTGCCAAGTACTGAAAACACTTCAGGAAAAAATACATAAAAAAAGAGCAAGTACGACTGGGCAAGTGGAGAGGACAATGTGAAGGGTAAATATGTGTGCAGCAGTTAAGGTTAATTATTGGGGTCTTCACAGGAAGTCTCTGAACCCCAAAAGTTGGTTATTAAAAGAATACAGCATATTTATTCCTTTTATGTGATTCTGCTGAGGCCTTGTCACTCCTGAGAGCTGCAAGAAACACGTCTTGACCTTAACTGACAGCATCTGCTTTTTGTTTTGACTCTATTGATGAATAAGACAACGGCAGCGTGGTGGTGTGTAGAGCCTGGGGGAATATTTATAAGGCACATTAGGATGGCAACACAAACTAAAACAGCTATCGACAAGCATGAAGTTCAGGAGCTGTGATTTCGCCTGTAGCCTTGGCCGCTTCCCCCCTACCTTGAAGCTTGTGTCAAGAGCAATCATAGCAAAATGAGGCAAGAACAAGGTGCCATTTCCATGAAATGTATCCATCGGTATGCAGGACAGGAAAGGGCTTCTGAAATCTTCATGGTAATTCATTGGGAACCTATATAACGGGGAAGAGATGTTTCATGTATATCACCTTTTTCTTATGGTAGAGTTTAGGAAAGGGTTCTGCTGGGTTTTGGCAGTCCGTCACAAGTGGGAAATGTCCACAGAGTTTAACAGGGCATTTCTTGATTTCTGAGATTGTACTTTTGTAGCGTTTAATAAACTCTTTTCTGGATATGCTAGAGAGTTATATCTCTTGTGTGGAATTTTATAAGATGCTTTAAAAAGTCCCAGAGTAAGGATTTCTTTATTAAAATAGTGGTTAACATAATTTCTATAGCAACCTCATTACAATTCCATAGACTTTCAATAATGCAACGTTAAACTTTTAATCCAGATAAAAGTAATATTATTAGTCCCTGTATTTAGGATTTTTTTTTTTTTTGTGAAATATACTAGACATGCATCATACTTGCATATAGTCTAGGGAACAAAACACAGGAAAGCAGTTAAGTGGGTTTTATTTATATTTTTGAATATCACTATTCTTTAATATTCTTTTCTTGAACATGGGTCAACACTTATCTTTTCTGTGCCTCAGTTTTCCTACCTGTACAATGAAGGTGACACCTAACCATACTGTAGGAATGTATGCTCAGTTGCATATAATGACTTCACCAGTGTTCAGGATGAAATTTTATTTTCCTGAAGCAAAAAAAAGGGCAAGAAAGCAAGTATGTTACACTGACTGAATTTCTATTTGCATCCTATAAATTCTGCAAGTAAGCAAGTGAGCACATATGCCTAAAAGACTCCCTATGCATTGCAAAACATGGAGTGTCAATTGCTTTGGCAAGCATGGCTGAGTTTTAATTGTATACAATAATTCCCTGGTGGCTGTTTGCACGTTTTCTCCAGTATTTTTTAAAGAAAGAGAGTCTTGTAATTTAAAGTACAAGCTTGAGGGTAACACATTTGGATTCTATTTTCACCACCACGTTCCCTGTGTGACCCTGGCTAAACTACTTAATCATTGCACTTTCTTCATATATAAAATAACTGATTCCAGCCTTTAGGCGCACTGATGCAATTTCCATGTTACAGTAATATTAACTCCAAAGCAAAAGAAACTCGAACCGTCCCTTACCTTGCACTTGCAGTTTAACTCGGACTTTTGACTTCTCAGTCATAAAGTACGAAATGCACTCATGAATATAGCAATGTGACAACTATCAGAGTACAGAGACTGATTTTATGATTGTTACTGACATATTTTCGCATTAATATACTGAAAAGTAAATCGAAATTAATTGTGGCAGATAATTTTATCAGCTTATGATCTCATTCACACACTCTCATCTTTCTTCTTCCTGTGTTTGTTTAATCCTGTCTCTAAGGCAGAGAGAATATTCATTTGTAGAACCTTTTTTCTAAATATTTGTCTTCTCAGCATATACAGGAAAAAATCTTGATCCTGGATTGCTTTTCCTAGTTGCCACCATAATACAAATATTAACAAATAACAATAAAAAAAATATTTTTTTTAAAAAAGTGAGAGGATCAACTCAAAAATAAAAAGTATCAAAAAAGAGAGAAAAAGAGGTCAGCACCATTGAAAAGGAAATTAAATTTGGCAGATTAGAAGTTCTCATAGAATTCCTATTGCACTCTACAAAAAGATACAGTATATACAAGGACTGGGTTTATCATTGTTATAAAAAAAAAAAAAAAAAGATTAAATCTTTTGCTGGACATGCACCTCTCGTGTACCAGATGTACCAGCTTGATAATATATGAAATTTTTGCAAGAATTTCTCCACCTTCTCCAAAAGGGCACTGTTGCATACAGCAGTGTCTTATAGAATAGGTACCCACTCTGCATTCTTGTTTCATTTATGCATTAAAAGATAATAGTCAACCTAACATATCCATTTGTGTTACGTTATGATTTATCAGGGATCAAATCAGTTTTTACTCCCTATTCCAACACTGCCTGTGAATTGAGGACCTAAGTTAATGTCAGTTCTGAGTCAAATTCCCATCGCCTTCAATAGGAACTGTTCAGGCCGCAAATGAGCAAGGATTAACCAAGGATTTGTCAGGATTAGTAATAGATTGGTCCATGTTGGTGAGTGCTTTTGAAAGGTTTATGTTAGCAAAAATCAAGGAGGATAGTGGTGAGCCATGTTGATACCATGAGTATCTCTCTGAGCATCTCAGCAGTAGCAGTTAGTGTAATCTCGTTTGCTGCCTTAACTAATGAAGGGAAAGTTGTTGGGAGATTACACTAAGAATAGGAACCAGGAAAAAGGAAAAAAAAAAAAAAAAAGAACAGAAAAAAAGATGTTACAGATGCGTTGTCGTGGAGTTGTGGCAATGCCTGGACACCTCACTCCACATGAGAGCACATCTGAAATGTGACATTCCCAGAAGAGCCCTCAGTCTAAGGCAGGTTAAGGGATGGTAAGGAACAAAAGCATGGAATGTCTCAAGGTCTATCAAAATGTGAATGTGAACTCTCTGCCTCATAGACTTGCTCAAGCTAGAGGCTTATTTTGTTGCACAATGATTCTTAGTTAAGAATCTGACACCACTGACATCTGCTTTGTCAGCAACTGTCCCCTCAGATGCCTCTTTTTTGATCTGCAACATATATGCATTTTTTTTGTGGCTATCTCTCATCAATTACTTCTTTAGAAATTGCTATTGTTGATGACTCCATTGGAACAAGTTGTTAATTATCGTCACTATCCTACACGCTTAAGTAACTTTAGACGAATATATGTAGTTGTGCTGACTTATTTTTAAATTCGTAAATTTTGTTGACTCTTATTTTTTAAACTCTACTGCTATTATATATTCTGCCCCATATCATGTATGTTTCTTCGTGATACAAGTCCACCCTATGGCAAAGAAACAGATCTTCAAAGTTGGCATGGAAACAGGAAATGCTTATTAAGAACTTTGCCAATATTAAGCTTTCTTCTTTGATGATGGAAAGAATGTGTTGTCTTAAGTTTGTCTGAGAAATATTACATAGAATAAGATCTTCTTTAGCGTATCGCGTAGTTTCTTCAGTAATTCGGATTGCTATACCTACTCCTTCCTGAAAAAAGTCAGAAATTTTGTAGGTCTAGTTTCTTCCAGCCCAACTTGTAACTCAGTTTCTGGGTCCTGAGTTCCTTTTGACTAAGTCTTTCAGAATCTCTAGCTAACAAGTAGATACTATGTTGGATGAGAGCTTGAATTTCAATGTGTGCAGGTAAAGATGAGTACATAGTTCCCAAAATATGAACCTGGAAGATTGGGAGGATGGAGTTTCTTTGGCACTGTTCAAAACCTGCATCCTGCTGTTGTCTCCTTGCTCATGTTGCTTCTGTTAATTTTTATTAAAATGCATTCTGTTTTCTGAATTGCCTTGGGAACATTGGATAGAAAGATGTCAGGCACAGTCAGCTTTCTTTTCTGTCTAGTAGTTCTGTAGATGGCAGAAGCTTGTGGACTGCCCAAATGGAAATAAATAAATTGATTTAGTGTATTTGGACACCTAGAAGAAGTTGCCTTTCCTAGAGGTGATTTACATTTGCATTTGTTTCTTCTCCTAAGAGCTATGGAATATATTCAACAGACTTTATACGAATCCCTAAGTAATTGTTTGGTTTGGCTGTTATGATGCTCAATCCTTCCCACATTGGGGGAGACTGTGAACTCCTTACTAGAGGATGTGTGTTTAAGTTTTTTGTATTCTGTCAGGGTAATGCAAGCTGACAAGTATTTGGGGAGATGATAAATCTAGACTTGAGGTCTTTTCTGTGGTAGGTGAAGAATGAGCTAGAACTGTTTTTATGGAGGGGTGGAATCCCAGTGGTAAATTTTTCAAAGCATCATGCAGAGTTTTGATCTTGTGGTTGTCATAAAAAGCAGCATAAGTGAATCACATGCCTAATAATTCCCATATGGCGGTTCTTCAGAAATGTACCTATGGTTCAGTGTTTTAAAGATCAGGGCTTATGTCCTATGAAAAGGGTTAGGGCATGCAGTTACAATGCTTGTGCCAAATTTCAGGGCTTCAAGGGAATTTAGAGCATCCAAAGGCAGACAAGTGAAATTCTAATAAAAGTTTCTTGTGATTATATGCTCAGAATTAACTTCTTGTGGGCTTGATACTTGAAGGAAGTATCTGCAAAGCTTCAGTACCTCCCCTCCTGATTAGAGCAGAAGATATCCCTTGGTATATTGAACACGTATGTCTTCTGCCTCCTCAGAAAATGCTAAGGAAGAGATTGCCCTTTCCTGTTGTTTGGCTATAAAACATCTTCTCTTTTCTTTCACCCATCTTTTATCTCTTTTGTAGCTCCCTTTTACACCACCTGGTGATCAAACCACTTGTGTTCAGTGGCCCTTCCCCTGTCCCCTCAAAAACCTGTCCCTTCCCAGCCTCTCCCCAAGGACCCACTTCTATCACTGTGCCCATAAGAGATGGGCTGAGATTAAGCACAGGGAGGACACATAGAAACTGCTGGTATTTCAGAAGCTGAAATGATTGACACACAGAGATTAGGCTTAGATAAACCTCTTCTTTTATGATTGTGACCTTCTTCACAATGCTCCCTTTTAATATCTGCTTTGAAAGAGTGTGCTTCTGTTTTGACTACTCAAAAAAAAAAAAAAAAAAAAAAAAACACAAAAAAACCTACGTTTCCTAAAGGCTGTATCCTAAACTAAGCTGCAGTTTTCTTTACATTTGTATATCTAGGATAAAAAACTTTTTTTTTCCCCCTCCCACAAGGATCTGTCCTGGTGAATCACAGAAATTGAAGCATTTTGACTTTGAGCCTTGGCTTCTTTGCCCAGTTGTAGCACCGCACAGCCAACAGCTTTCTATATACATATACACTGTTGCTGCCTCACAAGCCGTTGATTTTCTTCTGTCGTATATTTTGTGTTTGCATGCCATGTCTCAGGCTATACTCGGCTTTCAGAGCCACACTCGCAAGGCTCCCCCAGCTATTGCCTTTTGCTTCCCGAAGTGGAGTTCCCATTGATCTTGATGGGAGTTCGGTGCAGGATCTGAGCTCAGGATGCACAGGAAGAGCGATGAGAGGGCACCTGATAAGAGTTCACGCACCTGATAAGCACACTGCTGCATAGACAAGAGCACAGCATTTTCACCTTAATTACCAGTCACCTTCTTCTGTGGCTCAATGAAGGATGCTCCGTTTTAATACAGCATCTACCCTAGGAACTGCTTCAAGTCCCACAGAAAACAGCACTGATACCATCTTTAAAAAAATGTATATATAAAGCACTGCGCATCTCGAGCAGCACTTAGCACTCAAAGGAGTGTTGAAAAACCAAATCATCAAATATCAGCCTTAGTGATAATCTCCAGCTCAGTGCTGAGCAACAAACCAAGAAGAGTCTTCAGAAGGATTTGTTGTTTTAGTATGTGCCTTAAAAATAAAATCCTGTATTTCAGTTTATATGACAGAAACATGGAATTTTTTTCAAAAGGCAATGATAATAACAATAGGCTTATTAATACTAAAAACCAAGCTACATAATTATAATAAAACTATTGCATCTCATTTCTTTTATATAGATGGCAGTATGCAAATAGGGAGCCATTGCCTTTATAACTGCAGAAGCTATGAAATCCTTATTTGAAGATTTTCAATCTGGTTTTCCTATAGCACTCAGTGCTCAAAGTTAGAAAAGAAGCTTCCCCCACTCCTTCACTTTTCTTTTCTTGATATAACAATGCATTTCAAACTGCTCCAAAATTGCAAACCTATTTCACAGTTTCATAGAGAGGAAATGGCTTGAGGGAACCATTTGCTTTTTTTTTTTTAAGCCTGGAATATCAAAATAAAATACCAAATGGGAGAGTGAATTCTGTTGTATAAAAGACAGGAGCGGTGCAGAAAGGGCTTTGTGGCAGAGGGCACCTGGCTGCGGGGCTGGTGGGAGGGTGCAGAGCACGGGAGTACCAAGGTCATCACAGATATGTCCAGGCTGCCCAAAAATGGTTAGAGGATGGGTGAATACCTCACAAGTGAGTGCAAGGCTCTTTGTACCCTCCAGGGTTCATCCAGGAAGGTATCTGCATGGTCTTCAGCGCAAGAGGAACATTGGCCCCAGGGGCTACCAAAGCTCTCAGTGATGGGAAAATGGGAAGGTTTAGGTGGTCTGTCCATCCCTGCTGGGATCCTAGATAAATCCATTTGCCGCTCCTTGGCTTTTTTTCCTCTCCATGTTTCTTATGAGAGATGGCCTCTACTTATGTAGCCTTGCAGCACTAAACCATCAGGGAATGGTAAACTCTGAGGATTTGCAGAGGTCCATTGCTCTAGATAAGTGGGAGTCAATGCTCTTTTCTCTTAGTGGCCTCCCTGGGACATACAGATATGTTCAGTTGTCTCAGCATTAAGTCAGGAAAGGGAAAATGAATGCAAAATGGAAATTAATTTCAGGATTAATGGGAAGCTTGATGACTCATTGCCTGGTGATCTGTTCTTCATGAATAATTGTTAGGGAAAGCGCAGAGCTTGGCTGTGTCTTTGACCTCCTTTTACTCCTTTGTACCTCTATCAAAGGCTCTGAGGTTGAATAGAAAGTGGTGCACACTGTCCATGCTCAGACTTTAACTGGAAACTAGGATGTGCTTTCTAGCCTTGTGCTCTTTGGCTCAGCCAGATACTTCAAAGAAATGCGATTTCTGCGGGGGACAGGACATCTATTTTAACGCTCAAATTCTGCGTCTCAAATTGGGCAAACTACTTTTGCTTTGCTCTTCTGTGCAGATTGCAGGAGAACTCCCCTGCCTCTGAGCCCTGAGAATTACAACTAGAGGCAATACATGACCTGGAGTACCATGAATGCCATGTAAGTGCGCTCTCCAGGACCAGCTGGAGAGACTTACTCAAACGCTTACAGGATTCTCCTAATGATCTTCACCTCTTGTTATCTAAAGACATATTGGTCAAGGGGAAAAAAATAAAATAAAATAAAATAAAAAAAAAAAAAAAAGAAGTGTTCCTCCTAAACTGTAGTACTTCCCACCTACAGGTTGTTTTGCTAAATTTTCAAAGATCTTGAAATGCCTCTCCTTGAGATTATCATTTGTACTATGGGTTAAGACCAATTTTTTTTACCACACAGTGCTTTTGGAATGCAGTGTACAATGCTAGTGCCCAAATTTGAGTGGCCACTAAAGGAAAAGGGAATCGGGTAGGTGCATCTTCTTAATTAGCTTTGAAAATCTATGACTGAGTTTTCTTCATCTGCTCCTCATCTGGTAGGGAAACAGAACACAGTTGTTTATGTTATAGATTTAGACTGATATATGGGAGTTATTTTTTATTATTTTTGGAAATAGGTATGGTACATATATGGACAGATTTGTTAGTGTGGCTCTACCTATAAACCTCTTTTGTGGAGACACATTTTTATACAGGCAAAAGATTTTGTCCGTGTAGTTTAGCAGATTTTTTTTTTTTTTAAAGCTAGTGGCAAAAGAAATTTGAACTGGTGTAACTAAATCTTGCTACAGGTCTTGGAGGTATAGATTTATAATGTAAAAATCACAACCTTAATCAGCATGCTATTTATATATATATTTCTGTGGGTGTATATAGACAACAGTTATTTATACAACATAACACATAAAGCTTATGTATAAGTACTTCAGTATGTACATGTGAATGTAAGTATACTAAAAATCCATGACAGCATCAAGCAGAGGATGGGTAAGGACATACACAGTTTTCATGCTCTTCCTTGCCATTGCAACTGCCTACTCAACATACCTGTTTAATAAAAAGATCAGCTAAAAGGAAAGAGGCTTTTTTAACTGTGTGTCCTGAAACATCCTTGAGACATGTCTGGATTCAGGGCACCAGATCTTCAAAAGTACCAGGCAGAATTTTGTTCCAGAATGTAATGATTGTCACAGTTTGGTTCCCCTAAACAGAACAGACCTTTTCTCACGAGTAGCCCTGGGAGATAAAAGATAACTGAAAACAGGCAAAATGTGTTTTCCTACAACATGTGATATAGTGTCTAAAGAAATAAGTTCTTTTTTTCTAAGCAAATGAAGAGATCTTCATTACAAAAAGCAGGAACACACTTAAATTAAGCTGATGATAGTGTTTTAAAGAGTTGTTTTACATAAACGTAATATGAACTTCCTGTTTTTTTTTGTTTTTTGTTTTTTTTTTTAATACAGATGAGCAAGATAAAAAAAAAAAAAAAAAAAGGAAACCCCCTTTTTTTTTTTTTTTTTTTTCCCCTAGTCAGCTCTAGATCTCATAAGGTAACCTAATCAAATTTTGTAGCTGCTTCTCTTCATGGAGATAATTCAATCCAAATTTCAAAAGCTTGAATAGCTGTGGCACAAATGCTGCTAAGGAGGATATTTTGGATCAGGGAATTTCTGGGTTTAAAAGAGAAAGGCTTGGGAAAGAGGAACACAAGGAAAGAAGGAGCTTGGACATTTTGGGGAGGGCAGAGCTGAAAGGTGAAAGTGACTGAGTTTTGAGACTGTTTTGGGGGTAGGAAAGGGAATTGCCAAGATATAGTTGATACATATTTTGCTCCAGAAATACAGGGAAAATGCACATACAGCAACATGTGCCCTGACTCCACATTACTGGTGGGAGACTGACCTTGAAATCTGCTACCACATGGCAGAGGGGATCAATATTGATTCTTGCATTCAAAGTGAAAGGATGTTTTTCAGTTTGGTATCATGACCTCATATAGCTGCTATTTTTCACAAGCATTTAGGGATACCTAAAGCTCTGAATCCCTAGGAGGATGGATGTGATAGAATGTAATAAAGGAGGACTTCAAGCCAATTGCAGCTCTACGTTGTCTCACAACACAATCCACTTGCAGATACTTTATAATTTTTTTTCTCTCTTGTGTACAGCCTTTCACATCCAACCCTTTTAAACTATATTCAGATGCTCAAGTCTAACTATGACCTAAAAATGAGCTATTTTGCAGACTTATTTGCACTGGAGTATAGAAGATATTTGAAATTTCACGGTCTATTTCAGAACTGAAAATAGTTGGAGTTATTTTTTTTCAATATCTATCAGGTTTCTTTGTTGAAACTCAGTTAAGTAATAGCAAATTCAAATACTGAAACGTATTTTGGAGATTCATCACATATTCAACATCTCAGATGAGTTTCTGGATAAAATTCAGTGTTAGCACATCACTTACATTAAAGAAAACAAAGAACAGTGAGAAAAAATAGTCTATACATTTAATGGATTTTCAACGTTTTGGTATAGGTGTTGCCAAACCTTCTTTCTTATCTGTGTCCCTTCCCTCTGTGCCTCTCAAAAGAAAGCACAACTTGTTTCCTCGAGAGGAGAAGATATATCAGATTTATATAACAAACCAGAACCAAATTACCTGTTAGGTCTGGCTGGAGCAACTCTACTGAAAGCCAGGTATCATCATAACTTTCAAGTATGCATTGCAAATATACATGTCAGTACATTATGAGGATTAAAGTGTCAAGCGGGAATCAGAGGTGATGTGTGAGAGACAAGCTTCATCGAGGCAGCAGAAAGTCAAGGCTTTATCTATGCGTGTGGTTCTTCAACTGAGCAATGACACTGTCTCATGTTCCCAAACCAGCTCTACCTTGGGGCTGGTGGAGAGCAATATAGAAGAGATCAATCTGTGTTGATTCCAGCAGCCCTGCCTTAAAGGTTGAAGTTCAAACTCTACGGAGGTGGATATGAGACTCCCCAAATGAGACATAAGTGCAATATATCCATGATTACAGCAGTGCTTGGACTAAGCAAGTACAGGGATATCTGCCATTGCACGTGTTAACTAGGCTCATTTTTTGCAGCTGGTTCTGCCGCTTTGCAATGTCAAATGTGTAGCAAGAGTAATGCAAGCAGCCCAGAAAGTACTGGGGTCCGTGCCCCTGTTGCAGTCTGAAAAATCCGTTCTTAAAGAAGGGCAATGCAAGACATATGAAGCGGAAGGCAGAGCCCCTGGAAGAGAAGGAAAGGACCCTTGCTGGCTGCAGTGGCACCATTCCCTGGCTCCACCCAGTGCAAATGTAGTGGTATTTCCCACAAAACTCTTCCAGCCCTTTGCCTGACTTCTTTGGATTATACATTCTTCAGAGCAGGACAATGTCATATACTGTGCTTCTACAACAGGCCCAGTTAGTTTTTAAGGCTGGTCTGTACTCTCATATATACAAGAATGATAGTTAGCAGCAATTATTTGTTTGCTTCATGTCTTCTGCATGTCTCTGCAGCTGGGATTGTAGCTACACATCTGCCACTCTCAAACAAGATGGAATCGTCATTCCCGCAACCTGGACTGCTGATTCCTCCATCCCGATCACCAGGATTAACACACACCACTAGCAAGGAGCCACCGAGGGTTGGAAAGTGTTACAGATGATAAGTGTATAACAGGAAAGTCAATTATCAGCTAGTAGATGCTGGCGTTACCTTCCCAGGCACAGAATTATAGCCTGCCACTTGCCTTTTGCAGGTCATCTTTCACGGTGTTGCAGACCCACATTAAAATGACTTGTGACTAACGACAGAGCAGGGCTTAGTGCCTCTTTATTACTCTGCAGTGAAGGGAAGTTCTTCTCTTTAATATTGCAGGAAAAAAAAAAAAAGAGCTTTACAGTTGAGGCTTTAGGCTGGCTACAGAAGATTTGCATGGTTAAAAAGAATCGCTTGGTTTATGTTTTGACATAATTCATCCTCTCGCTGTATATTATTCATGGGCCTGCCAAAATCTATCTTTTATTTTTATTTTTTATTTTGCACATAACCTTGTAAATGTTAGCTTTGGTCCGTCACCCGCTTGGACAAACCCTTGTGATATAAATTCAGCACTGAAGCCATTCAGAGCACCAGGAATTTCTATGGTGCATTTTAAAAAAGTAGGTCAGTGGCACAACTTCTTTAGGATATGCACTTAAAAAAAGGAAAAGGAAAAAAAAAAAAAAAGAAAAAAAGAAAAAGCAATACCAGGAAAGGAAGACCCTGAGAACTGCATACTCAGGGAACTCTCTCCTGGAAGGAGATTTCTTGTTTGTGATCTCTATGGCCTTGTCTACACAAGTAACCTTACGCCTTAGATTACACCAGCCTTGAAGCAGCCAAGATGCACTGGCATGTGTTCACCTCTGAGTCACAATTTCCTTCACTCTTGGCCCCTTATTATGTGAAAGTGGCAAATAATCAACATTTTGTGCCACATGTGCTTACCCATAAGTGTTGAAGGAGATCCTGGGCTCTGCTCAGGCATCCTGCTCTCCCAGCCTGAAGTGAGAAGGAATGAAGCAGTACAGTTGTGTTACAAATAAGTTTGGGGTTCATCCAATATTCCAAAACCACAGGCCAGAAATATTATGTCAAGCAGACCTAAAGCAGACACATTAAAAAAAAAAAAAAAAGAAAGAAAAAAGGTGTTTAGTAAGCAAAGGTATTTGGGGTCAGTTAAAATGCCTACATTTTTAGAGTTTTTTAACATTTAGAAAAAGAATATTTGAGTAACCTAGAGCATATTTCTAAATTAAGCCTTTCTTTGCAATGAAAGTCTGATTTTTTTTTATTGTTATTTATTTAGAAATAAGACTAATCAACCTTTAGCCCTTTTTATGAAAGGTAATACCAATGTAATCTCCTTTGGCGTTCTGTTTATTTGTTCGGTAGTTATCTATTTTTTGAGAATTGACAGTTATAGAAAATGCTCGAACAATGTTCTTTTCTGATCTACTGATCTACTGCGGACTCATAGTTACTGGACAAATCTATCATATGCTAATAAAAAATAAATTAATCTTGAAATAGCAGGTATACTCCATTCACATTAGAGAGCATGTTAATGGGGCCTTACTTGCAGAGTTGAGAGTGGTTTTGATAAGAGTTTGCACACAATTGTCAAAGTCAGTGAGACTGCTGTGTGTCTTTTCTCTACAAATTTCAATTTGTAAAGATCTTCAGGATCTTCTGAAATAGAAGGCAGTCCAAAGATGTAAGCTAGTACCAGTATTATTTTTACAAATTAAAATAGTGTTTGTAAACTGCTTAACTGTACTCTTTCAGTCCCTCGCTCCTCTTGTAGTAGGAGGATTGTGAAATAAGAATGGTTTCCTTGTCTCTTTTTCCCAAATGCAGATATTGTTTCATGTCGTTTGGGAAGGATGGAAAGAAAAAAAGTTATGTAAAGCCAAATCAGTTTCATAGTAGTACATTTGCAGGTTAATTCAAATCAGTATTGGCAATATGTTATTTAGGAAGTACTTTCTGGCCTAGTTGGTTGGTGGATTAATTATTAAAATCCTATCAATAGGCCATGTAACAGGAATCATGGAGAAAGTGTAGCCATAACAGAACTGAATGCACACCTGAAATCTGTGTACAGTCTGGAGGTATTTTACTTATATCCAGTAGGTGATTTGCTAGGGGAGGGATTACAGTATATAGAGGACACGTATGTGCCATCTTATGGCACAATCTTTGGAAGCCCTATCCTGCTAGGTAGGGTTGCTGACACATGAAAACATCCTCCCCTTGCACCCACTTTGTCACTCAAAATCAGGACCGATTTGTAGCAAACTGGGAAAAGTGTTTTCCCTATTCCCATCGTAAGGTTTTGTTGGGTGATTAAATTGCAGGTGTCAGCCACTGTCTAAGCTGGAAAAAAAAAAAAAAAAAAAAAAAGTTGCTATTATCAATTAATAGTATTAATAATGACTGGATAATGACTTTAATCAAACTGATGGCTTGGCTTGATTTTGCCAAGCCTTGCCTTTGCTCCCCATCCCTTCCCTTCCTTTCCTTTTCTCCATTTTTGCCTAAGTAAACAGCAGCATAAAGCAGAGCCTCCGGTTACAAGTGAGCATTAAATGTAGAGCTTCTCTTCATTAGGCCTAGGAGACACATTCACAGCTCTGAACCATCCCTGCGGTGAAGAATTGGAATATTTTATGACTGAATGAGGAAGGCTCTTCACAACAAGCCCAAAGCCCTCCCAGCTATCCAGTAGCCTTTCATCCCAATTTATCTCTTCATCTCATATCAGACAAGTACCTCTCTGAACTTCAAAGAGGGGGGAGAAAAGGGTCTATGTGGCTGCTTGTTTATTTTCTCAAAGCACTACATTTTCAGCCATTTACTTCCAATTCCAGTAAGGTTTTGTGACAGCAGTAGCTTAGTGTAGGAGAAGGAGAAAACTCCACCTCCTACTCTTACACTCCCACACTTTTAGCATCAGAGAAAAGTGGTGAAGTGGATGATGCTGCACCCAGCCAGGAGCAGACACTGAGATTCGTGTCCCCAGGGGCTCACAAGAAAGCATTTCTGTCTGGAAAAAAAAAAAAAAAAAAAGAAAGGTTTTGCCTGAAAATCTCTCTGCGTTCACAAATTTCATCTTCGGCTTTATGATGTTTGTAGAGTTTAACCCGAGTCCTGTCTCAGTGGTAGGAGGCTGCTCCCTTGTGTTCCTCCAGCAGATCCATGGGAAATGCTGTGATGGGGCAAGAAACATCTTCACGTAATGACAGAATGGTTGAGGTTAGAAGGGACCTCTGGAGATCCTCTAGTCCAACCCCCCTGCTCAAACAGGGTCAACTAGAGCACATTGCCCAGGATCCAGGCAGCTTTTGCATGTCTCCAAAGATGGAGACACTCTGATACACAAAAGAGGAGGGAGGAAGGTCAGCGTGATGAGGGAAGATGAGTGGAGCTTTGACGCAGGAACAGCAGAAGGAGGAACAGCCCCAACAGTCACTTCAGGAGCAGGAGTGGATCAGGTTGTTTAGTGCAGTGATGTCTAAGGAAGCAAAATGGGAGGTTAGAGACTGCAAGCAGTTGGGCTGCTTGTAGAAGAATCCATTGGAAAGATCTGGATATGTTTTAGACTTTGCTGTTATGCTGGTTGCTCTCTGAGGTTGTCATTTTCTACTTCTGCAGCTCAACTGCAATTTTCACGATGTTTGTCCTTCTGCACTGAGAGATGAACAAATTAAGGAAAACAATGTAAAATAACCTCCCACCTTTAGTTCAGAACTTGTAACCTCTAATGGTCATTACCTTGTATAATGCCCAATATAAATAAGACTAATCTAACATTCACTACCTTTACCCTGGCCATATGGCAATGTTTCTTTCCCTTAGAAAATTCTTTGGTTGGTGGTAAGCATTTATAATGTAGGGGTTTTTTTCCTTTCTTTTTTTCTTCATATATATATAAGCACTGGGACTTGCATTGTAAAAAGTCAGGAGAGTCAGTTTGCCCTCAGTCATTTCATGTGCTGAAGTGGGTCAGCTAATGCTATCAGTGAGCATTGTGATGGGGAGGAAAGTTAGTGCTGTCTTTGTGTCCCACAGGCTTTTAGGAGACAAAAGCAAATCAGCTGAAGAAATAAAATAATATGCTGATGAAAATCTTTATTTTTTAGCTGAGGGACACTATATCTGGCAGATATTCTGGGCTTTTTTACTTTTTTCTTAAACAATGCTGTGAATTTTGCTTGGAGGAAGCCAACTGAATTCAGGTCAATCTGATTAGAACAAACAACATAGGTTTGGGGTATGCTGGAAATAAATTCAGCCAGGCCCATGGATTCAAACGGCAAGAAAATCTTTTAGTTCATGCAGGTTAAAGCCTGAAGAGCAAGGCTGCAGCCACTTTTAAGTCATTCACATACCCCAAAATATTCAAAGGTATTTTGATCTCTGTTTCTCTGGTAGAAGTCCAAAGCCTTCATAGAAATCACTCAATATTCACAGCAGCATAACGAAGATCTATATTCTGTTGTGTCTGCAGCACGACAGTATGTAAAACATCATTGCCCATCCAGCTCTAACAAGGTCAGATTATTAAAATACAAATCAATCTGTTATTGTTTAATGTGGACTCGCATACATGACTCGCCAAGAGAAGCGCATCACATAGAAGTAGGTGCTGTGTGAAAGTCATCTGAGGTAAAGATAGCCCATGAGGCAAAGGGGTATTTAAGGGGGTTGCACTTTAGGGAGAGATGGCACAAAAACAACAAAATTTGGCTGACCTTCCTGAGAGGAACTGAATCATGGTCAAGAACATAACAAGTTAATAAGATATTTATTAATAATACTACTTGATACTTTCATAGTTCTGTTCCTCCTCCCGCCAATACAAATAATAGCCAGCTAATCTGCCTATGCACTTTGAGAACGATTATGTAAGTAGTGTTCTCATTTTGTAGGCAGGGAAACAAAGGCAGGAAAGCACGCTCAAGGCTACAGAAGGAGTCAGTGCAAGAGATGGGATCTGACTTCAGGAATTTCATTTCCACCTCTTTATTCCACCCGCTGGGTAGTCCTCAGTGGTACTGGTTCTTCCTGCAGCAGTGTTTTCTCTGCTTTGTTTGGGGTTTTGGCTTTTTTTCCCTCTCTTAAGTGACCTGATTTTATCATTTTTAACATAAAGAGAGAGGAACAGCAGCACAGCTTGTTCGTATATGTACGGAGGCTTAGAGAAGCACTGTGAATGTGGGACATCTGTGGTTGTAACCCTTCCCTGCTCATGATGCCACCTCCCTAAAAATGCTCAGCTGTGTGGGCCTGGCAAATACAGCCAAAGGATCTGCAGAACCACACAAACCGTGAGAAGGCAAAAATACCAGGAAGTGCAAACCAATTCATCCAATACAAGGGATTTGCTCAGAGACTGGGTGATGTGGTAAATACAGATTAACTCCATAAATTCAAGAAAAAATATTTTCTTTTCTATCCCATCCTTATTTCACCTGTTTTATATCTCTCCCTTAATGATACTAATTCACACTGAGAAGCGCTTGTATGATCAAAATCATGTTGACTGCTTTAAATGGTTTGGGACTCTTTATTCTGATACGTACGAAGAGAGACGTGTGAAAGAGGCTGTTAGAAACTCTTGTGCTCTTTCCCAAGCCAACTGGTGATAGGTCTTTCTGAAAAAGAAGACTAAATCTTTTGCTCTGTGCATCCTGATGGGTGCCAATCCTCTGGGTGCCAATAAGGAATCTTGTCCTGGACCACTGGCACTTAATTCTCGATGATAACTGCAGAGTGTGCCACTCTTCGTACAGGGATGTACTCTTTATCTTGTTCATTCACTCACCTGTTTACATGTTATTCACGACCTTTTTAGATACTCTTCACTTAGTAGTCATCTAATTTGATGCTGTGTATGCCAGAAGGAACTTTCTGAGCATCATGTATATTATTAGCTGTTTTTACTGCAGGCCGTTTTTTTTTTTTTTTTTTTTTTTTTTTTTTTTTTGCCTGATTCCCTCCAAACTTCCCTTTTGTTTATTCTAGAGTCCTATCAGTGTCTGTGGTTTTGCTTAGGAGGTTACTTGCAGAGATATCATGGAAGGGAAAGGTGTCAGATGCACTTTCCCTGCCAACGTGCTGTTGAAGTTATCTGTTCTGCAGAGGTAATGGAACAGGGCTCTGGGTTGCTTCAGTTTTAAAGATAGCTTTTGAGCTCTTTTCTTAGAATAAACTTATGACTGCTTGGGAAATTGCCACAAATCTGATCAAGCTCAGGAGTCAAGTGACTACCGGGTGGTTTCGCTTGGTGTTCGACGTGAAGAAACCTTGGAGCAGAATCTGTCAGACTTGCTCCACATAAGCTTTGCTTTTCTCCTTGTGTTATTTTGCTGCTGAAAGCCAAACATTAAACGAGTAGCTGGGGTTTCCTTTTCTTAACCAAGGATATGGACAGATCTTAAAGAGTCACAGAATTACAGAATCCCAGAATGGTTGAGGTTGGAAGGGACCTCTAGAGATCATCTAGTCCAACTCCCCTGCTACAGCAGGAGCAGGGACACCTAGAACATGTGGTGGCATCCAGGCGGGTTAGGAAGATCTCCAGAGAAGGAGACTCCACAGCCTCTCTGGGCAGCCTCTTCCAGGGCTCTGGCACTCTCACAGCAAAGAAGTTCTTCCTCATATGGAGATGGAACTGCCTGGATTTCAAACTGCACCCATTACCCCTTGTCCTGTCACTGGCCACCACCAAGAAGAGTTTGGCCCCATCCTCTTTACATTCTCCTCTTAGTCTTTTGAAGTCCTCAGTCTTGCTTTTGAAACTGCTTCTCTGCAGCTAGAACTAAACCCTGCAATGAAGTTAGTGTAGAGTTGGGTGGTACTTTGGTGCCAACATGAAAGTCAACAGAGTCATGCAGGTGTAAAATTGATATTAGAGCAGAATTTGCATGGTGTGCTTTACTGTGGCATGTCTGTGGGAAGAGCCTTATTACGCAAATCCAAGATAAGGTTGCGCTTCTGAAGTCTCAGCCCCATAAATAAGAAAAGCCTTACAGAGCTGACAGTTGGACCCAAGTCTTTTTTCCTGTTAATGCTTGTTGGCAGATTGTGGGGTATCCCAGGAAATCTCATTCAGCATGAGATCCTTCTATTGAGGCAAATGAGTCACTTCTATGGTCACTCCTATGGTTTTACTGCTAACTTCATTGAACCAAAGGTTTTTCCTCTGCATGTCAATCCTGTAGCAAATATGCATAATAACCCTGACTTTCAGATAGAAATTTTTTTTTAATGTTTTTTTTTTTAATGCGTCTATGATTTAGGATTAATTTCCTCATTATCATCAGTCAGTATGGGGAATGCAGGGTGGAGCCTGAGCACATGTGGCGATAGTTTTGTGGGGCTGATGGAGAGTGTTGAGTTAACACCCCCAGCCTTCCCAGACGAGCTGTCTGGCACCTCATCCATCTGAGGACCTCTGAGCAGAGAAGGTCTGTGATAAACAAAGGAGGTTTGTATTGTGCCTCTGGGTTTCCAGTGGCTTATTAAAGATTGGGTTGTTTAATGTATCATTTAACAGGGAGACATTTCTGTGGATCATGAGACTCCTGTGTCATTGGACAAGGCTTTTGTAGCGCTTGTTTAAACCATTAGGCACCAATGTTTTGCTGTTTGACATGCTATTGCTTTTCGCTTTCTAACCGGGCCAGTTTCTCAGCTTCTTGTGGTTAATTATTGCTCTCATTGTCTTTCCGGCATGTCTTTTCCCCTTCTGTGTTACTGGATCCAGAGAGGAAAAGTGAGTGAGGGAACTAAGCACAGGACCAAGGAGCAGAGGATTAACTGTCCCCCTGGGAAGCTTGAGTTACTAGCTGCCGCCCATGCACGTTTTCATTGCTAACAGTGAGGGAAAAGTTAACAAAGAGCTTGTCACTCGGAGCAGAATGCAGGGAGCAGGAAAAATTTCCACAGGTAATTTGCATTGCCTACCCGAGACACTACCCCATGTGCTGCTTGTGTCCAATTATTATTTTTTATTATTCATTCTTTGCATTATGGTAACATCCACCAGTCAGGGTAGTAGCAGCATCATGAGGGATTCTGTTCCAGCATGCAGACTGGGGTTGGCACTGGGAGTTTTTAGCAGTATAACTATGTCAGCTGAGAGTATAAATTTCCTACTAAAATAGCTCTATTGTTACAAACTGTAGTATCACATCTTAGCCGAGCTGCTGTCTGCTTGTGCAGTTTATTCCCCTTCCCACACAGGCAAGAAATGATGCAGATGTAAACATTTTTCTGTGATTTTGAGTATTTATATTTGAACACAGCTGTAGCAACATAACGCTGCTATAGTTTTAGGCAACATCAGCCCACAGGTAAATGGAAGTAAGACAAACTCTGCCCCAGAGGGCTTACTGCCTTGGTAGAAAATAGATGGGAAAGGAATCAGAGGCATAAATGAATCACGAACCTGTTGAATGGTAGTATTGAAAAAGTCAGGTCTGGTCCCTGGATCCCATCTGGATCACCAGATTTGTTTCCCTTCCATTTCTTTCCATTCTTTCTTGTGTTTCCTTCTTGTTTCTCTTCCTTCCATTTACTTCCTTTGGAAGGAGATAAACTAGTCTTCATGCTAATTCCTCTTTGGTGTAAATGCAACACTGCTGAAGTTAATGCAAATCTGTGGTAATTCCAATTAGGCCACACCTGTCTAAAAGTCTGTTTAGCGATACCTTCAACTCTGTGGAGTTAATGAACCAAGGGCTTCTCAAAAATAGCAGGTTGCCACCTTAGTTTTGCATTTTACAGATGCACTTATAGCCTGATCTATCTTGGAAAAAAAAATCTTTGGAATCTTGATCACTAACTAAAATGGAAATAAGAAGGAATTCAGTTACTTACAGTGTCTGATATAGATTCTGTCACTTTCTGCTAACAGGCCGATTGGCTTGAAATCCTGAGCAAAAGTGCTTGAGAACACATGAGAATAAACTCTTTGGCAGAATTTTATTCAATACTGTGTGTGATAAATAAGAAAGGGGAGTGAAATCCTATTAATTTTGTCTCCATAATTTGAATGTGATGGCTCGGGAAGTGATTGAAAGGACACCTCTGGAGCTGGCAGCTCCTGCAGCTGGGCCTGCAGCTTTTTTGTAGGGCAGATTCCTGATGACTGGAGACTGGTAGCCTGTTCTGTGCATTGCATGGGCTTTCTTAGTGCTTTGTACATTGGAAACGCTTTGTGCTTTAAATAAATTCTGTTACTATAAGCCATATTTTCTTTTTGATTAGCACCAATGGCATAGCACTGCTTTGCAGTAGCTGTCGAAACACAGGGAAAGATGGAATAATGCAAATTGTCTTATCTATTCTGAGAAATAAAATGTTAGGTTAGAACAGCGACTTTAAAGCTCTGATGAATTTCTGGGATGTTTTGTTCATCAAAATGAACTGTAAATTTTTGATGGATATGTAAAGTACTGTATTGGTCTGCTTGCTTTAAGCAATTGTCCCACACATATAGATGTACAGAAGCATGCATATTAGCTTGTCCTGTCACTT
Organism: Nothocercus julius; assembly: GCA_013398735.1. NCBI lineage: Eukaryota > Metazoa > Chordata > Aves > Tinamiformes > Tinamidae > Nothocercus > Nothocercus julius. The sequence continues at coordinate 3,287,509 of VZSV01000049.1, read as the reverse complement.
CCTTGTTGATTGATTTTTATATAGTACTGGTCAATAAACTCTGTAAGTTTTGGAAGCTACTTTTTCTAGATTGTAGAGATATATAGATATATACAGAGATATATATTGGAGCCAAAGTGATGTGTTGGCTTGACAGCTGGGAATTGGTGACAAACATGGGAAAGGAAATTTCTGCTGGAATCTGAAGCTGGGAAAGTGGTGGGTTTAAGTGTCGATGTGTGGCATAGCATGGCATTGAGCTAAATTGCTTGTGAGGTGAGATGCTTGCATGAGGTGTTTTGAAACATGTCAAAGACATGCTGCTGAAACACAGCCGCCTACAAGACACAGCAAAAAAGGAAAATGATCAGGGGGAGAACAGTTGCCACAGCATCACAACAGTAATCCTGCAAAAGGAAATTGGATTCATAATCTTCAGGCCAAGGTGCTGGATGACTAGAAACCTTCTGAGGTACGAAGATACCAGTGCTGCTCAGTATTCCAGCTCAGGAAAGGTAAAACTAACTGGAAACACCTGAGCACCAGAGTCATCACATAAGTGTTTCTAGGCATGGGAAAGACAGGGGTCATGAGACAATTGTTTGTGACTAGTAGGTGGACAGCAATGTTCTTTATTAGGTGAATTAGAGGCCTGAAAAAGTAGGGCTGGAAGACTGGGCTAATGTCCCTGGAAGAAATAACACATGGTGGTCACCCAGTACAGGATCCAATCCAACTGTCCTGAGCCCCAGGGTGGTGCTCTTTCTGTCGGTAAGACTGCCTTGTATTACTTCTTTGCTGATTTTGTCAATGAAGCTGACAGTGACTGATTTTAAATGTATAACTCAGTTATCCCAATCTAGAAGTCTCTCCATTCAATAGGCAGAGAATTTAGTTTCCCCACTTCAGGTGCTTTGTTTTACATATCATTAAATGCCTAAAATATTCTAAAATGGATTATGTGAATTCCCACGTATCACATCTGTTGTGATCAGCTTCTGGATGTGGCCATCAGGAGAAAGTCAGCTAGAAACACCATTTATTGTACATAAAATTGTCCTGTTGTCATGTGACCAGCTCCTGTTCTGCCTGCAAAGATTCCTGGTTGACTTTTTCTCACTTACTTTCCAATAACCATCACTGTGGACACAGGGAGGTTTCACATCAATGGTCCTACAGAAAAAGTCACAGGAACAGAAACATTCTGAGAATACCATTGTTCTTTCTATAAGAAATATATCCAGACAGCTGGATGTTTGCAGAGATTCACCTATTGTTGTGAAAGATTACTTTTTCGAAAAATTCTGCCATCTTCTTCCTGACTCCCCATTTACTGCCCCAACTCTGTCCTGTATTGGGATTAAAAGCGGTTGTTCCTCTCCAGAACACATCCTATAAAAGTGTCAGCACGCCAACACAAACCTCCTGTAACCCAGCTCCAGAGCCTCCTTCAGTGATGGACAGTTCCTGGGAAAGGGATAGAGCGAAAAAGGAGAGCTGGAAATGAGTCATCACTCTGTTAAGGGGAAGACAGTAACCAATCAGTTCACAAACAGTGTTTAATGTCACCGATGGACAACATTTATTGCATGACTGGGCTTTGAATGGTTTTGTCCCAGTTGTGCCTATCTGGAATGACTGAAGAGTATAAAAGTCCAAAGGAAGTACGAGGTTTAAAGAAGTTCCAGGGACTCCTGGAACTAGATCTAAGAGCTTATTCCTTACAATTTCTTCTCAGCCTAGTAGATGGTGGTTCTTCCTTGGATATTCCTCACACAATACACAACACAGATCAGAGTTTTATTTTAACTCAGAAATTTAACTCTAACGTATTTCTGTTGGATTAAGCGAGCTACAATTTGAGGGGTTTGGGGAGAGATCCAGCATCTTTGATTGCTACTTGAAGACATATTTCCCGATTTCAGACTTGTTTGGGGGACACATCATATTTAAAATAGTCTTCTTTTCTTAGAGTCTCGGTACATAATCTGCATACTCTATTCACTCTAGTGTCTGGAATGCCAGAGGCCCTTGTCTTTGCTTATATCTGTTAGAGGTAAACCAGGGCTGATTATAGGGAACATTGTGCTTCTGATCATGTCAATGTGCATCGCTAGTAAAGTGTTCTGGGGTCAGATCCTGATCTAATCTGCATTGGTGCAAATCAAGAGCAATTGAGTTATTCCAGATTGAGAGCAGAAGAACTACCCTAATAGGATTTTCTATCTCAATAAAGATATTATTGAGTTCAGCCAGTGACTTTGTTTTGTCACTGTGTTTTCCTTTGATTTTATGCTGATAGCCAGCATTTAGCCTTGGTTCAGAACCAAGTCCATGGCATGTGCAAAGAAAAGGACACTTAGGAAGGAAATATAGTTGTACAGTGCCAGTATTGGGACTACTGATTTACGAAAAAAAAAAAAAAAAAAAAAAAGTGGGATTTGCAGGCATTGCCCCTAAACCAGATTGTTTCCAGCAAGTCACATACCTGTCTGCTGGCCCTAATCAAACCTGAACTCAGAGGAAGCCAGTAGCCCTTATGTGTCACGGTCATTTGTCACAGAAATGGGTGGAGAGAAAAGCAACCCAGGCAGCTGATTGAGGTTAAGATGAGAGATAAAAGGCACTCTCTTAAAAAAAGAGCCAGCTTGAGAGATGATTTTGAAACAGAAATTCTTCACATGACCCCTTAAGACAACATAAGCCCTCTTTTGTTTCCTGCCTGTTTCAGCCTGTTCCTGGTCAGGAACGCCACAGCTAATAATTGTGTCAGGAAACCTTCCTGTCTGAAAATGATCTCTTCCTAATGGATAGATGACTCCATATGGTGTCATATGTCATAGATGGAGGGAGAACATATTGGGCAACTGGACACAGCTGGCAGTTCCTTTTAGTGCCATATGGATAAATGCGTGAGTTCTGCCGCGTTGTGTATTTTGAGTGAACCTTTTATCTAAACAGGTGCTGACCTACTGGGAATGCATTTTATGGTCAAGCTTGCAGCATGCACTTATAGGAACTGTTCTGTCCTCCCCTCCTTTCTCCTGCTATGTCAATGAGTCACTGACATATCCTTCGACTGCTCTGTCTTGCAATGCATAACTCTGTCGACATCTATAAAAGTGCACCTGGGCAGAGCCCTTGTGAGTGAGATCAGTATCTGTCTTTCTGACCTGCGTGGGTATTAGGAGCTCCAAGCTCCAAAATCCTCTTTGGGAACCAGCATTGCTTCCAATACGTATTATTATATGTAAGATTAAAGATTAAAATTGTCCCATTTATGAGGCTGTATAAATACAGGATCAGACTTTCCTCCCCCTGTAGCTACTGTGCTCCGTTCCTGGTTCCCGATGAAGTTTTTGCACTCCTTTCCTCTCCATGTCATAATCGCTTCTTTGTCCAAACATGCTTCATTTTGGAATTCCTCTCACCAGCATTCCTCATACGTGCAGTTTAGGGTACATGTTGACTGATTTATGCTGAGCTTGTGAGGCTCCTCTGGAAACGGAGCTGAGCACATTCCATCCACCTGCGTAATAAAATCAGCCTGCACAGAGGAGGAGCACCCAAGCTCAAACAAACCCAAACAAGTGGCAGAAATATTTGCTACTTCAGTTTTGACCAAGTACTTTCTGTCTCTCCATAAAGTCTCCATAAAGTTTGATTGTCTGTAGCATTAAAATTGTGTCTAGCCAACCCGTGTGGGGGAAAAAAATAAAAAGGTTCTAATTAATACTGTTATGCTGGAGCTATGTCACTGCCAGCACCCAGGGACTGTGGGATGAGGGAAAAGTCCCACCCTGCATTTCTGAGTGATTACTTTCATATAAATGCAGCCTTCCCTTTATTTTGGTCCTAATACCCAGAAAGTTACAGTAATCTCTGGGCTTGTTGCATCTCTCCTTTGTGTTTTACAAGTAGTGTAACTCTCTTTGCTTCATGGTATTAGATGACAATTTCCAGGAGAGTAAATTCAGTCAGTTTGAGGTAAAATCAGTGCATAGTCAGAAGCTGAGGCTGGTGATTTCGTTAGTGGCACATGAGCTGGATTCATATATTGTCCAGTGGAGCAGACGGTTGGTTTTGGGTAGAGAAATAAGAAATTCTGGGCTGTTTGGAAGAAGAAACCTGATAGTCCACCCATCTTCATTCCTGTTGTGTAGTTTTATATCACTAAATTCTTCATTCAGTCCTGTCTCCTTGAGAATTTAGAGGAAAAAAAAAAAAAAAATGATTCGATCCTGACCCATGAGAAAGAAGATGGTGTTGCTAATTCCTGTCTACCGTGATCTGCTGAGCTATAGCCACATCCGAGCTGGACGTTCCCATGCTTCAGTCTGTGCTAATGTATTCCCAATGTTAGTTAAGCTTTTATGGCAGAGGGGTAATAAGGAAGCTTAAATAACAAGTTCTCAGTTGTGTCTGGTTGCACACTGTGCTGTGGGAGATTAAAAAGAAAATCAGAAAGTGCGTGACGGAAGATTAAGATGATTCTGAATCCCTGTGTAGAGGAGCGAGTCCCCTTTGTGCCTCTTATCTGCTGTTTGAAGTACCGTTACTTAAGCTCAGCATTAAGGAAAAAAAGAAATCTTTCTGAGGGGATGTGAGAAGCCATTTCAAAAGATGATGCCTCTCCAGTAAATAAAGCACAGAAGTTTCAGGTCAGCACTGAAATGGTGGAGGAGATGGAGCTGCACCCACAAGAAGGGCTTGTTCATCCAGGAGACTTTCAAATCTCGCTGCTGAGATAAAGCAGATCAAAGCATTTAAACGTGTTGATCCACTACAGAGGAAAATTTAGTGCTGGCAGTGCAGAGCAGCTGCAGTATAGCTAGCGTGTCTAAACTCACAGCAGGGGACTAATTGCTCCTATGCATATAGGTCTGCTTTACAAACACAGGTCTGAAGGAATGTCGTTCCCATTCATAGGACGATGGAGATCTGTTGATAGCTACTGAAATGCAGATTTACAGTACTCAGCTATAGCTCTGTATGAGCTATGCTGAGTACAGCATGGACAACGGGGAGGGGAGGGGATGATCTCTAGTTTTGTTGAACTTGTATGACTCAGGAAAAAGAAAGATCCTATCAATTTACTCAGGATAATAGTATTAGCTTCAAGCCCTCCTTGGGACATATTAAATAATAAAACAAAGGAGAATAACTCAACGTCAGACCATAATACTATTTGTACAACATATTGCGCTTGTGGTTAGAAGGGAGAGGGGGCTATTGCTATCAAAGAATCCAATTTTTTTTTTCAATAAAAACTGAAATGTTATTTTTGTGTAAGTCATTAATTTGGCAGGGGTTGGAGAGCAAGGAGGCAGTTCTATATATATATATATATATATATACATATAAGGTGTGTGTGTGTATATATATATATATATAAAGTAAAATATTCCTGGTGCACTCACAGCTGTAGATAATGACAAGTCCAATTCAGAGCCTGCTATGGCATTCCACTCGTTAAGCAGTTTTCTTCTTCGTGTCCTAGAGTTCAACACAGGGTACATTTCTGTTTAACAGGGGCACAAGGTAGGAAGAAGGTCTGAAGGAAGGGGCTATTGGCGGAGCTTTTTTCACACCTCAGAAGAAATTTGTGGCAGAACTAGGAAGTGAACATAATTTTTTTTTTCCACTTGGATGTGAATTTTGTGAGATCTTTTGTGTTGCTAGTGCCCGAATGCCTGTTTTTTTTTTATGCTGAGCGAAATTCAGGGGAAAAATAAATAAATAAATAAACCCACTGTGAATCTCATCCTTGTGTCTTAAGTGTAAAAGAATAGCCTTTAATATTGTTCTAAATACTCAGTAAGAAGTTAAAGGGACTTAGCCACCCCATTCTGTTCTCCAACAGCTCAGAAGGAGAAGCATTTTCCCTCTGGGAGGAAACGAAACCTGAACCAAGTCATTATAGTATAGTACAATATGGCAATCTAGCTCCAACGTTTTAGCCCTCACTTCTGGTATTTGTAATCCTTTTGATAACAGTAAATTTCACTATTTTCACATGCATATGTCCGTATATATATGTGTGTGTATATATTTTTATATATGTATATCTGTTTGTGCATATGCATGTCCAACCGTATAAGTAAAGTGTATGTTTTGGCTTCCATTAATACCACATCATTCTTGGAACTTTGCAGAAATTCTAAATAATTCACCCAGGCTCTGAGGATAGCTAATGAAGAATGATAAAGGCATCTAGAGGCCACAGACCTCTCCTATCACCACAAATGAGAGCCGCTTCAGAGTTGTCTCCTGGTGTCTCCCTTCAAACTTCAATTGCTCTTCTGCACCATGGGCCCTTGTTAGAGCTATTTAAATATCTGTTGGCCACTGATGTATTTTTACAACTTCCCCATAAATGCAGGAAGGAAATTTTTCCCATGGTTTACTGAGAGAGAATCACAGCGGGCCTGTAGTTGCTGCAGCATAAGGTCCAATGGGATAGGCTATTAGTGTTCTACGACTGGGTGGACATAGCATGTGGTGGGCTGCAGAGAATGAATTCTCTGATGAGTTAAAAATTTGATTTGTGGCTCCCTTGTGTCCTTTGAGACATCCTAGGACAACCCATGCAACCTTCATGTGCTGGTTCAGAAGGGTGCAGGTCTTCCTCAAGTCCCGTGTCACAGCTGCCAGCCCAGGAGATGCGTGGAGTCCCCAGGGACATCTCCTGGGAACCTCTGGATAGTCCTAGGAGAGCCACCGCTCACTCCTCTTTGGTGCCATCATGCATCTTGGTGTGATCACATTGCTCTGCATGGAAAGATCATGGCAGGAGAGGGTATGTGAACAAATCCTTATGTGATCCACCTTGAATGGACCCCATTATGGGCTGTAAGTGTCAAGGTCAGACTCCCAAGAGCAACAAAGCAAAAGCGAAGAGCACATGCCCTGAGTTTCAGGAATGGGCTCTCCCCACCCTCCCTTCATGGCATGGCATGGCATGGGTCTCAGTAATGCAACCATCTAAAACAGTAAATCAATTGCAAATTGAGGAATGGGACAGCACGTCCATTTCAGACACAATGGGCCATCCAGCCATGCAGAACTAGCTAACCCAATCTACCTGCTGGTATACTTCCTCAGGTAGGTGGTGTTCTGATTCCTGAGAAACCAGGTTTTGAAAATATGTTAAAAAATGATTTTACAACTATTTCATGTACCATTAATTTGTTACAACAATTATACTGGTAACTTTTGCTTTGTACACCTTGTTAATCATTGGTGCCTGGCAATTTTTTATGCTTATTCTACTCTTAATAAATTTGCAACCACAGATGTTTCTATGGAATTTGCGTAAAGAACATGTTATCTGTGGAAAGTGGATTAAAACCACTGCAAGGATGTTTTAATTTTCCCCAAATCAAATATATTCCAGCCTCCAAATGCCAGAATTCAGATGTACAAATAAAACACAAAATGTGCATGCAGTTAGCATGCATAAGCTGGTATGCAGGATAGCTTGCAGTCTATGGGAAATGTGAGGTGATTTGAATTAGCTTAGACCGTGGCCATCAGTATTTGGTGGGATCAAGTTTTCCATCCTTGAGCTCAATAGATGTGCTCCTGTAAACTTCTCAGTGTCAGCTTACCCCCTAGCAAAAAACAGGGGTGCCAATTAACCTTCCCTGAAAAGTGTTTGAAGGGCTTTGGATTACAGATCAGCGTTGAATAAATGGAAAGATTATTGCCTCCATTTAACAGCTTTAACGAAAAGTGTATTGATGGCGAGATTATGTTATACTGTTGGTCGGGTCTGTGCTGCTGAAAGACCTGAAGCTGTTACAGGACAGCAGTCTAGCAGCAATTATAGAAACATCTGCTCTGAGCTGGGCAACATACTGTGATCCTGCTAAACAGAAATTCATCCTTCTACAAGGATATTTTTAATACGATTATATATTATATTTTTATACAATTTAAATGGGCCAGGAGAAATTACTTCTGGTTATGAGATGAACCCTCTTCTCCAAAAAAAGAAAAATAGCCTTCTTCAAAGCAGACCAGGAAAATATTTGTTTTGGAGAGGCCACTGTACAAAAGACATATTTTAATACTTGAATTTACTGATATGGATTATGACCATTTCAAAGCAAATTTTGTGGCAAGCTCTGAAGAAAGCTTTTATATGTGCAGCAAAGCTGGCTCTCTAAACTGCTAAGCAAGCCCAGATCAAATGGGGTTGTTAATATTAAACTAGGCAACTGTCTGACCACCTTCACTATGGGAGAACAGCTGTTGTATTTTGATATAATTGCCCAGCCAACATGAATTAGAAATCTAAGTTCAATGGACCAAATTCCCACAGCAGAAGCAACTCAGGTAGCTTTTCTACTTTTCAAGCCCACTTGCCTCAAGCAGAAGCTGAGTCTTTTTTTTTCAGTTGGCCAAAAATAGACATCCTGACCTCAGGTTCTTCTGTCTTGACATAGTAAGTTATTTACCCGGCTTAATTTCATGATTTATTGCGATGTTTTGAATAGTGTCATTACTGATATGCTGTGTTGTTTTATCATTGTCAAGGGAGCATTACAGTTATTGGCTGAAGCAGTAGATAATTTCCCTTGAAAACGTAACTCGGAGTGAGATCCATAGGCCTTAACTTATGCATCAAAAAGTGGACATCTGAGTGAGTCTAGACTGATAGTTCATTAACATCTAGTATGTAGGTGTTAATGCAGTCTAAAGTTGGCTGAAGTAAATCAGGTCTGCAAACACCAAAGCATATGTAAGTAAATGAGAATAAACAGAGAACATGGTAACCAACATTTTGCAGAGAGTGTATCTGGTTGTCTTGTGACAAGTAGGTAAGAAAGAGGAGCTCGGTACACAAAGGGCACAGGACAGCCGTTCTTTGATGAACGTTAAAGTGAAAGTCTGCAAAATCTCAACAGGACACATTCCACATCCTTTATTTCTGCCACCATTTCTCAGAAATCTAATTTTTAACATGAAATTATTACACACTGAGAAAATTATCTTAATTCTGCAAAGCCTCTGCTGTGTAGCCTTTTCCAACCTGCTCTATAAATGTAGTTCTCCAACTGCTTAAAAACAAGTCTCACCCTTCTAAAAAAAAAATAAAATAACAGCAGAGAGAAAATGCTGTGAAATGGCTCCTGCAACACAATTGGAACAGATTGGGATGTGCAAAACATCGCTCCTCTGGGAGCCATTCTTGCTGATGAGGTTCAAAATTGAAGTGACGTGTGGACTCAAAAGAAGAGGTGCTTCTGCAAAGAGCAGCTCTTCAGGCTTAGCTTTGTGTGCTGTTCCTCCCCCAGGACTGCTCAGCCTCTAGATCCTGTCTCTAATGGTCCTCCCCTGTTTCCTTTTTTATCCAAATGAAGGACAAATATCAATCCTGGAGGATACCCTTAACTCTTTCCCAGATGAATGAGTGTCAGGGGACGGTGGTGCCTTCAGGCAAAGCTCGTCACCTGCCATGGGTAGGTTATGGAGGACTTCCTGCTAGACTTCAAAGCGCTACCTTCCCCGTGTATTTGAAGCCAAGGGCTGATTGTGTGGTTGATGATAGTGACAATAATTATAATAATTTGTTTTGCTGATGACAAGCTGTCAGTGTATGGCAATGAAATGCGAGGTTGACGCCAATAAATATTTCTATATTGGGTGTCAGACTGGTGTGAAAAGAAAGGATGTGCAAATCTGGAGCTGGTTTTTGGTCTTGAGGCGGACTCAGTCATTGTAAGGGAATACACTGACTTAAATGAAGACATTCTTTGACTCTTTTGAACCCGAAGAAACTATTTTCCGTCCTTATTTATTGCCACTTGGGACTTTACTGTGATCTCTGAATATATCAGCCATGTCTTTCCTTTCTCTGTGGGGGAACAAAATAATGAGAGGTTTTCTGGTGAGTAGGGCTTCATTTGGGAGGGCCGTTTTCAGCTCATTCCTACACACCCTGTCTCAGCTTCTTGCCTCATGCCGCTTGGCTACCGTGTTGCACAGCTAATCCCTAGTAATCATTCAGAGCAGATGGTGATGATGGAAAAAAAGAGACGGAGAGAAATGTGCAGCCCCAAAACAATTAGGAATGACAGTGACCAGTTAAGTATGTATGTATTTATTTAGTCCTGTTGGTGAGTAAGTGGCTCCGATTCATCAGTCTTTCCCCATTCAGCCAAGGCGCTCTGAGGGAACACTTAATTTGAGGCACATATTTAAGCTCTGCTAACTTCAGTGAGACTTAGACACACACTTAATGGTAAACGTCTGTTTCGAGCACTATTCAGGGATGGGAAGGACTAGAGAATATGTTAAATGCTTTGCTGTCTCCTCTAGCACCAGCTCAGCAGGCTTAGAGAGATGAATAACGTAGTCCCACTTGGTCAGTCTGTAAAACCTGAGCAAGGGCATGGCCATGACCTCTTTGCCGCAGCTTCCTCTGGGCACCTGATCCACCTGTGGTTGTTTCTTGCAGTGTTGAGGATGGTGCTAATTACTACCATCTCCGGGGAAATGTTTCCTTGCACAGCAGACATCCTTTCATTAGCAATTCAGTTGGTACCCCTGCTAATTCAGGGGCATCTCGCCTGCTGTGAGTTAACCCAGGGTGGACCAAAGCAGCAGGCCAGCCCTTGTGAAAATCTCTGCTGTCCATTTTGAAGGCTGAGTGCTGGTTAGACCCCCTAGGTTGTTGCTTGAATATATGATACTTTTGGAAATCGCATATCCAAATCCTAAAAAAAACTAAGCAAACAAAGCCCGAAACAATCCAACCATCAAAAGTCTGGATTAAAGAACACAGATGGCAAGAAATTGTTCTTTCTTTGTGTGGGGTCCCTGATGCAAACACTTGTTTTCACAACACTGATAAAGAAACCACTTTTATTTTTGGATGTTCCATGGGGTACAATGTAATACATCAAAATAAATCACTGCATCGTATGTCTGTTACGAATGAAAACTGATGCACCAAATGTCAAGGTGGTTTGCTATGATTAATCAATGAATATTGCTAATCTTGCTAACAATGTTGAGAAAAGAAATGACAGTGAAGGGGGCAATGCTGACTTGATAAATAGTTATATAAAGTTTTAATATGCTTATATAGATTTGCAGACAATAGTGTTTCAAGCAATGGGAAATTTCCAAGGTATATGTGTAGTGAAGTATACCCTTAGGTGCCTACCAAAAAAAAAAAAAAAAAAACCCAGACCTTTAAAGCTAAATCAGTCAGTCAGTTGAATCTGTGCATTAGTGGAAAAACTGCATAGCTTTTTCCCCCCTATTTTCAATTACTAAACGATTTTGATATTTGAAGAAGCATCCATGTCAATTGCTGTGGAAAAGGCTTCTGTCTAAATCAAGAGCAGTTGCTTCAAGGCCACCGTTCGTCCTATGAGACAGGAAGTATCTGTGTGATAAATTAACCATGGGTGAATGCTAAGTCTCTAATGAGAAGAACGATGCTCTGTTGAATTCAGCCTTTCATGTGAAAGCTGTTTGGGACTTTACTGAAAAGAATGTGTTAATCAGGAGAAAAGCATAATTACTGTCTTGTCAACAGACACAAGTAGGAAAGCTTGGTGAAAATGAGGTTGAAATTAACTCCAAAACCAGAGGAAAAAGAGTTTTTTGTAAGGTTTTTGGAGAACTTGCTTTTACACTGCACAGTGATTTATGACAGTTGTAATCGCACTATTTCCGTAATTAATGTTGCTGGATGCTTCTTATTCAGAGGAATGTTAATCATAATAACACAAATGGAGGTATTATTGCAGCTATGCCTCAGAGTTCATATTTCATATTGCGCCAAAGTTCGATATTCAGCATCCTTCTCAATGCAGCATTTGGTCTGTATGGATAGATGAATGTGCACCAAAGGTAAAATAACTGAATTAGTATAAACCAGAATAATGTGTCTACCTTGTAGCTTCCCATTTTCCCATTTTGCTTGTAAGGTCCTGACTGTTCTGGGTTTTTTTTAACCAATAACAAATTATTGCAATACACTGCTAATTACACCACACTGAAGTTGTGTAGAGTATAAATTGCAATAGTGATGGACTTAGATTAGTTTCTTATGCTTATTATTAGCAATTCAAAGGCAATTCATTTCCAACTAGGTTCTGTTTAAAAGTTTAGAGAAAAAGAATACATAATTCTTTCCTAGTATGAGACGAGCATTACTAGAAAACTTTTTGTTTTGCATGTCTTTTGGCTATATTAATGACAAAGGCAAAAGCAACAGTGAATCTTAATTTAGATATGTGTTTACAAATTATAAAGGATATTTATGAATGAGAACTTTCCAAGCCGTCTTCTTAATGCTTTTTACCTCTCTCATGGCTTCTTTAGATTGTTAGTTCATGATTAGTTTCCTTATGACTGATGATTCTGGGAATATTTTGTCCTTTTCTATCTCCCTTTTCATTTTCCTATTTTGCATGAGTTGCGATGGAGGGAGGGAAGGGAGAAAGTGTTGTTGTTGTTTTCCTCCTGGTATTTATTAAAAAACACTTAAACTTGAAATTTCTGAGAATAATTTAGAGATGATTCAGAAACATCAATTAACACTTCAGAAAGTAAAGAACCCAAACGAAGATGATGCTACAAATGCCTTTTCTGTCCCTTTACCCTGTAGTGGAAAGGTGCTTCCTTCTTTTCATCTAAAAGGCATGCAAATAGCATATTAAAAATGTCATATCAGGAGGTGGAAGAAGCTGTGCATGAGGGTAGGTAGCAAGGAGGTGCCCAAATAACTATCAGTCAGGACCAAATCCAACTGAAATCGTTATATGTTTTGTCCTGCATCCTGAGGTTTAGTTGAAGAGGCTACATGCTCTAGGTACCTGCCAGGTGTATCTGTATTAATGGTGTATCTGATGCACCAACAGGGGAGAAAGAACAGTTTATTCTCACCTCCTGATAATCTCCAGACTTCTCAGGAAATCATCCTGGTGACTGATGGCCTCTTCTGCTTTTATTTTCCCTCTAACTGAAGTGAACACCAGCAAGAGAGGAGATTCACAAAATTAATTCAGATTGGCTTAGATAAGGGCCCTGTGATGTTGATTAAAAACCATCCACAGGGCCATTAACAAAGTGAGATAATAAATGAAATTGCATTGAATCACATGAGTTTTCTAGTGGGGAACATCAGGGAGCAGTCTTGAGTCTGGTCTCCTTTAAACATCTTCATTCATTAGCTAGAAGACAGGGAAAGAGTACACGTTAATTAAAATCACAGATGATCCAAATTGGGAGCCATTGCATACATCAGCAATAGAGAGATTAGAAACCTTAGGCAGGAAATGACAAAATGAGATGCAGCTCTGAAAAATGCATGTAAGAGTGGAATAATCTATATTGGCACACAATCAGCAGAAAGCAGGTTGCTCCAGAAACAGATTAATGGGAGGGAACTGAAGGAGGTGGCCTATGGAGCCAAGGGCCAGCTAGTAGACCAGCTATTTAAGGGTGACATATGCACCTTCCCAATGGAAAGGTTACTGTAGATTCAAAATTCATTTACAGCTGGCAAGATTAAAAGGTCAATGCAGTTTGGGGGCATATGCACAGAAACAGGCTGTCAAGGAAAGATGCGGAAGCCCACCTCTTCAATAACCTTCTGCCACAGCACTCAGGCTTTTTAATTTTATTTTCTCCAGTTCTGCAAGAGCCTGTGCACCAGGAGGCATGTAAGATAGATGTGTATCTAGCGAAATGGGTCATCTGGTTGCTGGCACTGGGGAACACAGCTTTCAATGGGGCTGGCATGGTGTCTTCTCCACCATCCCCGCGTCTCTCTTAGGCAAGGAGAGCAGCTCAGAGATGAGGCATAATGATGAGCGTGTAGCATTAAAGAAGACAGGAGAAGCCATGGTGCTGCACTATAAATTCACTTATTGTGAACCTACTTCCAAAGAAGCCACTTTATTTGAGCCTCCAGCTTGTGGGTTGACAGGCTTGCCATGTCTGCAAAATTGCTTTCAAATGTGGGTCTTTAATACCACAAGCAATTCTGGTAACACTAAATTTACTGATGGGAGTCAATAAGAAGTATCAGTGTAAGATCTTAAGAATTTCACTCTAACCAAAGTGAAAAATGTAAGGAAGGAGTTATTTAGGGTATGATGACATAAAAAGGTTCTTCTAACACAACAGAAAGGGAATAACTGCCACGTTTCTAAGAAACCCTTGAAACTACAATAGAAGATCTGGTAAATTATTCTCTTGGCAGAAGGATGAATGTTTGCACAATTAGCCAAAGATATGCATTCAATTATAACTGAACTGCTGTACAGAAATCCTTAATTTGTATTTAACAAATGTACTTGTTTCTATGGGATGATGAGTACCTTAGTATGATGTTGATAGTGATATGATGCTAAGAATCGCATACATATAGGTGACAGTTTTACGTGCCCTGCCTGCCTAGCAGTTGTTTTTAGTTGTTTTGGTATAGTATATATGTTTAAAAAAGGAAGAAAAAAAAACACTAAACAAAATGCTAATTCTTTTTGTTTGTCTCTTTTGACAGGTAGACTGAGAGTAATAATATACCCACGTTAAAACTGTATACTGCAGGAAGTATTTGATGGATTATTCCTAGATACTTCAAAGAAGATATATACAAAAAGTGAGTATTAATCCCATTATCTGAGATGTTTTAATTATGTAATGTTTTTGCTTAAAATCAAATTGCGATAATTGTAATAGGTTTTGTACAGGTTTCTCTGATTGGACTACTTTCCTAGAACTTATCCGTTATTATTCTGTTTATTATGACTATCTAATAAGGATAATTTTCATTACTCTCCAACTTGAGAGTCCTAATCAAGGGCCCACTCTTTCTGGGCCGGGTGCTCTACAAACAGACAGTCCCTGCATGAAATGATTTTCAGTCTAGGGAGCAAACAAGAAACCGCAGGTAGTGAGAGGCAGGTGGGAGAGCCATGGATGCAATAAGAGTGCTGGTCGGTGTGACAGGCAATCCTAACAGTGCATCTACAGCCTAAGTTAAGGTAGGGGGAGTTTCAAAACTCCTAATCCTGAGTATTAAGCAGTATCTAAATTGATCTGATTCAGAGCTATGTTGACTTGCAGTGTAGAATGGAAGCAGCAAGTGAACTTCAATGCCTTAATCACCAGTGCAGCTCAGTAACTGGCATAAATAATAGGAGACAACCCCCCCAAATCATTATAAATTAACTGGGAAATCAGAACATGCTTTGTATTTATATCTATATATGTGCGTGTGTGTGTGTGTGTGTATGTATGAGGCAGATATAAATGCATGCCTATTCAGAGGAAATATTTAGTGTGCTGGGGTTTGGGTTCCTTCGAAGTATTAGGGTTGATATGAGCTGAAATCTTGTGTCTGTAGCCCGCCCTTCCTCCCCCCACCTTGAAGTTCAACCAGGATTCACAAAACCTGGAAAGATTCTGCTGCAACATAAAGACTAAGCATCAAAGAAAAGAGAGATGAGGAAAATGTCAGGAAAATGGAGAGTTTTCAAAGTAAGAGTTTCATGTTAAGCATAACCACAGTGAGGTAACAGCTTCCAGCAAACTGAACCGAGTAAGAAAAGGGAGGGGGAATCTCTCAGATAAAACTCCCCAGATTGCTGAGAGTCATGGAGGACAACAAGCTCTGTTTGGAAAGTGATGGGTAAGTTCACAGGACACATTCAGACAGTCTCCTCCTGAAGGTGAATTCTTATTTATCAGCATGATCTGAATTTTTGGGGACTTTTATATTACAAAATATTGAAGATATGCCCAAGTAAGCTTGGTAGTAATGCAGCTGCAATAGCTGATTTATTCTGGGTTTCTGGTTCTTCCTGCTTACCTCTTCCTCCCCAGGTTTCAAGGTAAAGCTATGCAGGCTGTTCCAGCATGCTGCCTGCCAAAAGGAACTGGCAAAAGGCAACATGCCCAGAAAATGGGCTAGAGTCAAATCACAGGGAACAAATCAAAAGTACCAATCGTAGGGGCAATGTTGAGAGGTTGTCTTAATAAAAGAAAAAAAAAAAAAAAATTGCCTCTGGAAAGCAGAGTATTTGCTTTTCAGCCAACTTCTTTGCTTTGGAGTAGTCAACATTCATCTGGAACCGGGCTGATTCTCAGACGTGCTGCTCAGCTGGAGCTCTCAATGGCAACCGGGGTTTATTGCTGAACATCAGACCTTTTTTTTATTCAGTTGTGAAAAGATGACATTAGCTGTCTGGCATTAGATGTCCCAGCTCGAAAGCACTGGCTGTTGTTCTCTGCTTTCCTGCCGTTATCTGCTGTTATCGTGGGCTGCATCCTGTGTGCACTTTTCCCATGTAAATTATATTTTCTTGTTATTACCCCATGAGGCAACCTGTACATGTTTTGGGATACCCATTGGCACACCTGTTGGCATACCCGTTACAGGTATGAGGCAACCCGTATGTGTTTTGAGATGTTTACAAACAAAAAAAAAACTCTCTACATGAATAAGCTTTTGTGGGTTCTTTTTTTTGTTGTTGTTGTTGTTGTTTGTTTGTTTTGGGTGGGGAGTGTCCAGTTAATGTTAATTAGAAACTGCTGTGATTGGCTGGACAGTGAGTACAACTTTTTAAATTTTCTAAAGTCGGATCCGCATAGCACATCTTCTTGTTTATACTGTAAATCCAGGCTACGGATCCTTACTAATTATATTGTTATACACATTGGGCTAGCAATGCCTTTGAAGCCTCCCAGGTGCTACAACTGTAGAAACATTATATAAAAATACGGATCTGCCTATTCTTGCATGAGGCATCTTGTTTCAATCCGCAGTTTACACGGAGATTCTTTGAAAATGTTCTATTTATTCAAATCAATCTGTCATGCAATGTTAATTAAGCATTAATTGTTACTTGTTTCTTGGAGGCACCAGATCATCATTTCTCTTGAATAATCCCTGAAGTTTGGTTCAAGATGAGAAGGAAGGATGGAATAGGCTTATCTGTGTGACTACTGAATGGAGTATTTATTTATTTATTCATTCACTCACTTATTTGTTTTAGTTGTCAAGTGCATCAGTCTCCATAATCCCATCCCTTCCCATTATTTCCCATAGGAGAAATTGGCAAAACAATAGGAAGGATGTAATTAGTAACTTGGCTGTGGGGTGGGCATAGAAACCAGTATGAAATCAGAAGTGTAAGAAGAGAACTGTTTGCATATTGTCAGTCAATCATTTCCTCCCTGTTTACATTTACAAGTGAATTGCAGCTGTATTTCTTGGACACGTTAGGGTTTTTTTTTTTTTTTTGCTTTTTTTTTGCTCTGCTACAAGAAGCTATTTTCAGCCAAGGTTTCATTCCTCCTGTTGAGACGTGCAGGAGATGTGATCTCACATCCTCTTAAAGAACTGATAGACAACAGCAACACCGTAACAAAGACACAGTCACTGCATTGTTTGGAGAAAAAGAAGGAACTGCAGAGCCATGGAGCTGCACTCAGTTGTGCATACAGCATATCTCAGAGAAATCTCACCTCCTTGAAGGCTTAATAACATTCCATAATAGCACAGCATCTTCCTTCTGGAAGCCACGGGGAGCTGTAACGATACGCACCTAACCCATAGTCTGTGGGTGCCTCATCATATACAAATACCACCCCCCTCCATAAGCAGCATGGTCTGTCCACATTCTCTAGCCTGGTTTCACTGCTTTAAAGACTTTATTGGGCTTCTTTTAGGGTTTCCTTGCATCTTTCTGCATGATCCTGCAATAGATGTTATAGATATATTTGGTAGTGGCTTTCATATGACCAACACGACCAACATATCAAGGCATTACAGCTACAGTCAGTGATACAGGTGGGAGCTATCAATTTTGCTCATCCATATGGGCCAAGGCAAACTCTTCCAGTCCACAAAAATGCACCAGCTGTCCTAGGCTAAGCTTGGTTTAATTTGTAGACTCCAATTAGATGTTGGCTGGTAATTTGGAGTGGATGGTGGGGAAAAAGGAGAGAAACTTGTTTTGCGGCATGGAAGCATCAGTCACCATTCTGCAGGAGAGCACAAAATGTTTCTGTATGACATCAGCATAGTTTTCCACTGAATAGTAATGATAGGATTTTTTTTAAAAAAAAATGCTAATTTTTAGTCTGTGTATGACTTCTCTAGACTGCTGATGGGGAAGTCTGTTTTTTTTGCATGCTTTCTCACTGAGTTTAAGAAGCCCTCGAACCAAAAGGCAAAGCAAAGGTGTTTGTAGGGGCATTCTTCTCTCATGCAGGAGGATAGCCCAAAACAAAGTATGCAAGAATAAATGAAGGTGAGAAATGTTGTCTGTCCTCACCTGTTACAAGCAGACACCCTTAGGTCCAGCTTTTGCAGAACCATTCAGCATGTGCTTGGCTATGAGCCTATGAGTAGTCCTGTGGCATCCTATTGTTAGGACAGACTTAAATAAGAAAGACAATCATGAATATGTTTAGGTGAGACTCTTGCCTATAGCTAGAGTTCCAAGCTATTATCATCCAGGTAACGGTGGTAACAATAGAAGTAAGAGCAGTAGAATTATCAGTGATAGTGATGTACAGTCAGAAATTTGATAAGGGAACCTTTGGCAGGGGGTGCTCACCCTTTGCACTGCATTGCTGGATTAAGACATTTTCTGCAATGAAGTACATGGAGATAGGACTTTCATCTGGCCTGGACAAAGCAGCAGTTCCTTTAACACATTTAACCTATCAGTAGGAATGGGCAGCTTGGCCTGGCTAAAAGAACTACCCTGCACGCTTATTATTAGCTTACATCAACTTAACTTGATCTCCCTGGGAAAGAAAAGTAGATTAGATTTTAATATGGAGATTGGCACCTCTGAATTACAGACTGGCCCAGAAAAGACAGGTAACACTGTGTGGCAGACTTCACAAGTATCTTTCAAACCGAAGTGGCTTAAAAAATAGGAGAAATAGGGAGAGTTCCTGTGAGAACTGCAGGTATGCAGACGTGAAAAGCAGGAGAAATATCTCTTTGAGCTGGACAAGTGGCTCAAGGAGGTTTGTGCATCACCACATGATGAAAACAATTTGTTTTCTCCCAGGATTGTGAGCTATAACTTGCTTGCAAGGAGGAGAAGGAGGCTGAATGGCTAAGGCTTGCACTCAGATTTGCAGAGAGTTTCAGAAAAATAAAAATGAGCTTAGCCAGCCTCATCCAGGATTGCTGCACTGTTCAAGGCAAGCAAACAATTCACCTGCTGTCCTCTATTTTAAACCTTGGCACTTTTAAGTACAATTACTAGATGCTAAAGAGTTGTTCTTCTATCAGCCCCATCAAGTACAGAAAAGTGGAGGCTGCTTCAGAAACATTTTCAACAGGCAAATGAGGAATAATCTGCTTAGTTTTACTGGATC
The DNA here is from genome assembly GCA_013398735.1 of Nothocercus julius. NCBI lineage: Eukaryota > Metazoa > Chordata > Aves > Tinamiformes > Tinamidae > Nothocercus > Nothocercus julius. The sequence continues at coordinate 3,268,156 of VZSV01000049.1, read as the reverse complement.
TTAAACACACTCATGTTAGACTGTGCATGAAGGACTCCAGGTGCATTGAGTAGTGCTCAGCTGTGGTGTTTGCTCCCAGCAAATTTCCCAGTAAGGCTCAGCCACTCTGCTAAGGATCCTCATGGAAAGCACTTGATCCTCATAGGGTGTACGTCCAGAAGTCATCCATGGTGGCTTTGATGAGCTGAAAGGACTTTTTAGCTCTTCTACACACTTGCAAACTGAGACCATCCTTGCCCCTTGGAGTCCAAGGATCAAGTTTCAAGTTTTCATTTGACTATGCAAAATTTCTGATTTTTTCAATTTTCTCGGTCTTATTTTATTTTTGTGCCTTCCAGTGGTGTGACATTTGCCAGGGAAAATATTTACAGGAATAAATCTCATCAAAAAATCAACAAAATCTCTGCTATAGCTTGACATTAATTTTGATCCTTTCCACCACCACTGTCTCTCTACAGGTTTCAGCTCTAGGCTGGGAGACAGTTTTCCTCATCCCACTCCATTCCTTGCAGAGCAGCTCCCAGGTACTAAGAGAGGAGAGACACAGTGAAAGTGTTGAGTTTTTGTAGTGAACTTGAAACCATTTCCACATTGTTGCCCATCACTTCTGTGACGTCTTTAATCAATTCCCTGGTGGATGGTCAGCGTGTTTAACCCAAAATCTGAGAATAAACCTGTTGATGGATGTGCAAGTAGGACCTGGTTTCCTCTTCACAATTGCCCTGCTCATTCAGAGGTGATGCAGCAGCACTGGCTGCTCCAGCTGGCCCTTGCAGCTGACATTGTCTCTGCTCCCGTTGCACTGACTAACTGGCAAAAGCAGAAAGCACATGTGTGGTGACAAAAGCAGAAAACACATATGCAGTGACATTGTTTTCTGTTCAGGCAGTAACGCAGCATTGAGCTTTCCAAGGAAAGAGAAAGCAGGAGGGAGGCCAACGAGCCGATGGTATCCCAAAAGCCATTTTACTGGGCATTACTCTTTTAACTCAGTTTGGAAGTGGACTGGATTAATAAAGCCCGTGCAATGAGTGTAAATCTAAATGACTCGCAAACATTAGCATCGAGAATTGCTGGCAGTTGTTTGGGGCCGCAGGAGGGCTGCCTCAGCTTTCTGTGGCACCTCAACAAGGGGTATCCTCATGGCTATGTTGGAATGCTGGGTTCCCCTTCACCAAAAAAACTGTAATCTAGGCCTGTGACAGATGAAGATGGAGCAGTGGAATATCCCAAGGAAGAGAGAAAAGAAAGAAAAAAAAAAAAAGAAAAAAAAAGATTTGTTCGTTTGCTTTTTAACTTGTTTAATTTTGTACTGCTGGTAGTTACATGCAGAGGGATTCATTTGGGGCATGTGCCTCTTCGTGATGGCACGACTTGCTGAAGTGATAAAATGAGTGACGTTTCCCGACACATGCATATTCTTAGTAGCTGATGATGAGGCAAATGATGAGTGGTAGTGCAAATGTTTGCTAACTTGGGGATGGCTTCTGATATGGGAGGTATGCAGAGCTGTCTTTGAAGTCTGTAACAGCTAAGCACATATGCGACTGGGATCAGCACTGGGTGTTCATCCTCCAAGGACACCTCAAAGGTCTTAAAGGTTGCAAAAAAAAAAAATAGAAATATATACTTTTAGTGAACTATCCTGGGAAGTCTCTCCAAATTCTGGCCATCTATGAGTTCCTAAGGTCCATGTGAACCTAGGTTTTGTGGGAACTTTTGTGTTAGTTGTAGATGTGGAATATTCTGCACCAAGACAGGAATTAGGGAACTGAGCTCTGGACACAAGTCCAAAACAGGACTTTTTTTTCCTTCCCCTCCCTGAGGTATTTTTTCTATTGTCATTCCAGAGGAATGAAAATGGTATTGTCAAGTTTATGGCTTTCTGACACAGCTTGGGCTTTCTGGGTGGACACCTGTGTCTTTTGTCCTCTTCTTTGGCCATTTCCTTTATTTTCCCAGACTTGAATCCAACCCCCTCCCCTCAATGCATTTTGAGTCTTAGGTCAGTTTACTCCGCAGTGAAAAAAAAAAGTATTTAGAAAATCATCTGGAGACCAAGGGCATACATTTAGAAAAACATTTCACTTCTGCTCAGGAAAGACCAGGCCACTTGTGCCTCTTTTATTTCTTTCCTTTGTGCTCTTTATAAAAATTTTCATAACAAAAGGTAGCTGGCCCTCCGGACCAAAAACGTTCCTCCTTTCTCTGTCTTTCTCCTAGATGAAGGATACTAATAGCAAAAGCGAGATAATTGTGCTTTAATTGGGCTGCGCTTGTTCAAAAGGGGAGGAGGCAGGGGGTGCCTTTTAGTTCCCATGGCCTTCCAGATACGTTGCCACATAATGCCAATTAGGAGCAAAATAAAGAGTATGCAAAACAGATGACAACTGCTGCTCAACAGAAATAATTCTTTTGTGACTAAAACAATGGTGTCTTCAACCGAGGGTGTGCCTTTTGCTGCTGGAGCTCCCCTTTCTTTTACTGCCTAAGATAATTTTGGGTAAGATTTGCTGCTGCCTGGAGTAGGAAAATTTCAAAGGAATGCAACAGTGGGAGCCTTCCAGTTGTGTGCATGTGTGAGCGCTTGCCAAAAGCAGAAAGTAAAAGCAAATTGTTATTTTTTTCCTGCGAGTTATTTTTATTTTGTTTTCATTTCAAAGGGAGCTATTGTGTATGAGGAGGGGTGAAGGTTTTTTTTTTTTTTAATCTTATTTGGGGGGGCATTTTTTTTTCTTTCTCCTTGTTTGTTAGTTTTAAGGGTAATTATTCACCGGGACCTTTTCAGCTGTCAAGCATAACAAAAGGTAATCCGGCCTCTTCTCTTCGCTACCCCCACACACTCCTTTTCTTCCAACAAAAGCAACCTTTGTTTGGGGAGGGGAGGAAGGAGGTCATCATTTCACAAGGATCCTTCTTCGCCCCCCAAGTTAGAAACACTCTTCTACTTTATATCAAGCCAACCTCTCCGCAGTGAATGCAGAGAGATTTGGACATTGCAGGCGATGCTCTGCACAGGGAGATGTTACCCATGGACAGTTGCCAGCTTGACAAATTATGCTCCGATAGATACTTCCTTTTCCTTCCAGCAGCCTTCCTAACTTACTACACGAGCTGGTTATCAATTTACCTCCGACGCATGCCCTGGCATTAATCAGGCTCCATCCAGAGGGTGGTCTGTAACCCCAGACGTCCAACTCTGTTCGATTGGGATGAGCCCTCCAGCATCCGAAATTGTATTTGCTTTTTCTTCATGGCTTGCAGCTCCTTGCTGTAGCAGTAGCACACACACGAGTTCTGTGCAATGCCAATGTGTTTTGCAGACAGGATTATGTTCCTTATAAACAGATCGATATATGCCAATCTCCAGACTCATATAAATATTTGTTTACATACCAGATTGATCTTGTCCTAGATTCTCCATAATTTAAGTGTATGGAGCTATAATCAGGAGCCCTTGATGATAAAAAGAGCCCATCAGCAATTATGCTAGTTCACTTTCCCATATTCAAGGCTATTTCAGCATTTCACTGATAAACTTGTTTTTAATCAAACTTGCAGTGTGAAAATCAACATTGCACACTAGTTAAGGATGCTGGAATGCTTGGTGTGTGGCATTTGGAAGTTATATCAGTGTGGAGCCATGAGCGATTTCTGAGAGGGTTTTATCCAAGATAGCACCTTGATTTTTTTTCTAAAAATTTCCTTTCAAGCCTTGCATTGAATTTTGTCTTTACAGATTTAAATACACTGTTAAATTCCTGAAAGTTTCCAGTGGGCACGTTTCTTAGAAACCAAAGCACCAAAGACATTTCTGTCATAATATCAGTTTATATTCTCATAGCAGAACTATACGGTAGTGTGAATTATATCAGGGACCCCTTCCACTGAATGATGGGCTTCTGTCCCCAATTACTCCTGTTCTGAATAGAGGAAATGGCAATAGAAAACTGTGTTAAGAAGTGTTATTCCTTTTTTTCTGGGGCAGGTGGGGAATATGGTCAGAGAGCGACTTGCACAACGTCGCAGAGAAAGTCTATCAAGGAAATAAATTGAAGCCTCACAAGGTTCAATGTGGTCCGCATTGCAGAAAGGGAAATTATATTTAGAGATTAGGGCAAATTATTTACACAGTTAGTTAGTGAAACACTGGGACAGGTGGAATCTCCATCACCGGAGAGAGTTAACACTGTTCTGGGCAAGACCCTGAACAAACTAATCTAACTTCCAAGTTGGATCCGATCATGAAGTTGGCCCTGTTGTGAGCAGCAGAGGAGACCAGGTGGCCTTGAAGGCCACCTTCCTTTCAACTAAGTTCTTCTGAGATACTCTGATCTTTATTGGAAGTTACCCTTCTCAGCAGATGTGAATGTGCATAGTGCGTGTTATAAAAACAAATGTGCATAGTGCGTGTTATAAAAACAAGCAAACTAACAAAAGAAGACACATTCTACCAAGCAATAACGTGAGCAGGTTTGTAGATCAGTGCTGGTGAGCACATCAGATGACAAGTGCCCTGGCTAAAGCTGACTGGAGGAAAGGGCTGAAATGCCTTAGGTTTTACTGGAGGCATGTGCCTGATCATAAGACAAGGGCCTTGCATGTTTAAATTTAAACCTTGCCATTTTTTGAGGTTAACCCGTAACTGGCTATTTTTGTTTTTCTGAGCTGAAGTTGGCTTCACAGGGCATGCCTTGGGGTCTACAATACCTGGTCTCCTCTATAAACTTTCAACAGCCCTGAGGGCATTTTACAAAAAGATGTGTTGGGTTCTTAGCCAAGTCCATCCCAATATCTGTGTGGTTGCATCCATCATTAAAAATGGAGCTGCATTGGGAATGCTGTACAATATGCTCTGAAGAGATTCGCCCTTTTAAGTGAAAAGCACATGTGCAACTGAAAGCCTTAGGTAGGGCAGAGTATACATAAATAATAAACTGAATTATAATTAAGTCAAGGGTGAGCCTCAACAACAGTTTCATTCTCATGAAATATTCCTTAGGAGTTTAATAACTGCGTGGTCAAATCTGGTTTGATGCAATTCTTTCAAACTCTCCTGTATCCTTATATAGTCTTTCCTAATTGAGGGGAGAAAAAAAAAAATGTTCAAGACCTTTTTGCCTACTCTGCACAGGAACCGCGCCTTGGTATAGTGTATGGAAATAGTTAGCTATATTGCATTATATGCTGCAGCATACCACATGGTGACAGCAACCCTTCCATCCCTGCCTAAGAATTTCATATTTCCTAAGAATCTTGACACATCTAAAATGATTAGTAAATTGAATGTAGTGTGCTCCACTGGAGGAAGGCAGATAGGATTAAACCTATTCTACAGACAAGAAAACTGAGGTCATTTTCCAGCTGATGGCAGAAGTTAAGCACCTACCTCCCCACTTTCAGTGGTAAAATGATCTAACCACTGACAGTGCCCAGCTCTTTACCTTCACGTTTGATACCCAAATGCTCAGCTCCTGCCATCCCTCGTTCAGTCCTTGGTGGCAGCTGTCACAGTATCTCACGCCTAAATGTCAGGAGAGTGGAGGACCCTGGTAATCAGCCAGAGCTGGGGGATGTGCAGCACCTTCTCAGTCCACTTAATGGGTGGCTTTGTGCGGAAGCTGAAGGTGACTTTTCTCAAGCTTGTCACCAGAATTTGCTGCAGACGAATGAGCTCTGGCTTGGGGGAAAAAAAAAAAAAAAAAAAAAAGAAAGAAAATACCGCTTTTTTTTGAGGCATTTGCTTGCTTGGTCTCTGAAAAGTCTTGCAAGCTGTTTTGCTGATGCTGTGAACAAATTGGTATTTAAGGCCCAGACTCTACATCAGAGAAAACACATGGAAAAGCACCTCATAAGCAGTGCTCGTTATCAGATTATCACTGGCTGCAGAGCCAGAGGTGTAGGATCGTATTTTGTTTCCTTTATCAGTCCCACCAAAAGCTCGAGCCTATTTTGGTGTGTGAAGATATCCCTCAGGATTAGATGCCACCTCCTTATGGCTTATTACTAAAAATGAAAATAATAATTAAAAAAATCCCACAACACATATTCCTGTGGAAAAAAAAAAATCAAACAAAATAATTCTGAGTCCCATTTCTCTTCTAGCTTGACGAATGCAGTCCAGCAGTAGGGATGCATTTGTGTTGTGTTGTGTTAGTGGTACCATCCTGCCCCGCCGCACGCGTCTCTCCTGCATCCCGTCGATGGAGAGCCCCAGCTGCCAGAGATTACACATTCAGCTGTGTGATAGCAGGTGGAGCAGCTTTATTCTCCTATTTAAACAAATATATATATATATATATATATATATATATAAAATGCAGTTCCTTTTTAAGCTTCTTTCCTCCTATGGCCTGCAGTTGTTAGGGTGGGAGAGGAGAGGTGGGAGTGATAAGAGATTGTCTTCTCACGCAGGATGGTGTCTCCTTTCATGGAGCAGCTACAGAGCCCTTAGGAACAGACCAAATGGCCCAGGATGTGTCCTGCAAGGTCCAAAATGCCCTGTGGGGCTTAGGAAAGCAATGCCAGAGTGGTCCTGGCCTTTCCTTCCAGCAGAAGTGTCCCCTGCTTGTTTGCTTGTTTGTTTTAATTTTTCTTATATGTTCTTTTTATAACCCTTTTCTGATTATAAGCAATATGATTTTCACTTTTTACAAGGCTGTAAAATAATGAATAGTAGAGTTATGGCCTGGAGTTACCCCACTTAATTCTGCTCGAGGTGGTATTCATCTCACCTTAAAAAAAAACACTGAGCATTTTTCCCCCTATAAACTTCCGAAAGAAATGGGTGCTTTAAAGGGACAATTCCTCTCACCCTCAGTGACCACGTAAAACAGGAGCAGAAGTGTGAGACTCTATCCATTGACTATATATGAGGAAAGGGATTTCTTCTCATGAAATGAATCCCACTTCCTAATTTCCCTGGATTTTTTCCAGATATGGACACCTCCGGAGGAGACCCAGGCTTTTCCTGGATCTTAAATAAGAGACTACCCTCAGGGGTGTCCATTCTGTTTTCTCTGATGAACAGAGGGAAGATCAGACCAAATTGTCTCCTTGGGTGAGATGAACCCGAGTCCTGGTCCCTTGCCTAAAGGCCATGTCATTATGAATGCAGCCCATGTTTTCTTTACCTTCCCTAGGATCAAGTACACAAATATGCATGGGGCAATAGTGTAGCCATTACAGCAGGAGTATGGTCTCTTCTTTACCATATGGAAAATCATCTAAAATTAACCTCAAGGCCTTCTTGATGAGTGTTGCATGTTCACTGCCTGAAAAACTGTTAAGTAAAATACAGCAAATAGGAGTATTAATCATAGCAGGACATGCAACTTGAGAACATTAAGGTTCTCAAGCATGAGCGGGACATAACATGAGAACATTAAGGTAAAGCCCTGTCTCAGATGGGAAGGTGAGATCAAAATCCATCTGTTGTCCTTTCATGCTGATGCCTTTGAGGGGATTTAATTCTTTGACATGAAAACATAGGCAACTCAGCTTGAATCATCTCATGAACAACACAAACCCCATCAAAAAGAGTATAATTACCAGAATATGACAATATTTAAATATGTGCATATGTTGACATGCTCTTTAAAATCACCAAGGATCAAACTTGATTTTGGAGTCTTGACATCTGTAAATTCAGCGCAGTGAAACACATAATCAGGAGGTGTTAAGCTGAATATATTTTTTTTCAGTTCAATGAAGTAATATTGATGTGTTGATCTTAGAATTTCCTTCCTACGGACTCACTAAGTGCTTGCAAGACCCATCGAAGTTACGGACACCTAAAAATTGAGCTGCTTTCAGAAAACATTTACTGATTTGTAGAGATAGAATTTGACTTGCTTTATTTTTCTGAGATCTCTGCAACACAGACATTTCAGCCAGTCACCCCGGAGTTTGCTTATTGTCCGCGAAATAAAGAGACTTCTGTGATGTTATGGGGCTGACCTGTTTTATAGACGCATATTAGATTGAAATCAATCACATCTTAAAAACACTTAATTTACATGCTTGCATGCATACGGTGCTGGTAGCTATACTGTAGACATACGGGGGTAGCAGATTTGCTCCTTTTTTGTTTGTTTGTTTGAATTGACTTCTGGTGTTGTCACTGTGCCAGACAGACTTGCAGGCTCTGTAGTCCACCTTTTGTTGTGTTGATTTTGTATCTCCTAACCAAAATTAATACAAATGTGCTTCTTTGAAGTGAAATTTAATTGAAGAGTAAATCTCAGCAGTGCTCTCTAACATCACATGAGATACAATATAATAGCCCTGTTCCCCACTTATTCAAGCCACACTGAATCCTATTTAATTTTTGTGGGAGTTTGGGGCATTCTTTGTGTGGATGGGAGATCTAGACTACTTGAGGAGTCTGAAGGCCTCACTTTCTGAGGCTCTGGATAAGAAATGCTGGGGGTATTATGGCAAACAGTATTCCCTGAGGAGAAGGGAGAAAGGTCTTCTGAAGAGCTGCCACTGACAAACTATTTTCCTCACCACAAGATGCATGAAGGGGTTCACAGAGGCATTTTTAAATAGCATAACACACCTCCTCTCCAGCTGAGAAGCTGAGACACAGTGTGGGTAAGTGCTTTGGCTAAAGCGTTTTCTTAAGTCAGTGTTGGAGCTGGTACGGAAAACAGTCTAGCTCCCAGTCCCAAATTGCTCTTTTTCTGATGACCCTGATGACTAGGCTACTAGCTGAGCTTCTGCAGCTCCTAGTATGTATTGAAAACTGGAGATGAATTAAATCCCTATTTCCATATTGTTTCTTTCTGCATTTAGAGGGTGGTCTGATCTTCATGCACTGAGAGCTAAATTGCTGTTTGAGGACTCCTCTGCCCCTTAAGTTCAATGCAGTTGTGACATCTAGAAAGTCTTTACGCCTTGCTCTGAAGCGGTTTAGGAAGGAGCATGCAGGTGGTGGGCTCTGCGCTGGCCGCTGTCCATCCCCTCTACAGTGACAGCAAAAAACGTGTCTGGCAAAATACAACCCCGTGGGCTATGCAGCCCTGAGGCTATCTCAATTTAATATGCTACATCAATGTGAAGTAATAGTTTTGTTAAACATTTATATATGCATTTATGTATATGCAGCAGAGCCTTAAAAATACAGGTACCCCACTCTACCCCCCAAAAAAACACAAACCTTTTGGCCATTTATACAGATAAGGCCAGTTTTGTTGGCAAATATTTTGCTTGGCACTAGTTCAGCGTGTGCTAATAGCTTAATAATTTTGGCAGACACACCAATGAAAAATGTTACTGAACCAGACCCAATTATGTGGATGAAATGTAAACAGTTGTGTCTGCTGGGGATAGCTGCAGTATGTTGTCAAGCCAGGGCTGTAAATTACATATGGTAGATTGCTCTAAATTTGTTTTTGACAAACGACCGTCTGATGAGGTTGTTTCAGGGCCACACAACTGATGGAAGGACATTATCGGCAGAGCATAATACCAGCATGGCTTTTGTCTCAGCTTTACAAAGTTTGGCAGCTCTAACAGAAGTTTGGGGCTAGTTTTCCATCCTTCACTTGTGGTAGAGCCTCTACAACACCCTAGTGTTGAGCTTATGATGAGCTAATTTCTGATAACTGTTTCTTGTTCTCCGTATTAGCCATTAGTGTAACAGCTATTTAGGCTATTTCTTACCACGGAAAAGAATTATGTGGCACTGGAAGGAGCAGAAGTTTTATAGCAGCGCTTTGAGAGCACAACAAAGTGTTTTCCTTGCTTCCTTTATGCTGCCCATTTGCTAAGCTAAGATAAATAAATACGTATACGTATATGTATATATACACACACACATATGTGCACACATATATACGTACTGAAGCTACCATTCAGACCTCCTCACTGAAAAACAACTCTGGAGCCACATGAAAAAGCTTTTGGGAAGAATTTAAGTTTGGGTTGCAGTTAAAGAATTGCCATGCCAAAAGGGTGGGGTGCATTGCAAGAGAAGAAAAAATAATAATAATAATGAAGCTTTTGAGAACATTGCAATGAGGAGACCCCCCCTAGCCCAGCACCTGGTGAAACCATCAAGCACGCCCTCCTGCTAGCTTAAATTAGAGCAACAGTGCAACGCAGCAGGCTCCAGCTAAAAGCAGGCCGGGCGGGAAGAGTTTTAAAAAAGAGCCTTTTCTGATGCATTCAGGTAGAAGAGGGTAAAGTAAATAATGAAGCTGCGGGGCAGCACACCAGAGCGTGACTTTGCATCACCCCTCGCACTGGCGACTGCTATGGAGCACATGGATGGGAGCTGCTGTGGGATGCACAGTGCGATGCCCGCTCCCCATCCCTGCCCTTATCAGCTTCCCCAGAGAGCCAATAAACATGCATACTTCAGTAAATGGTACGTTATAAATACCGGTGAGTAACGGCGTTGCGGCGGGAACAAAAAAAGGCTGTGATTTATCACCGCCGCTCTGCAATCACTGTATTTTTGTAGCGGTAGGCAGTTGTTGGCAGAGGTTATTGACATAGCTTTGTGAAGCTTCATGTGAGGTAAGCTTAATTCTTACATAACAGCTGCCTATTTATTTCTAATTCCTAAAACCTGGTTTTCACTGAGGATTTCCCACGTCTGGAAGTCAGTTTGCTTGTGTAGAATCCCAGCAATATTGCTATATTTGTCTTTTTCAGGCTTCTACTGGCATAGGTAGAGAAAACAAAGGAGAATTATTGGCATGGTTAACTGGAAAATATGTTTTTGGTATTGATTAAATTGGATTTTTATTTGTATTTAATTATAAACATTGTAAGACATATTTGTAACAAGGAATGAAAACTGAACATGGACAAATAATTATGTGGCATGATAAATAAGAAATTGATGGAGAGTTCATTGCTTTTTGAGCCAGATGAGATATGAAAAAATAAATAAAGTTGTAGATGGAGGTGATTTGGACAAACATGATCTGACTCTTGGGTGTTACTGATATAATATGGATAATAATGCCAGGGCATGATTACACTTGAGGCAGAGATCAATTAGATAGGAACAGCAGAAAAAGTGTTCCAGATAGGAAGTTTTTGGGTCAATAAGGTTGAATTTGGTCCATGAAATGCCATGTAGTGACTTCCAGTGTGGTCTACGTGTGTGTCCCTCCTGCCCCAATCTGAACTGGGCTAATTGCAAATGAAAAGTCGTTGTAATGCAAGATGGGGATAGCAAGCACCTTTTTTGCTATGGTATTTTCTGAACCTTTAGTACCTAGGCCAAGAAAACAACCCCAATTTCTAGATCCATGGGTCAGGGCTTCTGAATCTGATTTCTTCAGCTCGCCACTGCAGGAATCGTTGGTGTCTCACTAACCAGCTCCAGCACCCAAGCCGTCCTCCGAGCTGTAGATCAGGCCTCATGTACCCTTGTCCAAAAAGGGATGCCTCATTACCTTGGATATTGTGCAGTCTGCAAGGAAGGGTTTGTACTCAAAATTTCGGGAAAGAAGCCCTCTCTGTGTGATTTTGGTGAGGAAGCTGTCTTCATGTCATTTAGAGAAATGTGGAATTTGCAATCCGGTCATTTATTTGTGATTTTACTTTTTTCGGTGAGAGAAAGAATCTCCTTAAGGTATGTAGTATTTTCTGCTGTGGTCTCCTTGTGTGCTCATCATTTACTATTAGCACAGCCCTGAGACTTGGATTTTTTTTTTTTCTGTTGTTCTTTGGAGATATAAAGATATTATTCCGAATTAGAATGGAATTTGTATAATGGTCAAGAATTATAAAAATATGGATGTGGCCCAGTTTCATTGATCATAACGTGAATTTCACTGGCTGGACCAGAGCTACATGTAGTCATTAGTGGGGTGGCAGGCAGGGAAAAAAAAAGAAGGAATCACTGCAAGTGGTTTCAACTGGTACTTCAGATAGTGGTAATATATAGATTTTTGTATGCATAGTCTTTGGACTCTAGGCAAGAATGAGTCTTGACATTCTTTGTCACTCCTATTGTTTCATCAGACCTCTTTGCAGTAGGCTTCACATAAATGTGTGTGTGTGGTTTTTTGTTTTAATTACTTCTCAGCAGATGGGGAGGTCCTCATCATAATTAAATTCAGCCCTCCTCACCTTCAAAGCTCTTCACAACTCTGCAGCTTCCTTCTCCTTCAAAATTCATCCCTTTCATTTCTCTGTCCCTGCACAGTTCCCGTCATACTAACTTTAAATTTTGATCTCCATTTCCATGAGGCAGAGACTTTTCCTTCCTCAATACTTACAAAGCTTTTTTGTGGAACTGTGGCTTAGTGAGCTTCATCAGTAATAATAGATGTCTAAAAGTCAATAAAAACCTCAATATTCTTAAATTGGTAGGACTTGCCTATCATTTTCTGCTTTCCCAGGTAACTACAATATTGGGGCTTTGAAGCCTTGAGAGAGCTACTTTAGCACCAGAATGTAAATCAGATATATTTCAATTCAACACAAGCAAGTGAATTTATCTTCTGCCTTAGTTTTAAATTGTTGAGCAAGACTAGCTGGATGTTACTGGCTAGTTGTTTTAATATTCAAAAACATGTTTTCCTATAAGCATAGGTATAAAATATGTAAAGGTAGATATAAAATATACAAAGAGTAAAAAGGCAAGAATTGAATAAGGCAAAGTATTTTAAGTTAACAGCAAAAAGTACTACTCCTTACTGTGGGACAACCTAATTAATTTCTTTGGGTCTCATACATGATGCAGAGATCATTATACTACTTTTTTTTTGTTTTGTTTTGTTTTTTTGGAACACTGTTGGAGAAAAATGGCATAAATTGATGTTGCTACTCCTGTTATTTTTAGGCTTCATTCTGACACTTCTCCTTAATTTTCTTTACCAATCTCTAGGCAGGCACACTCCAAGTGAATTTATTACAGATTTAAGTAGAAATCCAAAGCAAGTGCCATGGGATATGGCCCAAATATGGTTGTTATGTAATCAGAGAAGACAGCATCTTAATAAAAATCACTTTTGAAAAGTTCAAAAAAGACCTATACTAGCTTATAAATAGCATTGCTTTCCATCTCTCCCATCATGGCAAATTTTAGTAGTTATAGCTATTTACACTGAGCCAGTTAAATGAGGAACAGTAACAAAGTCCATCCAGAATCTGAAAATATGTGAGGAGTGTCTGATCCCACCTGGACCTGATAATACATAGCAAACATCAATAGATTGGTTTACAGAAAGGTTTACAATAAGGCCTAATCCTGACCCTTTGAAGTAGCCAATGCTGTTGACTTGGAAACTAGAGCCATAAGGACTGGTATCCTGTATTTACTATACTGACTTTTATCTAGAAATATCCCTAGAGAGTTTTCATATGAGCTGCTCATATGTTGTTGACTTGCCACCCTTTGGGGAGTGAGCAGGTTTGCAAGTGAAACAGAAAGGGCTAGAGATATGACTTTTTATTAAACATGGGAAAAATCTCTATTTTTGCTGAACATTGCTTAGGGAACCTTAAATTTCATAAAGTACAAAGAAGTTTGTGATGTTTTAGCTCTCATCTGGAAAAGAAATAAAAATAGACATCCAAAGAGCTGCGTGCAGCAGAGTTTGCATCAGAAAGATGGTAGGATGACTCAGGAAACAGAGAATTTCCAGTACCTTCATCCACAGTCACAAAGAGTTAGGTTCTGCTCCTCTAATTATAAAACTTGTCTAACTTTAGGTATCTATGTTACGGTGAAATTAGTCATCTGCTATGAATATGTTCTGTTCTGCTCTACAAAGAGCCTCACATATGAGCACACCTCTGATGGAAACATTCTACTTCTTGATGTATAAACTGGGTGATTCGAGTCCTAGCTAACTAATCTGGAAATAATCTTCACTCACAAGTTTTATGTTATTCATTGACTCATCTCTAATGAGAATTCCAGTTCTGAAATATGTTCCTGTCAATTTCTTGTGATCTTCTGTAGTTCATAAGGTATCTCTGATACTTCTTGCTCCTCAGATACTAGTAGGAACTGGGCTAAAAGCCTATCAAATATGCATTGTAGTTGAACCTCAAAGTCTGGTCATGCTAGTCATTGTACTAACTCATAGTAAGATTATTCGGCCTTGAAGAATACATATTATAAATGAGAAAAGGCTTGAAGGGCACAGCTTGTGCAACTCTATACACAATGGCAGCCCCAAGAAGAGAAACATATTCTCTGAGCTGGCTGGTGGCATCCCATCATTGAGTCTTCTGTGCATCTCTGATTCCGCTCAGTTTACAGACTGACTAGACTTGGTGTGTTTGGGCAAGCAGGCTCATGTGCCAGCGGCACTGAGGAGTCTGCTAGATACCTGATTGCTGTAATTCACCCATGTGTAACATCTGGGGTTGGGAAATAATTTTCCCTAGATCATATAAGCAGGGATCACCAAGATTTTCTGAGTAAGATGGGGAGTGGTCCATGGAGGTATTTTCACAACGCAATCTTCCAGGGGGTTACAACTGGCTGTACTCTTAATCTGCCCTGCTTTTTTATCTGTGGCCCAATATAGCTTTTATTTCTTGTGGTTAGAGGCAGGTGCTGAAGGTCTTAGCATTGTTCTGCTGTGTATGAAAGTGATTTATAGCTTGTGTTTGGCCTGTGTGGCCACCCTGCAGACCAGGGCTTGGTTTTGTTGCTTTCCTATCACATCAAGAATCACCAGGTGGGATCACTATGGCTGAGGTGGCTCCACATTGCTCCCTGAGGAAGAAGGGGACACATCAACTGAAGGCCTAAACTTAGGTGGGTCTTAGCATTTGATAAAATTGCCCGTGACCATAGGGGACTGGGTATGATGGCAAGGGCAGTCCCTTCCAGTTCTTAGGTTGATAACGATCTCTGAATGGTGCTATTGCTCTTTTTTTACACAATTCTTTCTGCTTTGCTAAAGAATAAAACAATAATGTGTGGATTTTCAGCTCTCTAGTGAGTTTAACCAATTACTGTTTTCCTTCAAGCTATATAAATTGTGTGCATTTAATATTTAGTTATCTCCAGACTGTTTACACTAATTTTCATTTATACAATACATCTAGTAACAGAAGTAGAGTGCATTTCTTTTGCTATTTCTCTTTTGAATGAAAGCCTTGAGGGAAGCCCGCAGTTTTTTGATCATGCTCCACTTTGATGTAAGCAAATGTTTAAGTTATGCTCTGGCAGACTGTCTGAGACTTGTGTTCATGAATGATGCAGGATATGTCCTCCTTCCCTGGCTAATCTATATATAGCTACCACTGTTTTTATTTTCCATGAGCGAGAAGGTGAAAAGGAAGCGATTGCAAGTCCTTTGTCTCAGCACAGCCAACTTTGTTAGTGTGCGTTGTTTTATTATATATGCTCCCATGCTGTGTTTTGTCACATCTGTCTCTGGACCAGACAAAAATCCTTTCCTAGCCCTGGGCTCCAGAGATCCAGATCTGTACTGCTCTGTGCAGGACCAGGTACTCTGCAGCGATGGGGCTGCAAAGGGCTGCCAGAGAAAATCATTTTCCCAGCATATTCTTTTCTATGTCTATTTTTTTTTTTCTTCCTTTTTCGGAGCTCCACTTTGTCCCGTTAGAAGCTCAAGGTTGTGCTTGGATCAGAACAATGTGCAGTGTTAAGAGTTGGGATTTTGTGATAAAGTAGCACAGGGTGCTGGGCAATGGACAGCCTTTCTCCAGGGGAGCACAGGCAGCTCCCAGCTGCTGCAGAGCTGTGGGAAGGGAGGCAGGATTATTCCCAAAGTGCCCATCGCTGGTGGATTCAATGCGTTGCTGTCAGAGCATCTGATGGCAAATCTTCCACCCAGCTCCCAGTGGGGGCAAAAACTGCCTATCCTTGGCAGAAACTATAAAACAAGGTAGTGTATGAGTAGGGAATTAGCTCCAGTGCACCTGGCCCCTTTGTCAAATAAATCTTCTCCTTTTGCAGATCTATCTGTAATTTGGGAGAGTTACAAATGTCTGCACTGACAGCATGTGGGAACTTAGGAGCCTGGGTTGTGGCCAAGAGATACCCTAAAGAAACCTTTGGGAAAGGTGATATATAATGACAAAGGAGACAAAATGGGTTGTGCTCAGTTCACACAAGGCAGAAAGAGGTGGAGTTAGATACATCCACAACATGCTTTTTTTTTTTTTTTTTTTTTTTTTTTTTTTTTTCTCCAGTGTAAGAACAGTAGGAAGCAAATACTTGGATGGTTCTTTTAGGGACACAATAGCAGGATCCAAGAAAATGTGCCAATTAGAGCCTTAATTAAAAGCAAGTGACTCAGAAATGCAAGTTAGAGAAGAACCCAACAATTAAGCTGTATATAACAAAACAAAAGCTTTTCAAGCGCTGCAGAATTTGCTTTGCCAGGATGCTGCCCTGCTTCTCTAAAGGGGCCCTGCAACCCTGCCTGAATCTGTGCGTGTGCATGGAGTTTATAAATTTGTTTTCCAGCTTCTTTACGTTTTGTGGTTTCCCCTCAGTTTTGCTCAGGGATTCAGGTTCCATCCAGTCCAGTACTCAGATGATCCTCTGTGGCTGAGGAAATGGTGTCTCACATGGATGGGAACTGAAGACAGCCTCTGAGCCTCAGAAGACTTGATGTCTCCTGACCAATTTTAAAGAAATCTCAGTGGACATTCAGCTGCTTAAGAAGATATTTTGCAGTAATACTTCTTGGGAATTTGCTGCCCTAGAAAAAAAGTCCATATTTCCTAAGCACTATGCGTCCTAGCTCTTCATTTTGTCTGCTATATTTTGTACTCCGCAGTGTGTCATTTCCAAATAGAAATCCTGGCCTGGTTTACTGTTTCCCAAACTTTTAGAGGTTGCCCTTCATGAAAATTGAACAAATTAACCTCTGTTGCAACTTTACTTTAGACTAGTACCTGACCCTAGGTTTTTTGTTTGTTTGTTTTGTTTTGCTTTGTTTTTTGCTCCTTCCTTTTCTTCTTTCTGTGCTGCTTTTCTAACTGGGAAAGTCCTTAAACAGACACTCTTCCCATGCCAGTGAGTTGCAGTTGTAGTGACATTCAGATAACATGCATTATTAACTAATGGCAAATACAGCTTTTTAATGTTATCCATTTGCTATTGATTTGTCCAAGGTCAAGCATCAGGTTCATGGTAGAGTGCAATAGGTCACTTACTTATCTGGGAGACTGTATCTTTGAAACCCCGTTTCAAAGCTGTGGCTGGCAAACTAAGCCAGGTTATGAAAGAGTGTATAAAATTTATACATTCACACAGAGAGTGCACATTGGATAAAGGATTTACATGGGGCCTTCTTTTGAAGAAGATATTGAAGACAGATTCTGTAGGGTAAGAAAGAAAAAAAGAAAGAAAGAAAAAAAAAAGACCTTAAAAAAGGACTAAAAAGCGAGTCTTAGGTTTCAGATGGATGGCTGCTACTTGGTTAAAGATAGTAAATTGCCTCTTTACATAAAGGAATACCCTGAAGAAATTATCCCCACTACTACTGGAAACTCTGTTTAACATACTGGGCCATGAGCCAGCCACATGGGCAGCACAAAGATAGGACCCTCATCTCCCTGTCCTTCTTTACTCTCTCCAAAGCAATACTTGCAAAAAAAGAATAAAATACTGGCAAAATATTCTCACAGTCAAATAAAAGAGAGCAGAAGGCCAAAAGGCACAGGCTTCCCAGCAAGCACAGTCCTGCCTTGGAGCCGGGGCCACCTCTGGGATTTGTCTCACCGGGCTACAGTTCTGTGAGAGTTAAGATTGCTGTGTTTTCCCTCCCCTCTTCCTTGTAATAAAATAGCATACAATAAGAAAAATAAATAGAGAAATGAAACCATGTGAGGAAAGAAAAAGGGAGAGTATTATTTGTGTACTAGAGACATGAAGGCTGTGAAACGTGATTCTCCAAGCCTCACGACTGTAGCTGCCACACCGTGAGTGTACTCAATAGGGTTCTACTTGAGTTTCAGTTAATATAATTTTAGAAGCACTTTAAAGTGCTAAAATCCATTGGAAATAAATCTAAAGCAACCCTGTGGACTTATTTTTCTTCCATCAGCTTCCACTTAAAAAAAAGAAAAAAAAAAATGCATACCAGCATCCTATAACAGGAGGCTAAATCCTAATCCTGTTTCCATTTAGACTAGTGGAAAGAAGGCTGCATGGCTCCATCAGGGTAATTAACATTAAAATACTCAGTACTATCACTCAGAGAAGAACTTGATAGAAAATAAAGGTTTTCTTCTTTTTCTTTTGTACATATTTAAACTTTTTTTACTTGTTGTTTCACTGCAGTAAAACACAATTCAGCAGTTACTGAAATGGAGTTGAAAACAATGTGAATATCAAGTGCAATGATTTACATTCATATTATTCCCAAAGAAGGTACATTTCTTTGTATAAACACTGGAATAATGCCAAGGTGAATAAGTCCTTTTGATGTACTTTGTTTTTCAAACATACTCCTGAGGAGGAGATCACTAGTCGTCTAGTCTGCCTGTTGCTTTCCATGTCTTAGCCATAACACTGCCTTCAGTGCTGAACTGTGATGATATTTCGTTAGCATTTTGAAGAAGGTACATAAATTTGGGGATTATCCTATCAAATTGTACAAGACTCAGCTAACATGTCTGCTTATCTTTCAGTTACTTCACATTAACCAAACAAATTACCACTCTCTACAATTTAATCTACTGCTGTGGATCACACTATCAACCTAAAAATAAATGAGGGTAGATTAATGAAATATGTCCAAACACTCAGTTGGTGATTTCTTTTTTCAATGTTTTTCTTTCTATGTTGTTGAAAGAGCAGTACTGCACTGTTGAACTTCTACTGTAAAATGCTATTGACTGTTTCTTACCACCTTCCCCCTCCTGTGCTCATTTAATTTTTCAAAACTGTGTAAAAAGCTATCAGATTGGAATGATAGGCAACCGCTTTTCATTTGCATTCTTCATTATCAGTAGTAGTAAAAATGTGTAACCGTGCAGCCCTGTTAAAGCCCTTATCCCAGTGTGCCAGCCCTTGGGCAACACTGAGGGATTTTCAACTTGAGGAACACATAGTTCCTCAAGGCTGAAGAGTACGTCTCTCATTTGGCTTTCATCCTGTCCTCACACGATGCTCTTTGATTGATTACCTCTTCCTGGAGATAGTGGAAAGGTCCATCCCTGTTTTTAGCGTCTGCTATCTTTGACATACTGATTAACGTCTCCTCCTCTAGTGGCATGACTTTGTTTTCCGCTTTGCTTTCCTGTTTTCTGGACAGCTCCTTCCCTTGTCTCCTTTGTAAGACTTGAAGTGTCAAATACTTAATGGCACTGGTTTGAACATCAGATCATGGATCTTCCTTTGCTTTCTCTTCTTACCAGTTCAGAGAGTAATCTACCTTGTATCATTCTCTTTCTCAGATGCTCTCCATGTCTTCTCAGTAGCACACTACAGATCTCGTCAAGAGATGTCTTTAATTGCTCCTGCAAAGTCTGTACATGATAGACTTCCATACCACATTTAGATTTTGCTTACAGAGTATGATTTCCCTATGCAGAACATATCC
Organism: Nothocercus julius; assembly: GCA_013398735.1. Classification (NCBI taxonomy): domain Eukaryota; kingdom Metazoa; phylum Chordata; class Aves; order Tinamiformes; family Tinamidae; genus Nothocercus; species Nothocercus julius. The sequence goes on along the minus strand of VZSV01000049.1, from coordinate 3,248,642 downwards.
ACGGCCAAGTGTGAAGAATCCGATTGCCACCACTTACCTAACTGGAAGTCGTCGTGAAACTTTTCAGTACCTGACTTGCATTTGAGGAAAAGTGTCTTCAAATCAGGTGGCAGAGGCCCATCCAGTTTCTACAACAAACTTCAATCTGCCATGAAAGTTTTCATGTGGTTACAGAACCACTTTGAAAATTGGATTCTGCTTTTTAAAAAGTATCTCATTTTAAATTTGATAATTACCACATATAAGCAACAAATTGTCCACTGCAGGTCATGGTGGCCTGGCATATGTAAAATCAATCAATGTCACGCTGGTTACCTTAGAGACCCAAGATTAAATAACTTTTCATCAGGATATGAAGATATGGTTTTCAGTTCTGTCTCCATCACACTTCCCCAATCAGTGGAAAGATTTTTCAGTGTAGATGCAGTTCAGAGATATCCAGTAATGCAGTTCAGAGATGTCCAGTAATGCCTAGGGATGTTACACTTGGAAGGAGAGAGGGTAAACAAGTTTTTGTTTTGTGGTAAATATTTCCGTGTATTACATGGTGTGGTCATTTGGACTTGCCTTAAAGGTAAGTTTTTTAGAGCAAACAAATGTATTTGCAACCTCTGTGCAATGCTGAAGTCTATGGGAAGACAGAGTCCACTGAGTACTAGTTGAAGGAAAAGCCTCCTCCTGTTCTCTTGGCCAGAGATAACACAGAATTTACCAGCCAAGAATAAATGTGTTCTCCTGTTAGGCTGGGAATGGAATTAACACACATTTACGCTGCCATAAAGGCAATCAAATTTGGCCCTTCTTCATTAATCCTGGGTCACAGTGAGACTTTACAATTCTTCACTCTGGTAAGTCTGCACTAACTTCAAAGAGCATACTTTAATTGACAAGTGTATTCATTGCCAGAGAGGGGTCTAACATGAAAAGGGGATTAACACCCAGCTGTGCTCTAGAGGAAATTTAAGGCACAGACATGTTGTAGATCAGATAATGTTCACAAATGTGAAATTTCATTGTCTTTGCTAATGCTAAGCAGTGCACATTTGCTGATTAAAGTCTCTCCATTCTGGTGCCCTCTCTGTAGTGTCAGGTCTGTTCTCCTTGATTCACTGTCGCTATTGAATTACTGTAGTTGTAGCTGCATGGCTTCATAGTCAGTAGAATATTTGCTTCCTCCCCGAGGATACAAAGCTGAAGCAAGCTGACGGTTTCCAGTTCTCCAATGAATCTGTTTCACAAAAGCAAGAACACTGGAATATTTTGAAGCTCAGTGATGTTGCTCAATGGGTTGAGTGGAAACTCTGACTCTCCTCTCCCGCAAAGATGAGAAGCATCTCGTGCCTTCAGTCAAGCTATCGTCTCAACCACCCTCCTGGGCTGTGTTCCCACAGCTTTTGCGAGAAGATACAGATTATTTAGGGGCCATTAAAAACTGTTGAAGACTGCCATTGAGTAATGAATCCAGCCCACTCTCCATACAAATTGAGAGCAGATGTTTGGAGAGGAGGAGGCTTATACAGCATTTCTGTAGCTCTGGAAGTTTTCTTCACAGAGGTGTAATCCTTTAAATGCCAACAGTACGCGTTTAGGCTTTCTTGGGGTCAGTGAATTGCATTCCGCATGTATGGAAGGCACCACAGCGTCGTGATAGGGATATAGATCTGGATTAAATGAAAATGTTTTTCTTCTTTTTCTCTTATAGCATGGGACATTAGCAAAGTGCTTTAGAACTTGGCCCACATGTACATAGTTTGGAGTATTCAGAAACAAACACAACCTTTTGCAGGTCGTTGGTACAAGTTTATTTTCCTCTAGCATGGAAGCCTAAGGAACTGAAAATAATCTACAAGATTATTTGTTTCATCCAATGTAATGTCTCTCTCTCTTTTTTTTTTTTTTTTTTTT